>JAJEKV010000025.1:6695123-6847494 GCA_021234155.1 Isoetes taiwanensis | reverse complement strand
TTCAGTTACGTATTGCTCCCCATCGCTCCCTTGCCACGGGATAAGAAGATGGCTAGGGCGGCGGCGGTAAGATAGCACTTGGTCCCCGCTATCGCCGTGACCATGTAGCTCCGGGTAGCCTTTATGCCTTGTTGGTTGGCACTTACGTATGTTGGGACATCGCCTAAGGCTGCTTGAAGAGATGGGCTGAAACTAAAATATCCTATGCAAGGGGACTTGAACAAGGGAGGGTCCTAATCTCTAATCGAAATCCTGCCAGCACCCCGGCCTATATGTCAGGCTGTATCTGGGCCAGAGTTTCTGAGGTCGATTTCTTTTCATTAAAGACTTGGAAGATGTCGCTGACATCCCATTTCAAGCAGATGGAAGCATCAAGTACTGCATTCATCGCCTCAAATCAGCAAAGGGCCATTGATCTAGCAAGGAAGGGAGTATCAAACGGATGCGTAAGCTCTCGTGGAGTCAGGAAGATCGCTTAAGCAAAGTGGGGAGCAAATTTGGGTGGTGGTACCACCTTCGAGAGAAATGGAACTTATTTATAGAAAAGGGAAAAAAACCCTAATTTTTTGAATGACTTGTGGACTTACCAGATTAGGCAATTCTAACCTATTAAGTGATGCAATTGCAAGTTTAAAGTATATTTCTAGGGTTTGAGCATGCTAAGGACAACTACCTAACCTCTTGTGCACTTGGAGATCATTTATGAAGAATAGTATCGGGAGTCCACATCGCTATACCAACCCATTTCTAAAATGTAGAAATCTCATTCCGGCGCTGACGCATGGAGACATGAAATCCCAATTGGGCTAGGATTACTCAATTTAGGGTGATCTAAGACTGTGACCAATTAAACTCATCGAAAGAAGTGTAATTGACCCCTTTACTTGGTCGATTTGGAGCCGCTAAGTATTTTAGCATGGTTCACACGTTAGTGCACTCGATTTAAAATGTAGAAATCAGTCTCCGCGCGACGCAGAGACATCGCCTCAATTTTGCTCAAAAACTCTAATTTAATTAAACAAAAGTTGTGTGGATCGATATCTTGACCTATTTTAACAAGGTTTGACACTTTATTTACACAAAATTTTCTTTATATTAACAAAATTTTTCCAGCTTATTTACAAAACTCAAGGTCGCTCACTCCTTGATGCCTCGCAAGATACATATCCTCACCGCGAGGGTAACCTTCAAGGCAATCAAGTGTGCCGCTGAATCTTCAAAATGTTTCACTATGTGGGCTTCTTGCAAACATAGCAACATCTCTGCCCGCTTACGCCAGATGTCTCTGTTGTATTCTTGAATGACTTCGCGACCGTGACGCTGGAACGGCCGTGGGAATCGGGGAGTCCGGTGAATCCTTCTCGAAGTGGCGGATCTCCTGAGGCCCGCCTTCCTCCCCGCTTCTGCTCCGCTTCTTCCCGGTGCTCGTGGAGGCTTGGGCTTTCGTGGAGGGGCTTCAAGAACTGCCTTCGTCGCGCCCGGGCCAATCGCTCTCACCCTGGGTGTTCCCCGGTAATAGTACTGTAGGCCTCCCACTTGCCATGTATGCCAGGCTCCCCGATCCTTCGAGCAGACCTTTAAGGGGTCTATTACATAGGCTTCCCCTGCTATGCCGTGGGGCCTTGACCCTATCCCATCGCTGGAATGGTGGGGTTTCGGCCACCAGCCTCAGCCCTCCCCGCTCTTGGGCCGCCTCGCCGGGTACCTCTTCCTCACGACCGGGCTTGAAGAGCTTGTGCCCCGCCTCATACCGCGACGTAGTCTTGGTCCCAATCGCCTGTAGAGCGGGCTGGTCTCTTTTCCCGACGGGCCACATTTATTGCCTTCAGCCTCTTCCCAACCTTGACCACCTTCCTCTTGCCTTGATGGCCTTGGCTCCCTCCTCTTCGATCCACGGGCTGCTCGACCTCTTTGATCTTCTCGCTCTCAAGGCGCTTTGACTTTGCATTTGTGGACGGCGTGTTAGGGCCTGGGCCTTCTTTCCTCCTGGGGGTGAGTTAAGGCACGCCGCCTCTACCCGCCCTCCCTGTGGGATCTCACCGGGTTGTTCTTGGGCTAATGATGGGTCCACCTGCTCTCGCCTCCCCGCGGGGCTGGGCGCCCCCGGGTGCTGCCTCGCCGCTTCCCCGCCTCCCGCCTCCCGCCAAGTAATTTCTTCAGGATCTTACCTATGCATCGCCCCGCCCGCCGCCCCTCCAAGATCTCACAGTGGTCGCCCGTCCGACCTCGACTCTCGCCGACGCAAGATCCGGCTGACGTGGAGAAGGCGCTCCCCGGCGAATCCCGCGGGAAAGGCCGGGATACTGGCGCTCGGAGGATCCGCTTTCGGCCAGGCTTCCTTTGGCATCAGCTTCTGCAAGGGCCATCATTTTACCGCTTGTCGACGGAGCTGTTCAAGATCGCCTTGACAAGACGCACGTAAGCTCCCTGAAGGACTCCGAAAATGGGAGGGGTCCTATTTCTATTTATAGGGCCAATTTTAGGTCAACTTTAAACTACCTTTTGGGTTGTCTACAAGTATCTAAAACACCTAATTGTTAGTTCGATATCGCTATGTTTCCAGTCCGATTTCTAAAAATCTAGAAACCTCGCCCCGGGCGCCGACGCAGAGACATGGTGGGGCCCACTATTAAATTAACATGCAACATGCTAAATCTACTAATTCTAGCTTAAAACCAAATTATCAAGGTATTTTACCGTGAATTTACAATTTTTTTTTTGGTGTCGAAATAATGTTCACACGTTGTCAAACTCGATTCCTGGAATGTAGAAATCGTCTCCGGCGCTGACGCGGTGAGACCACCCTACTTTTGGATGTTGGCTCATCAATTTTAGTCTTTTTACGCTTTTTTTTTATTCATTTTAATTGTTACTAGCTTAGAGACAAACTACAAAAATGGGAAAAAGTTTTCTCATTTTCGAGGTTTGAGGATCCTATCGCTAGTGCTATCGGGAATATGGCCGCTTTGCTCTTGGTCTCCAAGAACATAGCTCATACCATCAAGTGGATGCCTCTACTCGTATACCTGCACTCACCGTGATACAAACTGTGAGTTCATCCCCATACCAAATTGCGGTTAACACAGTGTGGCTCTCTCCACATGACACCGCGAACCGCAATCTGCCCCAAAGTAAAGAGGAAGGGTCATTGCACCCGCCTCCCTCGTGGCCTACCTAGTCGGAAGTAAAACATACATGTCATAGCACATACATCAACATCATATGACCATCGCGAAGGATGGTCCTCCACATATCTCAAGAGATAGACGAAGATCGCAAGACATCATATAGGAATCACCCAAGGCCTGCATAATGTGGATGGACCGATGCTTGGGTTCCGTGAGTTCATTGCGCATGTAATTCATGGCAATGGATTTGGTCGGGCATAAGAACATGGCCTAGGGTTGTCCACTCCATCCGCTTCTCCCTGCACACTTTGCGAGTAGGTCAAAAAGTGTTGGGACTCCGACCAGAGTTCGCCACGATGCATAGCCAAGGGGCTATATCCCCGGTTATACCCCCCGCCCGAGCAAGGTGATCTCTCCTCCGTGATCTACAATGCTTCTAATTGGCAGACTAGGAGGGCCACCGCCCGTGATTCACTCTGAACTCAATGGAAGGTCATCATATTCACTCACCTCACGAGTGTCGAGCCTGTGCCTTGCCCACACGCCAGCGGGCAAGCCATTAGGACCTAGTCACAAAGTGGGACCCCTAGCATTTCCAACACACCATAGGGGTCGCTCAAGAGTCGTAACATGAACTCTCCTTATAAGCCACCGCCCCCTTCACCCACAACTGTGTGTGTGGTTTCAGTAATGTGCATCTATGCTGTGCTAGAGAGGCTACTCTAGGAGCATCGACTACAAAGCTTTAGGTCTCTACCCCCCTTCCAACAATACAAGGAGTTCATAGAGATACATCATCCATATACATCACATAAGAATCAAGCAGAACAAGATCTAAATCTACCACATAGAGTTAGGGTTCTTTAGTTAGAATCACATCTAGGGATCTAGAGAAATCGCTATGTACAATCTAATAGGCTAAACCTACCGATACAATGACTAAAATAGGGTTTTAGACTATCTATCACTCACAAATACCCTGTCCTTGAGGCTCCTCCCGACTGAAGCCCCACCATCCTCAACAAACGGAACGAGAAACTATAAGCCACCTCTCCCAAATGAGTTCAGATGCTAAGCTAATGTTGGAGGTGTACCAAAACAGAGTTCAAGCCCAAAAAATCGAAAATATTAGTTAGGTTTCCAACCCTATATAGACAAGGGGGGTTGGCTAGGTTTCCAACCCTCATATAGACAAGTGGGTTATTAGGGTTTCCAATTATCCCCTTTTGGCATGTGGGATAATTGGAATGGGCCCACTTCGGCTTTTAAGGCCTAGGGTAATAAATGTGCCCACATGGAAATGTGCACATTAATGAATGTGTACATTGGAAAATGTGCACATAATTGCACTCCTATGGGTATGGCCCACTTGGCATCAAGTGGGCTACATGGAAATGTGTGCCCACACAATGTGTACATTGAAAAATGCACATTAATACTAATGCACATTCTAGTAAGTTGCCCCTAGGGCTACCCACTTGCTGAGTACGCTGGCGCATACCGCCAATCGGGTGGCGGTACGCTGACGCGGCAAGCATAATATACGCCCCGGAGCGTGACATCGTGGCCGGAACGTCACGCTGGGAAGAGTGGATGGGTCATTTACCCCGCCTTTCTTCTGGATCACCTAGCTGGCCAACAAACAAGGAGCACATGATATCAATACATCACAAAGTCACCTCGGCGGTCAATACATCATAACATAACATGAGTAAATAAATATCAACATAAATAATAGCAATAAGAGGGAATCCTACCAAGGGCATAGGACTCATGGGGGATCGGGACTGACCGCTTGGGTTCTAAGTCAATACGTAATCACCTGGCAATTGGATTGGGCCGGCATAAGAACATGCATGTTGGGTAGTCCACTCCCATCCGCCTTCCTGCACACTTTGCAAGAGTAGGTTGAAAAGTCTTGGGACCGGACTGTAGGGCCTCACGGGTGCTTAGCCAAGAGGGCTACTATTGGGCTGCATCTCCCACCATGATGAGGCAGGAGGAGAGTCACCTCCCTTCAGAGGCATACATGCCCATCACAGCGGCTGAGGGCTACGTCCGTATTCAATTTTGAGCCTCATTGAAGGTGATGCATCACCCAAGAGGTGTCGGTCATGCCTTGCCTATATGCAAAGTGGCAAAACCACAGCCTAACTTTCGCTAAGATCCCCGTAGGCTTTACACACCGTAGGGATCAATCGCTGATGGGACAAGTCCCCTTATCCACCGGTCTAGCCCGGCCACTTTTCTCTCATATAAGCTGAACGATGCTTCTAACGTAAATTATCCCACTCATGATCGTGTGAACTATTGCCAATTGTACATCCAATTTAGAGCTTGGAGACATTATCTATTAGGAATCATTTTGAGGTGCATACTTACCATGTTAGCTCCTTGCATACTTTATGAAACAACCTAATTTGAATTTGAGACAACGAGGTGGATGGAATTTCTTCAAGAGTATGACTTTCAGATAATTATAAACGGGCAAGATAAATGTCATTGCAGACGCTTATTTTAGACTTCCCAAAACAAGTATGCACAACGGCGATTACAAATCAGATTGATTGGATGAGGTGAAAATATTATTGCTACAGACAATTATTTTGGACCGAAATTGAAGGGAAGTACAAAAAAGAAAATAGGTAAAGGATAATTATAGTTTTGAACAGTGGAATGAGATACAAATCAGCAGTTTGTATTCCCCTCAAGTAATAGATCACATTAAAAGAAGATACTAAATGAATGTCACAGGATGCGCAAAAGGATATCAGTCATCCGTGGTTTCATAAGATATATCACAAGGAAAAGAGAGAAGTTTCTTTTGGCCGTGATTAAAAGATTATGTTCGTGAATATATCCAAAATTGTGTGATGTGGCCCACGTTGTTATCGAACAAATTAGGCACCTAGCCTTTTGCGTACCAAGTACCTATTCCAAAGAAATGGGAATCTATTAGCATGGATTTCATAGTAGGATTGCCAAGAACATAAACAGGAAAGGATGCTATTCTTGTTATGATTGATAGGTTAACTAAACATGCTCATTTCTTTCCAGTTAGAAAAACAATAACAACGAACAAAACTGCTAATATCTTTATTCATGACATCTTTCGTTTATATGGTATTCCTACAAGTATTCTTTCCGATAGAGATCCAAGGTTTACTAGTAACTTTTGGACTTCATTTTTCAAGGGAGTTGGAACTCAATTGTAGATGAGCACGGCCTATCACCCAGAAATCGATGGGCAAATAGAAAGAGTAAACAGGATTCTTGAGGATATATTGTCAAGATAATATAAAGAAATGAGAAGGTTTGTTACCTTTAGCAAAGTTTAATAACTCTAAACAGGAATCTATAGGAATGACACCTTTTGAAGCACTTTACGGACAAGATTGTTATGCCCCAATAAATTAGTATGATCCCATGGTTAAATTTGAAATTTCTAGACGTGATGTTGGAGAATATGATAAGGTGCAACTTATACATGTGCTAGCAAGAGGCACAACATAGACATAAGCAATTTGCGCATACATAGAATATATAGAGAATTCAAGGTGGGAGTGACTTTGTATATCTCCCCGTGAAACCAAAGAAAAAGTCAACTCAAAATTGAAAATGAAAACTTGCTCCAAGATATGCCGTCCTTCAAAATCATTAAAAGGATGGGGAACCTAGCCTACCAATTAGAGTCACACCACATATAAAGATTCATGATGTTTTTCACACGCTTTGTTAAAACTTTTACCGACTTGAGTTATCAATTGCTTCCTGATTTGCAATTAATCCAGAGAATAACACCTTTTGAAGTAATACTATCCCAAATATTGGCAAAAGATCGAGAACTAAGTCAGCAAGAGGTAGAACGATCAAAGAAATCCTTATACAATGGACGGATTACATATAGAGGATGCAACGTGGATGGAGTTAAACGAGGCCGAAGCAAAATATGCTAAGAATTTTCCGAACCTTTTTCAATCTATATCATGCCATGGAATAAGGCTATCTAAAAAATGTATCAAACTTGTTAAGTATAAACAATACATGAAGTTGTGAAGGAGTATATTTTGTAATAATGTGATAGATATTTTAGCTCACTTATGACGCCGAATCTCTTTGGGTGATAAGAATGATGAGTTTATTATAGTTGTATTTTTAAATTATATTAAATAATAAGAAGAGATGATGTGGCAAGCAAATAATCCAAGAGAAGTTAGAATCAGGAACAGAACGTGGAAGGGAAGAAGAAAAGGAGTGGCAACAAATCATAGGATTTACAGGGATTTATAGGGATTTACAGAAGCAATCGAGAGGTAAGATAGTTTTGGTGTTTTTAAAAGTGAATAATCCTTCTGATACAAAATATAGAAGAGACGGAAGAATCAATCTATTTCAAAAACATGCGGATTACAAATCTCGGATTCTAAGAGGTTTTGGGTCTACAATATTTGATTCTGACAGCCTGGATCTGCTTCTTAATTGTGAAGGAATAGTTTTCCTTGGAGCCCAAAGGCCGAAATGTCTATTTGCTCCATCTCCTGATCTTGTGATCCCTCCGAATCATTATTTATGTGCAAGGCAGTTATCACATCGTCAAGGCTAAACCGTAACCAACAATGGTCTTTCACCATAAAAGAGAAATATAGCAAACCTTGTGTGTAAGATATTATGTTAACAATAATATCTTCAGAACAATTTCTTAGATCAAATACCAACCACAGTATTTGAATTGAAAACAATTCAAGTTAGTCTCAGCAATTACAATGCTTGCAAATTTAGATCATTATACAATGAGACACTTATGAATGTAGTATAAACCACTAGTTCATTGTTAATGCAATGTCAAGAAAATTACCAATAAACCTTAGTGCAAACCTTTAAAAAACTCGATCAAAGTCCCGAGCCAAAACCAGTTGAACATTACTATACATCTTAGGGTTAATTATATGATCAGTTCCGGCTCCATTGCTGGACCGATCTCCCTGCCTCCAGGCTTGTCGAGGTCTCATTAGACCGACAATTTCAAATCGAAAATGGCTCCAATTTATTGGGCCGACTTCCCTGTATTTCCAATGTTTCTATAAATATGTTTTTCGATGGTTTCTCAATAATGAAACCATTCTTATTGTTTCATATTTACAACCATTATGTTTTTCAATGGTTTCTCAATAATGAACCCTACCCATATAGTTCCATATTTACAACCACATGTGTATATCCCTTTTAGTTATGGGATCAAGAAGTCACAGCACCATAACAGAGCATCATAACGATTTTGTTTCACAACCATTAAGTTGTTTTTGCAGTCTCCTTCATCAACCAACACTGTAATTCACTTATCACAATTCTTCAATACTGCCTAGGCATATCTTCATGATTTTGTTTTAAAACTGAGTTCACACCACCTTATGTCTCACATTCCATGAGATTATGATATGAACCAAATACTCATCACATTGCCAAACAATACTTCTAACATTCCCCTTTTTTTATCATAATCTCTGATGTCCTTGCAATTTAATTCTCCTGCTAGTTTTGTGAACCTGTTGTAGCGTAAACCTTTGTAGAAAAGACTGGCCTAACCGCTTTTCGCAACTTATGTATTTGAGCTCAATGACACCTTGCTTACCATTTCTAATAAAATGCATTTCCACTTCAATGTATTTTGTCTTCTCATGCATACTGTGGTTCTACACATGGCTATACGTGCCTCCGACATTATCACATAATAAATTGTTCTTCTCGTATATGCCCACCTATTCAAAAATCTTCGCCCGACATCTCCCTTGCTTGCCAATGTTGTGGCAAGATACTCGACTCATAGTGAGGATAATGCTATGGAAGATTGTTTTTTTGTTCTCCAACATATTAAATACTACTCAAACATTAACACATACATCTCGATGTTGACTTTCTTTCATCCAAATCCCCTACACCAATCAAAGATTCAGATATGCCTT
This sequence comes from Isoetes taiwanensis, assembly GCA_021234155.1. Classification (NCBI taxonomy): domain Eukaryota; kingdom Viridiplantae; phylum Streptophyta; class Lycopodiopsida; order Isoetales; family Isoetaceae; genus Isoetes; species Isoetes taiwanensis. The sequence continues at coordinate 6,838,406 of JAJEKV010000025.1, read as the reverse complement.
TAGTTCTAGATCATTTCCACAATGCCTCAGAGTTTTAGTTCCCTTTAGGAACCTTAACACTTTTGCTGCCATCCAATGTTGTTTTCTTTGATTACTATTATACTGGCCAATACATTTACAATGAATGTTGCGTCGCCTAGTATGATCGGGCAACATGCAACAAGCTACCACCAACCTGCCTATATGGTATTCTTCCCATTTCTTCTTTTTCTTTATCACTCTTTAAATAATCGCTTTTTCCCTACTGTCAGTGGTAGCAACCTGGAATTGCAATCTTGCATGTTAAATTTCTCAAGTAGAGAATCTATGTAATTTTCCCAGAGAGAGATATCCTTCTATTTCCTCCGTCCCTTTTTAATTTGGATTCCCAAGAATTTCGAATAATTTCGTTCCTCATTTTAGTATTTTTCTTTTTTAGAATCTCCTTTGCATTGTTTTAGATATCCATACTACTTGTCGCTAGTACAAATATCCACATAAATGGCAATTATACAACGCCATTTTCCCTTTAAGAACATATACATTTCCATCATTTCAAGTTTTCTAAGACCCGCTTCCTTAGATAATTGTCAATACACCTATACCATTGTTCTGGGAGCCCTGCTTTAGCCCATAGATCGCTTCTTTTCAATCTCCGCACTTCTTCTTTTCCATTTTCAAACTCGTGTTTAAGTTCTCATATATATATACTTTCTCTTCAAGTTCTCAGATTCAAAATGATACGTATTATCCATGTGATGTAACTCATGTTTAGTGCATTTGCCATAGCAATAATCATCCTAATGCTGACATTTTACCATCGGAGAATATGTCTCTCTCAAATCTATACCCTTCTCAAGTGAATAATATCCATGTGCTAATTAATCTTGCCTTTATACTTGGGAGAACCATCAGCATTTTATTGAGCTTTAAAACTCATTTATTTCAATTGCTTAAGCCCTTTGGCAGCATCTATAATTTCATATGTTGATGTTCTTTCAAAAGACTCCATTTCTTCATTCATTGCTTCCTTCCATTTTCACAATTATGACTATTCATAGCATCTTCAAAACTTTTTGGCACCCCTGCTTTCTAGTATTATTAAAGCTTCATTCATTTTCGTGAGCTCTATTCCGCCACTTTTGCCATCTTTTCTTCCCATATTGGTTCATGTCAAATTTTAATTTTCCTTGAGTTCCTCTCCTTCAGATTTCTTTTCTTATCTTTTTTCTCTCCTCCCGATTTTGTTCTCTAGTCTTTGTGTCACTCTTGTTCCCCTTATTTCGTAATACTTTTCCTTGCTAAACCATTCTCAATATTTTACCCCTTATCAATGAGATTATTTCTTTTCCTTCCCTCATTTTCATCAAAGTCAAAGATTTCTTATTGTTTCTTCAGATTTTCCTCTTTTCCCTTCCTCAATTGAAGTTGTTTTACCTTTTCTTGGTTATCTTGTACTACCCAGTTTGTATAACCTACTTTCCACAAATGTAAATATCCCTACTATCAAAATGTTTCTCTTTTCTCGATTATACATTCTCAGATCCCTTTGAATTCATCATAACCTACCATAACTTATAGTTGATCTATTATCGAAGTTTCAGTTCTACCTTCTCGAACATGAGTGTATCTCAAACACCATATGCCTATATTTCTCAGAATTTGGTCTTTTCACCACACCAGCTTCCGAGCATTTTTCCATTTATGCCCTTTGAAGGCAAGACATTATGCATTTCCCCCACACCGCTTTGCCTCCTCCCATAGAAAATTGGGAAGGCCAAAGATGCTTAAGCATGGATCTAGTAGCACAAAATTGTTTGTCTATTCCTTCCGCCACTCCATTTTGCCGTGTAACTCATATGTGTATTGTCTTTTAATTTTTTTGTTTATAATAACTTGCAAATTTATATATATGTACTCTTACCTCCTCTATCGATCAACACATTTGATTTTCTCCCTCATGAGCACTCCACTTCACCAGAAATCTTTGAAAGCTTCCAAAAGCCGTCCTTGGTTTTGAGACAATAAATTCGTCTTCCCGCTAAGATCATCCACAAAGGTTATGGAAATCATGTTTTACGATATGCCTCACATTTAAAGGTCCATAAATACGTAAGTATGTATCAATTCTAGTACTTTTAGCCTTTGTTTTGAGTATATGTCATTGTGATTTCAACAAGATGCAACCTTGCAAACAAAATCATTTGTTTGTTGTTCGCTGAGTTTATCCAGCCTTGTCTCCATCATCATTTATATTCTTACATTTGTATGCCTAAGTCTCTCATGCCAGCCCAATGTTTGGATTTGTTGCCATGTTTACACTTCCATAACAATTAGGACTCGATTCCAAATAGATTTCCAACACGCTCCTAAAAATTTCAATTCATTGCCTTCTCAAAAACCTTTTGCATAATGTACGACTAAAACAACTTTGAACCCCATGTCACCACCGAAAGCAATGGAGATCAGATTTACTTTTCTTTTCCCTTTAAGTCAAACAATTCCAAAGACCTCTACATCTTCAACCCTTTCAGAAATTTCCATTCTACTTGGATATGCCTACCTCCATTTCCTCTTTGCATTCCTTTTAAGATTTTGCTGAGCATGCAATGGTTTTCTCTCACCCACTATCTAGGAATTAGAAGATCACAATAATAGAATCTATTTTCACATGATGTAAAAAATTAGGTAATTGCTTACCTTCTTTTCTTTCATCTCCACTTTCTTCCAAAGGTATTTCTTCTGCTATATGAGTTTCTGGATTTGATCTTCTGCCCCTTCCTCTTCCTCTGCCTCTAAAGCCTTGATTTCCTCTTCCACTTCTATTCTTGCTCCTCATGTTATCCTTTGGAGATAAAATCAACTGCCCCAAACTATCAAAGGATATAAACTGTTATAATTGTGGGGGAAGAGGTCTCTATGCTTCAAATTCATGTAGAGTATAACTCAAATAATACAAGTCAAACAAATATATATCTTATCATGGACATCTATCCAAAATACCTATTCTATAATTTATGCTTGTCAAATCACCCAAATAGGTTGCATCCTTGCCATGAATCAAGATCACCTATTAAGGTTAGTCATTCTGATGATTTCATCATTAAAAGAAGCATTAGTGAATAGAAGAAAACCACTCTATGATGGATAACTGATGCAAGGCAATAATACCAACTTTTGTGATTATTCCATCATCCCCATCTCCATCTCCATCTCCCTCTTCCTCTTCCTCTCCTCTTCCTCTTCCTCTTCCTCTTCTTCTTTCTATGTTATTCCACTGTCAAAGAGACGAGTCCAGATACAATGAGGTGCTCCTTCAAATTAAAGTACTGGCAGCACAAGAGCAGCATCTCTATCATTGCATTTGCAACTATGAATTTGACAATGCATGTGTGGTCTGGGTGCTTGATACCATGACGAGTATCCCTGGCAATGTGTACGAGATCATAGAACTCCATGTGTGACAAGACCAGTGTGTGGATCTAAACAATGAGGTTCTCCCCTTTGTTTCTGGGAAGACTACTTAACTACCATATGCCCCCACGACTGGCTCGCTGTTTACCGAGCCGTGAGGTACCGTTTTTGCCCTATTGTCCTGTTGGTTGTCCTGGCTCTGGGAGTCAGCTCGCTGCTTGTGTTGAACCCATGGTACCTGTCCAGGAGGAGTAGCATTCGCATGTTTGGGCTAGTAGGCTTCAATCATGGGAACATAAGCAAGAGCAGCCGCTGCAGTTTGTTGAGCAGTCCTCATCCTCTTGGAGTCCATCTTGCCTAGCCAATTTGTGCATGCATTATTGTGGTTGTTCATAACCTTCTGCATGGAGGCCTTTGTCATGCTGAGTAACTGTTGCGTACCTCTCGATCCTGCACCTGACAGCTTTTGCTCCAATCCCTGAAGTTTGGAGTCCATTCTTGTTTCCCCAGCAGAAGAAATTTCTTGCAAAATGCTGACTTTGCCTTGAAAGACCTCAAAGTCTAGAAGTGTTGGCATATCTTAGATTGTAGTTGCCATCTCCTCAGCTTCCAAGTAGAGTAGGGATAGGATTGTGCCAGTCTCCTACTCAAAATGTTGTCGATCTCGAGCTATGGTATCAATCCTGGTGGACAAGGTGTGGCGATCAACAAGTCGTTCCCTATCTTGTTGCCTTTGTGTGCTAGGCAGAGGTCGTCCTCAAGTTGTTGAACGTAAGTCTCTATGTGGCAACACGTCTATATTTCTTCTGCTAAGCTGGCAATTCTGGTTGTGTTGCCCTCTACTTAGATTTCAATGCTCCTTAGGCGTTTGGTCTGGTAGTGCCGATGATGGTCGATGGGTGTGACTTGCTACTAGCTTGGAGTACCTGTTGTGTGCCTGAGGGGCCATGCTAGTTGCACGGGTCTTTGCTCGTGCATGTCTTTCTAGTGTATACCTGTCGATCTTACCTGTATCACCTGGTCTGCGTACGGGTGTTGGCTCTACGTACTCTCCCAAAAGATCTACCTGCTATGTCTACTCGCGGTGGAGTGGAATTGTATATCAGTATCATCAACATGCATGTCTTTGAGATACAATGAAGGGATGTAGAGCTCCTCTGGCTCTTCTATCACTAGGGGTGCCATGATTAAGGCAGGAAGTGGAGAGAGGGGGTTGGTGTGGATAGCAAAGGTTCAAGGAGCTAAGGGGTTCTTGGAGGCTCAAATAGTTCATAGTATGATGTTAAAGCAATAACGTTTTCCACCCCTAGTGGTTGGCACCCGGGTGGAAGAGGAGAAGGGGGTGGGGAAGGGGGTTGGAGGGTTCAACCCTATGGGGAGGAGGTTCAAATCCTGCTACTGCCGAAATTCTTTTGAGATGGACTTGAGGTGATGTGACATCCCCCCGAAGTATACAGTATAAATATGTATATTTCTAGGCTACATCACCATATAAGCTTATCTTGGTAGCCGTGTATGCTGTAGAGTTTGGATAAGGGAGCATGGCTAAGTTATTTACATAACTTAGCCAACCTTAGGGATGGGACCATTTCCACATGGTCCCATCCTATTAGGCACCTGCCACACGTATGTACCCAATTGGAGCCACGTGGCATGACATGGCAACCCTAACCTATAAATAGCCAAACCCTAATCCTAGCCTATTTTTCTGGCTCCAACAGTCTTGGAACTTTGTTCATGCTCGAAACTCCATTTCGAGAACCGTCTACTATGGCATAGCATAGCACAACAGCCCCCAGAGCATGCATGCATCGGTAGGAGTGGGAGCTACTTCGAACCCCTTGAAGGCCGTGGAGACGCCGAGAGTAGGAGGGAGTTCCTCAGGAGCAGGTATTTGGGTTAAAGTCCCTTGTAAATCATCTGGAAGTTAGGATTCCATGCTAGCATTGCATCTCTAGTAGCCATTCTAGAACCCTCAGTCTAGATCTTGAACTCTAATCAATGAACCCTAATTGTAAGTTAGATGTATGTGATTAGGATTAGATGTTATTCTCATTATTTATCATGTTATATAGATATATGATGTTGGTTGGTCATGTGGCTCCTCTTGTATTAGGAAGGGGGGTAGAGACCTAGTAGCCCTTATCTAGATGATACTCCTAGTTTAGACCCCTTAGTTCCTATTAGATGTCACTGCATAGGAACCCACCCTACAGACTATGGAGTGACTTAGCACCATACAACGAGGCTGCTGTGTCAGAGAGGCCCCGCTTGCTGCTACCGGGACCTATATTTATTAGGCCTATAGTCGGCCACTTCATGTGGGCCGGTATAGGTCTGACATTTCGATCAATATGTCGCTACCGACTCTCAAGAGTTGCAAATACCGGGCCTTGTTTTGGGAGTTCAACGGTATGATTGTGTATCGCCACCTATCTCTAGCCACCCATGGAGCCACTAGACCCTCTGAAGGGAGATGCAACCCTTCCTACTCATTGTAGTCCTGGGTGATACCTGACGAGACTACGCCTCCCAGTTATATAGTCATGCCGTGAGCCCTCGATTTAGCCCATCCGCAAAGTATGCAATGTGAGGCGTATGGAGTGGTCAAACTTAGCTGGCTGTTTATAGCCGTACCGGTGACATCCTCTCAGAGCACATGTCCATCATACGTAACCGGAGTCTTCTATCATCAACGCCTTTGCCGACACATGAGTACGTCCACCTAACATCAAATCTTTGCTAACGCATTAGAATCCAATAGGAAGAATGGATGTGTCATTCATCCCCGCTCCCTGACCTACATAGTCAGCAGTAAGCACATCAAACATGAGCACATAACATCAAAGAAAACATGGTATATCCACTCTCAAGGGTGGTCACCATAATATAACATCTCAGAATAAATAACATCTAACATCAACATAACGGAATCCTACCTGTGGCTCCGTGACTCATGGAGATCGACCGGGATGGCTTGGGGCCTCTGCACACAATGCGCATTGCACTCGGGCAAATGATTTACTGCATAAGAACATGGCTATTGGTAGTTCCACTCCATTCTCCCCGTGTATACTTCCTTTGCGTATATAGGTTGATAAGTCTTGAGCTTCCTAATCCATATCTTGCCGCGTGCATAGCCAAAGGTTACTTACCGGCCAGCATCTCCCCTCCCAGCCGATGAGGCAGAGCGCGCATCACTCTCCTCCGTGGCGATGCATGCCACATAAAGTGCTAGAGAGCCACCGCCGGGCTCCCAGGTTCAACTCCATTGAAGGTGACGCATCACCCAAGAGGTGTCTAGCCCATACCTTGCCCACACTCAGTGGCAAATTATTAGGCCTGGTCCACATGTCTAAAATCTTCCAACATGCCAAAGGGGTGGTGTGAGTGACCGCATATTAGTTCCTTGTCATTTATCTTTTTCCTTAGTTCCTTGGCATTTAGTCACTTCCTCTCACTTTGGCATGGTGTGAGTGACCTCATATTAGTTCCTTGTCATTTAGCCACCTCCTTGAGAAGGCGCAGCGTGAGTGACCTCGTATTAGTTCCTTGTCATTTAGCCACTTCCTCTCTCAAGTTTAGAGACCGGTGTTGTCATGAACTTGACATGACCAACGTTGTCTCTCATCTTATCCTGACATTGTGTTGGACGAGCGGTCTTCTACTTGAGGCCGCTTCCTGAAGTGTTTGGAGTCAAAGCTTTGCTTGGCCTCTGGCAATTTCTCCCTTGTACTTGCTCTTCCATTCGAGAACTTGACCTTGGGCTATAGCTATGCTTCTTTGCTTCATCCTTTGGCAGTCAAAGCGATGGAGACTCTCGATTTAAACAGCTAAACCCCTAAAGAATGACTCTAAACTTGTGTTTCTACACTATATGTGTGAGAACCCAAGATATACAATAGCCATATATACAATTATATTAGGATTTTAATTCATCCACTTTTTCGTATTACCTACGAGGATATACTAAATGTTTATATTCCTTTCGGATTTTTCCTCCTCCTATTGCATTTGATTCTTCGGTTTTGCTGCATATTCCTCGCTCAAGCTGGCTCCTGCTCTTTGAGGTGCTACTACTATAGCTTGACCTTTCATGTCCCATCTCGAGGTTGCCTATCCAAGTCACAAGAACGCCTCCCTGGTAGAACCTCCTCCACGTAAGTTTACCTATTATGTGGAGTGCGATGATTGCTTGGCGTCCCTACATGCAGTGTCGTTGCAAGGTTGAAGATGTATGGTGCCATTGATCGCTTGAGTAAGATCACCTGGTGGTTGCAGTAACTGTGTACTCTTGCATGCCTTTGAAGCTCTACATTTATATTGGGCGTGTAGATAGTGTCATTCCTCCTGTGCTTAATTTTTTGAGTGTGACTCATGTTGTTGACTTTGCCTCGCTATGATGCCTCCGTAGTTCGAAGTGCGATCATCTCTACTGTATATAACATCGCCCGGAAGGCTGCTCTTGAGTGGTTCCCCGGGCTGTTGGCTAGGTTGGCTCCTCCGGCCCTTTGGGTCGTGGGTCCACTGACCAACTACTTCACGGCTAATCGAGTCGCCCTTCCTTGGGTTTGCGTACTTCTCGATTTGGAGCTCTTTGTTCTGAACTCGATTATCCTCCCTCCTGATCTCAGCCTCATGCCTATATGCCTTCAAGTCAAGATGTTCCTCCCTTTATTATATGTCTTCTCCTTCCTCCATCATGATCCTATTTTGAAATCGATGAAGTCAGCATGTTTCCTACCGTGCAAGGGATCCGGGAGCTCGCCATGGTCGACTTTGGGTGTTTTGCAGCTGTCTCTTTGTTGCACTTTTTAAGTTGACGTTGCTTGACATCCACCGAGCCGCTAGATCGCGAAGATCATGTAGTCTTCCTCCAATTTATATGCACTCGTGTCACTATGAATTGTCGCTTCTAATTAAGATTATGCTCTTTTAACACTAACTCGTGATGCTAATAGTTTCCCCATTAGACATACTCTCGCGACTGTGCTCTATGCTCTTCCATTCAACTCATGGGCATCAAGCTGGCGAAGGGTCGTATATTTTCTTATTGTGAGCTCTGCAATGTGTGCTCGGAGCATTCGTGAGGTTCTCGATGATGATTAACATATCGCCTTCCCTTCGGCGAAGATCACGATAGGCCAAGCAGCTCAGACTACTCTTTTCGCTTGTAGAGAGGTGTTTGCCATTGTGCTTCGCTCTTTTGGGCCAGCCTTTCACTCTCCTCCCTTGTTTGTCACTCTCCTCATTCCATTCAATGAAGATTGTTGATAGGCCAATGGTGGCCTGTACTACTCGTTTTGTTTGTAGAGGTGTTTGCCATTGTGCTTCGCTCTCTTGGATATGCTTCACTCTCCTCATTTGTCAGTACATCGTTTGGGTCTTCAATATCCTCAAGAAGTTGTGCCTCTTGCTCTTCCGTGGCTCTAGCCTCATACTCCAAAAGCAAACGCTCGTATATCCTAGAGTCCAAGGGTTCAGATCAAACGACTACTTGAAGGGCTCTCCTATCACATTTTGGGCTCTATGAGCAAGCAAAATGGCTCGGCCAGTATTAATAGAGACATACCTATAGCCATCAAGTCTATGGATATTAGGACATGTGGTCTTGGCATGAACTGTTTGGAACATACTCTGAGATCCTAGCAGCAAAGGTTAGTTTTGGAGGGGGGGAGGTCCAATACTCTACACATGGAGTGGCTTGGGCAACTCTATATTCTAGCTCCTGTCTAGATCCCCTGGCAATAGGAAGTGTCAATGTGGTCGCTAAGTCAAATTCTATTGGAAAGACAATAGAGTTAGGTCCAGGTTTATGCCTCTGGCATGAGGAGAGGTGATGTACCAATATTTGAGCTTGTGTTGCTATGCTGAGGGTCTAGATGACTATAACAAAGGAATATTCTTGAGCACTTTTATCCATGAGTAAGGCATCAACTTTGAGCTGAGAGAAGGTCTCGCGAGGTCCCAATTTTGTTTCTATTTATAAGCAAACCCTATTTTGGAAAGCAAAATTTAGGGTTTGAGCAATTTTGGTCATTTTGAGGTGGAGTATATCATTTGTAGCCTAATTTGAGGTCATAAATGGGTTCTAGATTGTCTAATGGTCCTATTGCAATAAATTTCAGGCGATTTGGACTGTCTAGCTCAAGTTATGAAGGTTCAAAATTTTGACCACTCAGATAGTGCGCCAAAGGAAAGGAACTAAAGTTTGATATGAGGACATTTTCCCGCTCAACTCAATGAGTGGAGCCAGAATTCACCCTTACTTTTTAGTTTTGGGTTTATTTTGACACAGCTCAGAGGTCAAGTACTCACACAGTGTGCCAGAAGATCGAGCTAATTTTTAGCTAAGGCCCTGGGCGCACTCTGTGAGTAGTCACTTATTCTCGACTCTATTTTATGTTTTCTAGACACCTTCTTAAGGGTATGACAAGTTTTTCTAGCTTAAATTTTGATTTTAAGCCTCCTTATGCTATCAGATTACTCGAATTATCTATATCTTTTGGTGATCTATGGTCAACACTACCACAAGGCGCGAGCCTCGGAAGCAATTTTGGGGCTTAAGGCCCTAAAGGCATTCTCGTGAGTAGTCACTTCCCAGTGGCACTTTGTTAACTAATTTTGCTTAGGCACTTCTACACTAATGGATGGGAAAATCCCCCATTTCTCGTGAGGTTCATGCTTGGGATTTCAACTCCAAGAGATCAAGATCTGATCATATCACTCTAGAGAATGGATAGTGCCTCGATCTTAGTCCTCCAAGATCATTGCCCCTCGATACCACTATGACGCCCTCGCCAGATAATGATGCTCCCATTGTACAGAATTGAGTTCATCCTCCCCGCCAAAGCCCCTTTGCCTAATAATGGTGTCAGCATAATTAACATTAGATCCTTGTTAACGTATCAAGATTCCAATGGAGAAGAATGGGCATGTCATCCATTCCTTGCCTCCCTCTTGAACCTACCTAGTTGCAGAGCACATCAAACATGAGCCCATACCTCGAAGGGTAGCTCTACCACAAAATATAACATCTATAACAACATCAAGTACATCACCATGCTGAATCAGCACCTAGGCTCATCATGGGGATCAACACTGACGCTTTGAGGCTTCACAAATCAACGCACCGCACGATCATGGCATAAGAAATTAAGGTTGAGTCCACTCCATCCGCCTCTCATGTGCATATAGCCTGATAAGCCTTGGAGCTCCACCGTGAGGCCTGCCGCAAGTATAGTCGTTGGGCTACTACTAGGTTATATCTCCTTAGTTTCCAATGAGCAGAGCGCATCACCTTCCTCCGTAGTTGCACGCCGGGCCACGACGGGCTAGGAGGGCTACCGGGCTGCCTCCTACTTCAACTCCATTAAAGGTGGCGTGCGATCGCCCAAGAGGTGTCGAGCCCATACCTTGCCCACACTCAGCGCAAACTATTAGCTCAGCCCATAGCATTCCCCCTAGAGGCTTACACAATTCGTAGGATCAATCAGAATCGGACAAGTCTCTGTCGTACCGGTTCAGCTCCACCACTACGCCCAGCGGCTCTATGCACAAAATGCATTAATTGAGAATTAATGAGCTATCTAGGTCCATCATCTATTAAAGCTTCAGGGTCTCTACCCTCCTTTCCAATACACAGGAGTGCGCACAGAGATAGAGCATCATCATCCATAAACCGAAATACAGAATAATCATCTAATATGTCTACCTAAACATACATGGTTAGGTTCCTTCGTTAGAGGCTGAGATCTCAGAATCTATAGGGCCCCTAAAGCTAATCTAACATACTAACTCGGCCTAATGCCAGACTGGAAGTTGGCATTGCATAACAGAATAGCCATCTACCTGATCCTAAACTTGCTCGAGCTCCCCGAAAGACATCCATGCGCATGTTCGGGCTGAAGATGAACGAGTTCGGAATATTTATTATGCAAAGCGGGCTTGGCGGCATCTGCAAGGCGGAATGGCGCAAGTGCTTGGTCTGAACAGGTACTTAGAGACTGGAATCCTAAAAGTGGATACTTTTAGGGTTCCTGCCTCTTTATGCCTACGTTTTAGAGTTAGGGTTTAATGGGCCATATGGCTCATATGGGGTATTGTCACATGGCAATATAGGTTATATTCACATGTTGCATAACATGTGCAATATAATGGGTTCTAATAGTTGTGCCCATGGTACAACCCTTACGGTTGTCGTGTACATGTCATCGTAGTCAACATGTACGAGTGACATGGTAGTATACTATACATATTTATACCATATATTATGCTGGAACGTCACAAGCCCCGCCATTGTAATATCTTGGTCTACTCTATCTTGAGGTCCAACCGTCGCTCGAATTCCCTTATGAGTCTGAGTCTGGGTAGGAGCTCATATGTTTGATGATATGTTATTATCTTTGATGTATCTATGGTTGTATGGATGTGCTACCCTTCGTGGTAGTTGGATGTATTGTTATTGCTAGTGCTGACGTTATGTTATGCTTTCGATGTTATAAGAGCCCATAGGGGAAGGGCGTGCAAGACACCTTCGTCTCCCCTTCTCGCACCAGGGATATCTTAGGTGCAGGATAGACGGAGGGCCCATGTTGCTGGATGGGGGATTTCCCATGAGATGTACGACGGGGCATCGTATATTTATTGGGGAATGTCACAGATGACAAGAAAGCTTGGGTGCTGCCTAGAGAGGTCTAGAAACATGTGAGCATTCCTTGGGGGGTTGGAGGGGATGCTAGAGAGGTAAAGTGGCTAAAAAATAGAAAACTAGAGAGAGGAAGTGGCTAAATGACAAGGAACTAATACGAGGTGACCACGCTGCGCCTTTACAAGGTAGTGGCTAAATGATAAGAAACTAAGGAAAAGGATAAATGACAAGGAACTAATATGAGGTCACTCACACCATGCCAAAGTGAGAGGACGTGGCTAAATGACAAGGAACTAATGATGCTATGATGTGGTTCAAAGACTGTAACAACGTAGTATGATGTAACCTGGTGGGGTCCGCCAGCTACTATTGTGTCCTATAGTGTGCTAGGCTTATAGCTGTCACTATGTGTGGGCCGTATAGGTCCTGACACTCCCCTGGTCGCAGAGACGTGCCTATGGACGCCTGACTCGAATCTGCCGTGAGCCGCTTTAGATTTAGGGGAGTAAGTCGGATATGATGCGCGGGGTCGCGGATGTGGCACGTAGTTCTCTAGCACACCCTGCAGATCCCTCATGTCGGGGAGTGGACGCCTTCCTGACCAAGCCATCGACCGGTGCTGTATGTAACCCGGAGGAGTCTTGTAGGGTGATTCCGGGATTGGCGCTCTTGGAGGGCTACAAGCATCGCCATAACATGATTCAAATTATCCGCAAAGTGTGCACAAGAGGGGCGGATGGAGTGGACTACCCTAGCTATTACGTCTTATGCCGCCTAACGCCATGTTATACTTCCTCCGTCTCTGGCCATATCTTGAGGCCTGGCCTCGCTTGACCCCTTTGAGTCCGAGCCCCGTAGCCTTGTTATGATATATTGTTCATGTTAAGCTGGACGAATGTACCTTCTTTCAATCGATGATGATGGATGGGCTACCCTTCGTGGTGGTATATTATTTTAGCATGATTGCTGTATGCTAACGTATTATGTATGCTTCCCGGCCAGATAGGATTTCATAGAGGACGTGGGACGCACAATACCTCCGTTCTTCGCCCTTTGACATTTTACTTATCCCAAGTGGTCCGAGTATGATGAAGGCCTTATCATATATTGTAGTCGTCAGAGACTCCGGAATTTATATTTCTACCATGGGAGCATCGTGATAGATTCGGGAACGGCCACAAAGGCTCCCCGCATACGACTTGCGAGTCACCGCACCCACCATAACCTAACTCGCTAGTTGATCTCGACTTTTTCTAGGTTACAAAGTATTCCAACCCTATAGTTAGCATGTGAGTTGACCTAGTTATGGGAGGAATGACTTAGTTGAGTAAGAGAGTGTTCTACAGTGAAGTGGTTAGGTCTAGATGGTGGAGCCAGAGGTTCATAGTGCCATAACTTTCTCTAGGTAGCTCGGATGGCCGAATTTTTTGCTCCAGCGTGTCGGCCATAGTCCAAACACTCTAGGGCGTCATCATCCCATAGCAAAAGGGCAAGGAAACAGATCAAAAGTCAACTCGCGCCGCCGAAGCCTGAAAGGCCCCCAAATTTGAACGGGGCCGATAATCATGGCGGCTACTCTCGATCAGATAAAATGCTGATATCAATAGATAAATTAAAAAAAGGTTTTCATTTTTTTTTTTTTTGAACTTTAAATCAAAGTGACGTTTTTTTTTTTATTTGCCCGCTTCTTTGCTCGGCTACATCAGTCCGCTTAGCCCATCTCGCTATAGCTGGGCCAAACTAAGCTTGATGCGCCTCTTTGCCTCCATCACGCCTCTACGCCTATCACCAAATCCTAGCCTCCTTTTACACCTCCTCTCACCTAGCGCTCTATGATTATGGCACGCACTAAAGATACCTTGAGCCCCAAAGAACTCTCATTGTGCCCAAATATTCACCCAACTTGAGAGCACCTTGCCACCTAATCTGCACCGAAGCCTAGAGGCTTTGAATGAGTTAGTACAACGCCTACTTCGGGAATTAAGATTCCCTACCCTATCTCCACCTCTCTCGGTGCTCTTCTAATAAAGCTTAACCTCCTTGAGCAGCCTTATACTTTGGTCTAACAAACTGCATTCAAGTAATGATGTCAATAAGTTTTACCCACCGTATGCGTGGAGGTCCCCTCGGGAGGAGGAAGCCATCCGTGAAGAGGTCATGAGAATCGAGAGCTAGCCCGCCAGATGATATTAGGGAGATGGAGAGGGGAGACCCAAAGCTCTGGGCCTTAGAATATATTTACCTGGGGATGGAAGAGCTTACTAGATCAAGAACCCTTTGAGCTTCCCCTTATGAATGGGATGAGGCCACCCAGAAGTTTTACTTTGGGTGAAGTCACATCGCACTTCTATAGATCATAATCCGCTTGGAGATGCGCCCTACTTCACCGCTATCATGCCAATTGCTTCGGCGATCACGCCCCACGCCGGCGCGGGAGGAGCATGGCCGTCAGGCCGCATCGTGCGGAAGAGGCCAGCCGTAGAGGGCCGCAGCAACAACGCAAGTGGAGGAGCTTTGTCAAGAAAATCGATCGCGACGCTAGCAACCTGCATACGTAGAAAGCAAGAGACCCCACGCGACTCCTAATTAACTGGTAAGCCTCCATTAAGAGACACGCGAGGAAATCCACGCCCAAGTCGGGAGCCAACACAAAGAAAAGCTCAAGGTCAAGTGGGAGTGTCGAAGGCTACGCGGTTTTAGCCGCTGGTAGGACCGCGGTCGCATGCACCGCCTCACCCAAGGTCGTGGGCAAAACCTTGCTCCAAGAAGCCTTACTACCATCCGCAGAGCAAGGGTTCTAGGAAACCGTGATCGGTTCAAACCGAGTACGCTGGCCTTACCCGGAGATCCATAAGTACTGAAAAAGACCACAGAGTTCTCGATAAGGCAGCCCCTTCTAGCCGCTTGGTCTTGAATGCCCAGAATTTAAAACAGACCAAGGATCCAAACTTCTTTGCTATATTAGCACTACGTAAGGTCAGCCGAGGCTTATCTCATAGCCCTTTTATTTATGCTAACCTTTGCGCCTATCCATGCTAAAAGGGTTACTATTATGACGAAAGATTTGGCTCCTCACCAAGAATTCGAGGAGATCATAATATTTGTTCATCAAGACTGACGAGGAGCATTGAACTCCTAAGTCTTCTTTGATCTCTACTTTTTACTCCGTAGACTTCATCGACGACATGCAGAGCCATCCCCGACTATGTGGGCTTTCTTGAGTTTTATACTCAAGAGATGCTACTCTATGCATTCCTTTAGGGATCCACCCCAGCTCTACCTAGAAAGAGCTATAGTGAGGGAGATGTTGGGAGGGGACACTTATGCCTATGATGTTCTCAACGCAAGCTTAGATGGGGGCCCAGCCCACTGCTGGTCCCACACTTAAGGCCAACAGTACCTTGAAGTAGCTCTCGTGATCGGCCATTCTTATGGACCAAGATGTAGAGGATGACACTCTCACCAAGCACAGAGAAGGGCAAGGTACCGAGTCACCTGACAGGAAGAAGATGAGTACATCCTGAGGATGATTCTCGCCTATGGAAGCAATTGGCCTAAATGTGATGTCGCCACACAGACTGTAAGGGCACGGTCAGTTCGTTAGCCGCCTCCCCTCGTCATTTACCACTGGGCGTGAATACCTCCCTATTGGAGGATATCCTATGTACCTACCATGTAGTGGCCGGCATGAAGGGCCACACTAAAGCATAAGTGCTTTACTTAACTCAGCCGA
Organism: Isoetes taiwanensis; assembly: GCA_021234155.1. Taxonomy (NCBI): domain Eukaryota; kingdom Viridiplantae; phylum Streptophyta; class Lycopodiopsida; order Isoetales; family Isoetaceae; genus Isoetes; species Isoetes taiwanensis. The sequence continues at coordinate 6,822,630 of JAJEKV010000025.1, read as the reverse complement.
GTATTGTATGGATGATTTTACGACTTCACGTCACGAAGCTTCCTATAGAAGTACAAATACTGCTCCAATTCCATCGTGAAACCATCGAAATGTGGCCGGATACACTCCTTAGGCCCATGGATCTTATACCTCAAGATCCCCATCTCACCCCCTCAGAAGTTTTACGGCCAAGGGACCCTATGTCCCAAATATCAACATGGTTGATGTGCCTTCCGAAGCCTGATGAAGAAGGGAAGATCTCTATCATAACCCTCAACCATATGAAGGAGAAAAAGCAAGAGTTTAAGGAAGAAGAGGTCAACCCTCGACGGGAAGTTGCTACCTCTGGCCACACCCGTATGTCGCCGCTGACCTCACACGCTTTAACACTCCTCCTACAGGATGTGTCCTTTTTATGCCATGGGACCCGCCCCGCAGGCCAAAGCATCATGGTGAACTCTCCGCGTCTTGTCCACCCTGGCCTACAAGAAGCTTCCTTTATCGCACTCCTCATTTATGTGCTAGTGCACCGACTTCGCCTATGGCCTTGGGACAGACATAGCACCGTGTGGATGAGCATGAAGCTCTTTAGTGGCGCCCTATCGCCACCGCTATCCACCGCAGGCTGCTTCTCTTGCAACAAGACATTGAGCTGTAGGTTACATTATCAAGACTATTTAAGAACTTCACACCAATGGGATCGTGATGTAGGGCCTAGCTCCTAGAGATGCATGAAATCACTAAGTATGCCTCACACAAATAAATATGTATCATTCCATCCAAAAAAAATAGTACAAAAATAAAAAATTGATGCCTCTTTAATACAAGCATTTGTTTTTCCTAGTGAGCTCTCGGCTTTTCCTCTTTCTGAGGACTTTGAAGTATAAGGGATGATTTATGAATTGTATATTAATTCTGCTGCTGCGTAACTAAAGTGCCCTATGATGCATACAAAGGATGGGAATCGTTACTTATCCTCCGCGACTACGCTCTCTGCTGGCCTCGAACTCAAGCTCCGGCCGGCTAGTCATATTGGGACCGCACTCAAACAAGAAGCCTTTGAGGATGCCATGACCACCCTTTGGGAATTGTACCACGCTACCTCAACCTTTTAACCTTTTCACTATCAGCCCAGATGTGATCATCCGTGCTTGGGCTAAATATGCTAGTTCATGTAAGGGAGAGCGTCCGGGATACTTAGGGACCCTTTATCCCCAATACGGATCAACTATTTTTATAACTCCCTTGTACAAAATGTAATTTTCAATCCCGGTTGAGTGTTTTTGGCATTAGCGCCTGTAACTTTATGTATTTCAATATCAAGTGTTTTCTTCAGACTACTTTGTCATAGTATCTAGCATAATATGCTTATCTCCACTTTATTTGTATCTGACTATGTATCCCCTCCATGGGCAACACTAGTGCCACCGCCTTCTCGACGTACCAACATGAGCTCACCATTATAAAGCCACCATCGAAGCTCGTGCATATCCGCTAAAGCCAATCCACCCCGTGATACTACAAGAATATAACCAGATTCGGTTTTTCATCAACCAACAACATCACACCAGACTTGCATCTCGCAAGGCCATGCCTACCTCGATCTAAGAGGGCATCACAGAGGTTCAGTCCTTCGTGATGCCATCTCTAAGTCTTGACTCCATCTAATTCTCCGAGAACCAGGTAATGACTCATGCAAAAGCTAAGAAAAAAGATTACCGTAAAATAGTGGACTTTGCCATCACTAGTATTTGGAAGAATCGTGAAGTCGCAGCTCGTGAAAACTAGGGTTCTAGTTGATGTCAATCATGGTTGGATGAAAATGCAAGTCGATGACATGACCGAGAAAGATATTGGAAAAGTTGCCACCACAAATCTTGCTGGTCTACCCATATATGGTGGAAGGGGCCCGCCTCATGGGTCAATTTGAGGAAGGTGTCTTTTATAAGGTCTTTGCTAAAGCCTTCAAATCCCATTATGTTCCTGTAGTCTATCAGTTGTCAATGCATCAAACCTTTATCATTTAAAATGTAAGAATATGACCGCTAGTCATATATGGATGAGTTCATGAGGTTGCGCTTTGTATGTTCCTGGTGGATAAATGAGCCGCTAGGCGCTTGAGGGGTACATTGAGGGGTTATCCCTACTTTGAGAAAAAAATGGTTCGAGTAATAGACCTTAAAATAGTCGCGGTAAGGTGAGGCTGTTTTAGCCTAGAAGAGGATTAATTCCTGGGATATCACGCATCACACCCCTCTTCTTTGGTCAACAAGGGGTATACACCTTACAAGAGAGTGCTTTTTGCCTAGTCCGGAGGGCCTCCCGCCTCCATCTGGACATCGTAAACCAAAGAAGAAAAGTCTCCTTACAACCTACCAAGTCCACCTCAACACCACCGGAAGCTTTCAGAGATATCCCAAGCTATTCCTATGAGTGCTCGCACGCTTAAGCTCCGACATGGCTTGCCATCGATGTTTCCACCCGACACCGATGCGTGAAATGCCCCCTACATCATTACTTCAAACGTGTGCGTGCCTTGTCAAGTGGGATTGGGAAGGTAGTGGACCCAAACTATCCGCATACCGCCACTGACGTATGACGGCCTTACTATATACAAGGTGAGTTCTATATCTATGATGCCATTGAAACGACTGCCAACCATCACTTCTCGGCTTTTCCATGGTTGGCCAAGTAGATTGTAAACCTTTCATTATCCTCATGGACACCGCGCGCAAAGACACACACAATTTGTATCTCCTGTGGCAGAGGCTGCAACCACTCCCTTTGAAGTCCAAGCCACGCCCAGCTACGCTAATAGTGGGTTGCACGCCACACACCTGGCTCATACATCACTTGAATATTCAGCTGCCGTGAGCACTGCTATTCTAGGAGGAGATAATGGATATTGGTCGCTATGATCTCATTGTGGGATGGAGTTCCTGCTGTCACAAGGCCAACATTGATTATGCAGTAGTTTAGTTACCTTTAATGCATCCAATCCGAGCCCGAAAGTGACCATAGCAAGTATAAACCGTTGTTCCCATTTATGCAGCATAAGGCTATCAAGAAGTCTCGTGATTATTGGTATGGTTCGACTTGCCCTCAGAGTAGCTGTTCAAACAGACGGTACTTGACACCTTGCTCCAAAGAATAGTGCGCAGCTTTGTTCTTCTGGGAGTACCAAGATTTTTCCTAAAGAAATTCACCGATTGCCACCATTTAGAGGCATGGAATGTGAGATTACCTTTTGAACCGGATAAGCCCACTAGTAAGGCTCCATATCTAATGAGTAATTCTCAATTAACAGAGCTTGCTAGCGCTTTGCAAGAGCTCAAATTAGACTTATTCAATCTAGTGTGTCGCCTTTTGGGGCCCCATACTATTCGCCAAGAAGAAGGATGGCACTTGAGAATGTGTATCGACATCGACAGAATCAATAAGCATACTATTAAAATCTAAGATGCTTTATTGGCGGCCGCATAACTGATTGATTAGTTGCAGGCTAAGTATTTTACTTAAAATTGATCTTCGTTTGGGGATATATCATCGATACTAATCAAGGAGGATGGTATTCATAAGTATGCTTTCCGGATGCCATGTAAGGGCATTATGAGTTCATCAGGATGCCATTCGCTTGATTAATGCCCCTACCACTGATGAATGATGTCTTCCGCGGAATATCTTTACTTTTGGATTTCGTCATCAAGTATTCTTGATGGCATCCTCAGATACAGAAAAACCTTAGAGGATCCACGAATGGCATCTTCGGGTTGGCCTTATAGAAACTCGAAGCCGCAATTAACCGTGATGCCAAGTTCTCCAAGTGTTTGCTGTAAATCACTAAGGTTGATTACCCGGGACATATTGTGTCTACTAAGGATAGCCATAGATCCAAATTTAAAATTGAAGCAAAGATAGGGATTACCATTTCCAAATCATTGTGTCGAGGGTTTGCGTTTCTAGGCTTGGCTCTACATTACCGCGAAGTTTGTCAAAGACTTTGCTGCTCGCCTTAAGGACCTAACCAAGCATGAAAAGGTTAGGATTGGATGGCACATTAGAAAGACAAAGTTCAAGTCGATTCCGCCATTGGCTGATGCTTTTGACAACGCCCCAGCCTCTACCTTGCCGCATCTCTAAGGATAAGTGGATTGCCACGATGCTAGTGTAAAATAGCTACCGGCTATGCAGTTAATGCAAAAGGGACGAAGTTATCGCGATATGATTCTAGAAAGATGAATGATGCGAAATGTACGACAATTCCATGCATGACCAGAATTGCTCACGTCAGGCGTAAGTTCTATGATTTGGCGGCATTATTTACTTGGAAGGCGCATTCCAATTGATATCGATCACCAAAGCCTCCAATACATTTTCACTAACCCCACCTCAATTTGAGACAAAGATATTGGATGGAATTCTGAGGAATATGATTTTGAGGTTATCTATAAGTCAAGTAAGCACAATGTTGTTAAGACGCTTCCTCGACATCCATTGGTCACTCAACGCATTGTGTCGCCATATTCATGCTTTCTAGCCAGTTTGGCAAGGTATACAAATAAACTCTTCCCATAGACCCAGAATTCCGTGAAATATGGCGAGTCTATCCGAGGAAGCCGTATCGCATATGAAAGGGAGGCTTTCTGCCATTATAAGAAGCAAGTCGACTCAAGTATTATAAAAGATAAATTATGTGTTCCCTCAGACATCCGAGTTCATAAACTCATTCTCCATGATACAAATAATGTACCCTATAATCCGGCATGCAAGATTTATGAAGACATATTTCAAAATCCGCTTCCAAATTTATTTTGCCAGTATTGTAAGAAGCACATTGCTAGAGTATACCGCTAAATGCCGATTCACAAACGGCCGAAAGTAAATGCGCATATTCCAGGAATCAGAATCCCTAGATGTTCCCAATGCAAAATGGGAAGTTATTACCATGGATTTTATCGTGAGGCTACAAGACCTTAAGGCTTTGATGCCTTAACAAAGGGTGGTCGAATAAACTTTCTAAGTCAGTCAGCCATATCGTACTCACCTGGATCGCATTGACGCTTTGTTGTTTACTAAGGAGGTATTTCTGCTCATGGGATGCCCGCATCATTATATCGCATCGATCCTAAGTTTGTTACGCATTCGAAAGATTTCTTCAGTACTATTCAAACTGCTTGCTATGAGCACAGCTTATCATCTACAAACAGATGGTCAAACAGCGCCAGATCAATCGTGATAATCAAGATATACTGGCCGTGAATTACATCTGGAACAAGCACCCCAATGGGTAGATTATAATAATTCATAGTGGAGCTTGCCTTATAAATAAAGACTCAAATGAGTCCTCAAGGATATCTCCTTTATGATAAATTATGGCTATCAATGCCCTCACCCCATTAATGCAGTATAATCCAGCTTCTAAGGTGGAAGTTACGTCATGGCGGCGCAGTACTTTATAGGCAAAGTGTATATACGTTACCAAGAGCCGCGAAAGAGGACAAGCCGATCGACATCTATTGACCGAGAATTTCAGGTCTGGATTCGGTTTGGCAAAAGATCAAGGCTAAGCAAGGCAAACTTAAGATTGGTAGTTGTAAGAAGCGCCACCAGATGGGCGTCCTCTTCGGGGATAACTCTAGAGGATAGGTTCTCATGCCTAATGATTGATCTACCAAGACATTTAAAGATCCTATAAAGCTTCACGTAAGTCTCTCAAGAAGCATAATCCTGATCCGTAAGAGGTTCTTCAATACCGCTAGACACCCACCAGCTAGATCATCAAGCTCTCCTTTGACGCTATACAAAACCGAACTCAAATTTTGCAATACTTGGTTAAGTGGGAAACACTTACCCACGTAATATCTAACATGGGTTCTAAAGGTATTTGGATAAGACTTACCCGGACTTGCGAAAGAATGCCGTGGTCAAACCATTTAAGTCACATCAACTCCAACCTTAATGGTAAGCATTGTGTTATGGTCCTGACAGGGTCATAAGGAGAGAGGTCCCACGTGGATCGTGCTAGGGTTAGGATTACATACATCTTAGGTGAGGAATTAAATACCAGGACCATGATAGGATGCATTCGTCCCTACTAATGGGAATATGCCGGCCCTTTAGTGCCATCACATGCCTTAGGCATGATAGGATTCTTGCATTTATATTTTTCTTTTCCTTTAAGGGGTGGTCCCTTCAACCACCACTTAAATTAATTTCAGAACACCTTATTATACTTTACTTTTTGCGCAGCCAAGAGGGCGCATCGATAGATCATAGAAGAAGCTTAGGCCTCAACCCGAGGCCAACTCTTGTCTTTGAGATTTTATATTATGAGTGTACTCTTGAGTATTACTGCTCTTACTACTTATGTTTGTTAAAGGACCTCGTCTCTATCACCGGATATGTAATCTTTTGCTGGACTTTAATAAGTAAGAGTTATCTTTCCATATTTAATCTCTACTAACCTAATACGAGGACAACATTAATCCAGAGAATGTGACGCTTCGTGTATTTATACTGTGATAATGATGCATACCATGACACGCCACCAACATGTAACTAAATCAGAGGTCAATTGGGGTTACTTAAAATGGATTTTGTTAGCTAAGCACAGTTAATGGATAATTATGGGATTTTATTAGTATACTCAACTCCACTATGCTACCAGAGTATATACTCACTAAATGTCACCAATGCATGGAAAGTGCCACCGCCTAAATCGATACAAGAGGGACTTGCTATTTTGGTGGAGAAATAGGGTCCTACCCCCATTTTACCTAAAACTGAAGTGGGAAGAGAGGAGGAACAAGCAGCCTCTATTTCGCCAACACTTCTTTTGAAGTAGATGGAACATTTAAATTCTCTTTAGTATGTTGTTTTAGGAGGAAGTATGGCTTTGATGGGCCACATTCTTTTTTCTCGCCTCCCTCCGTGGTATTGCTGGGCTAAGGGTAGAGACCTAAAGGCCAGCCTAGAAATAGAGATGTTCATAGTTGTGAACCCTTAAAACCTAGTAAATGCTACCGTGTACAAGAGCTAACCCAAGTTGGAGTAATGCTTATGATGTGGTTCAACACCAAATAACGAAAGTATGATGGTGAATCTGGTGGGTCCTCGCTTAGCTACTATAGGACTCTATAGTAAATATTTAGTCATAGCCACACCTGCGGTGTGGGCCGTATGGGTCCGACACTGGCAGGAGACGCGGCCTATATGGATGCCTTGGACTCAACGGCTGTTGAGTCGGCCTTTAGATTTTAGGGGAGTAAGTCGGGTACTCTGATGCGGGGTCAGCCGATGTGGCATCGCGGTTCTCTAGAAGCACACCTGTGGATCCGGCCATGCCTGTGTGGAGGAGGCGCCTCCTGAATCGCCTCATCTGGACCGGAGATGTAACCCTGAGTAGTCCCATAGGGTGATTCCTTGGGATTGCGCCTTCTGGCTGCTACAAGCACGCCATAAAGATGATTCAAATTTCTATCTTCAAAGTGTGCATGTGGAGGGCGGATGGAGTGGACTACCCTAGCCATTGTCTTATGCCACCAACGCCATGTTATATCACTATCTTGAGGCTCCGCCGCTGACCCCTTTCTTTGTATCTGTTCTAGCTGCTAAGATACGTCTATTACGGTTGTACTTTCTCGCTGATGATGATGGATGGGCCACCCTTCGCGGGTGGTATAATATTTTAGCATGATTGTTGTATGCTAACGTATATATATAAGCTCAACAGAGCAGGATTTCCCATAGAGGACGGGGACTCCAATGACACCTCCATAGCCTCTCACCCCACACTTGGCCATCCCAAGTGGTCCGAGTATGACGCGAGGGCCTTACCATGGTGTTGTAGCCTATGGAGGAAATTTCGTGATTTGGTAATGATGGGAGCATCAGAGATTCCGGGAGCATCACACTCAAGGGGAAGGGGACAAATAAGAATAGTATGCCATGTTCTACAAAGTAAGACTCTCAGAGGGTGGAACTGAAGAATATTCCACTGAACTCAGATATTCAATTTTGTCCAAATCAGTGAAGTCCTAAATAGGTAAGGATCAGAGAGATGGTTGTTGGAATCATGAATTTTTTATTTATTTTTTTGGGAAGGTAATCCAAACTTGTAAATATCACAAAACTAAGGGAAGGTAGAATTGAAGGATATCTGGGATTTGAAAGAATTTCAGAAGACAAATACAATGAAAAAGCAAGGGAAGATCCTATTGACATATGCTCAGGGTCAGGGATGGTAATAGCAAATGGAGTAAGGAAATGGAGAGGGTCAAGAGGTACACATGCCAAACTCATGCAGGGAAAAGTATACTCGACTACATACTCTTGGATCATATAAATCAAGTAGACGAGTGAGAGAAATCGTTGTTGAACACGACAAGTACTTAGAAAACACATAGCCAATAAGGATAACTATCAAAATAAGTAGTCTAAAAACTATACAAGGGGAGGATGATAACATATAAGGTATAAACTGGATGCAAGCAAAATAGAGGCATTCAGATAACAGATTGAAAAGAATGCTCGTATAAACAAAATTGGAAGGTAAATAGGAAACTGGATGAGATAATGACAAAGGCATGTGATTCATTATATGGCAGAATACACAGAGGTAAGGAAAATAAGAGGAAATTCAGGTGCGCGAAATGGTTCGATCATGAATATAAAAGCGCAAAAGATGAGGCGAAGCTCTGGTAGGGTCAGAGAAATATAGAGACCTTGAGATCAGATACTTAAAACTCATAAAAAGTAAAAAGAGAGCATATACTAAAGAACTACGTAAGAAAAGTATGCCAACAAAACACATCCACGAAACGCCTAAGCACGAGGTGCCAAAAGGGTGACCCGGGACTGAGGGGTGAAGGAAAATTTCTGCAAAACTATATTATTCAAAGGTAAAGGATCTAAGTACCAATAGATAATGTAAAAGAGTAATTCACAGAGGAAGAATTGGGTAAAGCATTATATAAATTAATCAATAATAAAGCACCAAATTTGCTGGGTTCACCACTAACATATTTAAATGTGCAGATGAGGATCTAATTGCAGTAGTAACAAAAATCTTCAATGTGGCCCTGAAGGAGGGGCTTCCATCGAGCTGGCAGTGCAACAAGTCATCCCACTACTGAAGCGGAGAGATCCTCTTAATCCTAGGAACTATCGAACAATTATGGTCATTAGTGATATGGCAAAATGGTACAGTAAGGGAATAGAATCCAAATGACGACAATGAGTGTTTAAACGTAAAATAGGTAGGCCTAACAAGCAAGATCTCGTAATCTATAATTATTCAATAGTGACTACCCGCAATACTAAGAATATCAATAGAAAAAAAAAAATCAAGGGGAAAGAATCTCTATTACTTCTTCTTGGACTTCAAGAAAGCATTTCATACTATACCGTGAGGGAAATTGTTGCAGAGGTTACAACAATTAGACCTACCACATGATCTATTAATAGCAATAGCAGGACTATATGAAAAAGTGGAAGTAAAAATGAGTATATGTGATGAAGGGATTGATTGTGACATAGCAGTAAAGCAGGATTGCCTATTGTCCCCAAAAATATTTGGGTTGTTTATAGACACAATAGGGGATTTCATAAGACGCAGGGGAGAGTAGACTATCGAACATATTATATGCAGATGACTTAATTATCATGACAACAGACAATGAAGAACTAGAATACATATTGGACATATTGAAGGAATTCCGAACAAGAACAGGGATAATGATGAATATAGAATAAATAAAGATTGTCAGTTTTGCAAAAACTGGCAAGAGGAAGGAGGTAGTTAGGTACCTAGGGCAAGCAGTAGATAAAGTACAGGAATACAAATACCTAGGATGCAATACAGGAATAAAGAGAACATGGAAGCAAGGGTTGGAAAAAAGATGGCAGATAGCAATAAAAAACTATTATGGGATGCAATCAGTATATAAGAGCACATTATAACAGATTTGGGGATAAAAACACAAATATCTAAAATGACAGCGATACCAACAATGTTACATGGGGTTGAAGTCTAGGGGTTCAGTACATCCGCAATAAATGGCTCAAAGCTGAGAAGATAATAAAGCACCTCCAATGCAGGGATTTGGGGATAAAGAGCTCTAACCGGCAACAATAGTGCTTCTTGAGACAGGAATCCAACCATTCGAGATATTAGGACTAGAAAGATCAATTTCATTTTTAGTCATGAATGTAGTTCACCACTCTGGGCTTAAACTGGTGCGTCAAGCTATAGAAACATAAAAGGAGATGGCTGATGGAAGGAGGTTGGATATCACTGGAGGATTAAGCTAGGAAGATGGGCTGTAACTTGTACACATAGGTGGATAACAAGATATTACAAGGAGATAAGTCTCAATTTAGGGATAAGTGGTGAGGAAATGGATTGAAATACAACCTGACAAAAAACTAGGACTATACTGGAACATCACGAATCCGGAGGCAGCATAGGGCAGATGGTATGTACATATGACAACCAAACAAAATCAACTAGGATAATACTCTGCAGATTTAGAACAGGGAACAAAAGGCTGCGGATAGAGACAAGGAGATGGAAAAGGCCCATGATACCGAGGAGAAACAGGCTGGGCAGAAATTGAGGATGAGAGGCATGTATGGAGCAGATGGCCAACTTATACAGGTATAAGATAGAAATAGTTTCAGGTGGATTGGGTAATATCAATAGATAAAGGGACAAGGGACATCGGGAATGCAGTCTAGACGGCAGTAGCACTAAGGAAAATCTTGGAGGAACATGAACGAAGATATAAGGGAATCAACTAAATAGCATGGAGGATCAATGTCGCCTTTTATTGAGGAGGGCGGCATGAGGTGGATATAGCCGGGTGTACAGAGATGAGCGAGGTGATGTTTTTCCATCCACACTCTGCGGAGAGGGGGGAGGGGACATGTTTTTTACACCTCCTCCTTGAATATGTGACTATGCTATCAGTCGCCTGCAAAAATATACAACTTAAGCTCTGGTGTTTGAAGCTGTGCTCACACCATGAACCGTTAGTCATAGGGCTCGAAGAGTTGTTGATGACGTTAAAATATTTCAATTCAATTCAATTCAATATTTTCTTTTGATTATTTGTGTGACGCCTCCTATTATATACGCACTTTAATGCATATATACGTGACTTTTCCCATGGCTATCATATCATCATGAGCAAAATTTCCGCCTATTTCGGGCCATCTATGGAATGAGGCCCAAGAAGGACAATTTAAGGGGTCATTCGCCCACGCTTCTTCAATGGACTCTACCGCTGAAGCACAAGTATAGTGCACACAGCATCTAATATACATAAATAAATCACCACAATGGCGGGTGGCGATCCATCCAAAATACCAACGCATAGAATATGCATCTAATCTCAAGAAAACGCTTCAAAACCCTGCCTACCCTACCACCTGAGGATTGACCGAATGCTACCGGGCTCGAGATCGCGACCGAAGTCTTGGCATGGCGCTGGCCCCCGCATTAAAACATCGGGCTAGGGGTTGTCCACTCCATCCCTCCCGCACACTTTGCTAAGTGCATGGGGTCAATTCATGCTATGGCTTCGCTATAGCCTTCCTGGAGACGCTGTGTTCAAGGGATCACCCTTGAGCCCACTCCATGTTCATGACCCCGGTCCGATGAGGCAGGTCGTGGAAGCCGCCCCCTTCCAATCACTGCACTCCATGGGTGAGCTAGAGAATACGTGTCGCGACACACTCTCGTGATCCGCACTCACTTACTCACCCTAAATCTACTCAGTGCAAGGTGCTCCATACGGATCACACCTCTACACCTGTGTGAGTGTCGACTCCATACCCGCCCTCTACGGACCGGCTATCGTGGGCCTAGCCCATCAGAGGGAGTCTCAGAGCCTTGTATGCCCGCAAGTGTTCCCACCCCTCATGTCACCACTGTTCCTTGTCCGGTGCTGGGCTGCACTCATAGTATCTAGGACCCGCCTGTGCACAGCCGACATAATGGGACTCTACGCTGCATGCCATCTAGAGCAAACTACAATACACTCCGCCGCAGGTCTCACTCTCGCATCCCCCGCTTCAGAGTCGATTAAACAAAGAATCCAACAATCCATCCTTTCCGTGAGTAAGAACCGTAATTGAATATAAAGAGAACTTGCTTGTACAATCAAGGGTTAGTTTCAAGATTGAATCACAAAGAGAAATCGTGAGAAACTACTACCAATCAAGCCGCTATCTAGAATCCACATAGCTACCCACCACTCCGTACGGACTGCTTCCATGGGGGCTTTCCATCTCCGGGAGCTGAGAATTCAAATGCTGATCTGGCTGTGGATCTAATCGTATGGTGGCTCTCTGGCCGGTGTATGATGCATACCCCGGCCTTCCTTGGTCGCATCCTCGTGAGTCAATCACAGGATAGGGCCAAGTTGGTATCCTAACTTGGCAACCCCTCTATGTCACCAATCGACAAAGGTGTGGCGCCTCCCCAAACAAGAATTAGCCTAATTAAGTTATTATCTTTTAATGTATTAAATTAGCATAGCTAATTTAATCTCTTTAAGAGTAACCCCCATGGTTACAATTAAGTTCCTGCATTCCCCATGGTGCTGCACCTTTAGAGGGGTGGACGTGTATTTGTACATGTCCTTATGAATGCGCGGATTTAGACCGTGATAAATACGCGTGAACGCCACAATTTACCCTATTTTATTTCATTTTGCTTTATGACTGGGTCTCAACCCCTTGTCTGTTTGTTTTTTTACTTAATGCCTTGCTTATTGTATTGTTCCATAAACCTTTTGTAGCTCAGTGGATGCTAAGACTCTACTATCTTATGGAACAAGGAGCTTATAAGAATATGATCTAAATCTACTAACCTAAGCAAAGCTTCAATAGAAGAACTAATATGGCTATAATAGGATGCCCTTCTTGCAATTAGCACGTTTCTTAGTTTTAGAAAGGCATACAAAGTAAGACTAAAGTGGAAACTAACTGAAGAGCATGCCATATATTTATGTTGATAAGTAATCCAGAGATCAACACAAATAGCTTGATTTCTTGTAGCAACCACATAAAAGAACAATAGATTTGAAACTTGTGAGTATTTGAAGTTAATGCTTATAGCATCATCTCTTCGAACGATTGTTATCATAATGATGTATTTTAGTCCCATTATAAACCCAGAGATGAAGTACGATGTACTCCACATGCATAACATGCCACCCTAGCCAATTCATATGTTCAAATTAGGTGGATTAGGTAGAATCATATTCGTAGTGTTATGTAGGCAAAGTTGATCAACATAAATTTCATGTGACTTGAGCAATAACAACATGACACTATATTATTTTCATTACAAGGCTTATAGATTTTGAATGATCATGGCATGCATAATCACCTATGGAAAAAAAGTGACAGTTAGCACATAAGAGATGAATGCATAGAGAGTTGGGTTCGCGCAATGCCTAAAAAATTGCCTTTTAGATTCATGAATTGAACATTTTTTTATTCATGTAAGGAGATTTGCTTATACAGTGTTGGGAATTGTTTGTTTGGCTGGCAAGGATGGCATATAAAAGGTAGCATAGTACCTTGCATGCACAATATACTGTTAGTCGGGCAAGCTGTACATTCAAATTAGGTAGAACCTCCCTTACACAATCTTAACAATGTAGAAGTGCAATTCAAATCACCAATTTTATCTACTAATGTTAGAGCTTTTCAATCATCCCATATAAGAAATGGATTGTTCTCTCCTTCATTAGAGACAATGCACTCTCCTCGTAAGATATGGAAATCATTACCTCACCAAAGGATATAGATGAGATATTTGGCAGATTTTGAGGCTCATCTCTGTGCGTACAATTGAATGACAGTAGATTTCAGATTTACCACATGTAGAATTGTTGTATCCAGAATGGATAAGAAAGGATATGGGCACGAGAGCGGAAAAGACGGGTTGACACGCGTACAGCTCCATGCAGAAAAAATTAGCAAATGGAACACATTGAAGGAAGAAAAAGCTAGGGGGTTGGTAGAGCTGATCCAATCGACATCCTACATGGTTAGTCTGGGACAGCTTCAACAGTAGAATTGAAAACAAAATGGATGATACAAGGGACAAGATTCGACGCGGGTGGTTGAAAAGAGAGGACAATGTTGTTGACACGAAGCCAGAGAATGGGGGGCCAAACTCTTAGCCTCCACTTGGGCCCTAATGGTTCTTCTTTGTTGAAAGATAATAAAATACCAATTTGGGCCCAAATTTTTCCTCTAATATTTCTTCTCCATTGAAAGAGATATACCAATTTCGGCCCTAGGGGTACTAATGTTTCTTGTTTGTTTAGAAGATATCAATTTGGGCCCTAATGTGGCCCAGGACCAAGAAAATAAAATGGCACAAGCATTTATAAAGGGAATAAAACTTTATAAGGAAGATAACGGCCAAAAAAAGAAATAATAAAAAACCATATCCGGCGAGTCTGGAAGTTTCCGGTGCCGCCTGAACGCCGCCATTCAATATAAAGCGGTCCTTAACAAGTGTGCACTAAAGTATTTTATGTGTTTTTAAATCGGAAATACTAATCACGGATTAGTGCTAAACTCGTTTAGTTAAGGTTAATCACGGTGGTTAACGAGAAGCCACTTCTCTCCGTTAAAAGGGACCCCTCTCTGTTGCTTCTATTCCAACAAGCCGGACCTATAATCCGCCATAGCCGACCTCTTCGAAGCTCAAGCCTTGCATTTTCGCATTTTTCACCCCGCATTTGCTGCTGGGTTTTTTTGCGCTACTGATTTTAATGCTGGATTTGCCCATTTCTGCCTTGGCGGTTGCTCAATTCAAAATTTGCCGTTTTTCTCTTGCCACATTGCCGTGCCTTGCCGTTTCTGAGGCCGCCGGACTTCTGGGTTGATGGATTATTGCTCAAGTAGTAATACTCTGTCGATCTTGGGTTTCGATTCCTTTGTATTGCTGCTCTGTTTGATGAATCTTGTCTTAAATCCGCCAGATTCTGCTTTACATTCTTGCTCTGCCTGCCGTTTCTTGCCTGCATTTGTTGGAACAGACATTTCTGTCTGTGGTCTGATCCGGTAGAACAGCCTGGATTACAGGGATTGAATACAAATCTTTGACGAAGGTGAAAAAATTGCTGGATTTGGAAGGAGATTCTGAATATAGAAACATGCCGAGCGTATTGGTGGATGATCCTTTTTCTCTGGACCAGTCTGTTTTAATGGATTCATACCCTTCTCATCAGCATATGCATCACCATCACCAGCTTCATATGATGCAGCAATCTTCCTCTGCGCCTCTCTATGAATCTGCCGCAGCGGCGCAAGGATCTGCCTCACCGTGGGCGTCTTTGTATATGCCTTCAAACAGCAACTTAACAGCCGAGTTATCCAGCCACCGGACTTATTCCCATCATCCAGTGGGCATGAATCAATCCTTGGGCTTAAATCTGCTTGTAAACCGCCAGATTCAGGAGGAGCTTCTAGCCCAGAATTCAGAATCCATTTCCGGAGCCACTGCTGCCATGGATGTGGAGAAGCTTATGGGAAATTTGTCTATTCAAATGGATCATCATCTCTGCGACAGCCCAAGAGGGAGCCCAGGAAGCCCAAGTACATATGTGGGTTCTCCGACTTCTCACGATTTTGCAGCTCTGCACAAATTTCTGCCCTCCAACAACGAAGATTCTTGGTCTTCCGACGATGTTTATTCTTCAGATGAATTTAGAATGTTTGAATTCAAAGTGAGGAGATGCATGAGGGGGAGGAGCCATGACTGGACGGAATGCCCATTTGCGCATCCGGGCGAGAAGGCACGGAGGAGGGATCCTCGCCGATTCCACTACTCGGGCACGGCTTGTCCAGATTTCAGGAAGGGAAATTGCAAGCAAGGGGATGCCTGTGAATACGCCCATGGGGTTTTCGAGTGCTGGCTGCACCCTGCTCGCTACAGAACACAGCCGTGCAAGGACGGAAGAAATTGCAGAAGAAGGGTCTGTTTTTTTGCTCATACACCGGAGCAGCTAAGGCTACTTCCGGCAGCCCAAGCAGCAACGGGTTCTTCGTCGTCCTCATCGCCCAAGAAGCAGAGTATGTCTAATTCTCAACTGGTGCATAAATCCTGCCTGTCTGGGTCCTCTGCCGGATCTGGATCTGGGTCATTTGGGTATGAAGCTATGGATTCCGGTGGCTATGGAGGATCTCCGCTTGGAAAAATCCAGTATCATGCCACACCATCCCATATTACATCGCCCACTTCAACACTGATTGGTCTGTCACAGAGCCCGCCTCCTTTGTCTCCTCCTCTTTCTCCACCGGTTTCGCCTCCCATGTCCCCTTCTTCGCCCAAAAGCTGGCACCATAGCCTCTCTGTTGCAGCGGCAAGGGGGTCCCTGCTCCAATCCGTCTCCCAAGGCCATGCCGGATCTAACCTTTCTGCTTCTCTCAATCAAAACCTAACCCAAAATCAGCATTCCATGGCTGCCGCTGCCGCTGCAGCAATTGCCGTTGCCGGATCCAGCCCCAGAAGGCAGCAGATTCATCTGGACGTTCTGGGCGGATCCACCGCAGGTTCTTATGCTTCCACAGTCGGATCATATGGCTCAGGCGCAGGTTCTTATGTTTCTATGGATCGCAGGTTGCAGAATCCACATTCTGCTCCATCATCTCCAGTCGGATCTTCAAAACCCATGAATGATTTGGTAGCAGCTCTGCAGCAGCTTGAGCTCCAGGGTGCTCCACCACTTTGGCTCCAAGCTCAGATGGCTCAGTTGGCCCAGTCTTCTTGCTCTTCAAACAGTAATACTGCAGCTCAGTATTCAAGCGGCCCTTCTCCTCTCAGACATTCTAGCATGCCTGTTACTCCCAATAAGGCTAGATGGGACATTGGTGAGATGTGGGAGATGGATGTTTCTGAAGAAGAGCCCGTCGCCCGTGTTGAATCTGGCAGAGACCTCCGTGCCAAGATCTATGGCAAATTGAACAGGGAAAATTTGGTTGATGGTTCTTCCAACTCTGATAGCCCTGATCTTGGCTGGGTTAATGAACTTGTCAAAGAATAGAGCTTCAGCTTCAGCATTTTGGTCTTCTACCTCGGAAGATTAATTGCTTGGAGTTGGTTCTTTTGCAGAGGTATGTTGATGGGTTTTTGCAGTTTCATTTGCATTTTTCTTTTTGGCTCCAGCAGTTCTTACCTGGGATTGAATGACCCGGGGTGGGATTCCTTTTTCTTTTTTCCTGATTTTCTTTGCTCTGCTATCATTCACCTGAAGGTTTTTGCTGACCAGATGGGAGTTTTTGTTGATCAGATCCTTTTTCTTGTAGCAATATTCCGCCATTTTGCTTTGGGTTTTTTCTTGCTTCCTCCATTTTTCTCTTCAGATCAGCCATGGTTTTGGGTTTTGGGTTTTTGGGCCTTGGGCACATTGCAAGACAGTGCCAGAATGTCTTTTGGAGACTCAGAAACAGTTGGTTCAGTGGGGCTGGTATATACATACACAAATCTTGGTTTATAAATAGGCGCGGCAGTGGTGCAGATGCATCTGGATTGGTGTAAGGCATTGGAAGATGATTGCCACTGCCTTGGCAAATGCATTTCTTGTTCTTTTGGATTTCTTGGATTTATGTGGATTATCAGGTACCTATCCCAACAGGATTCTTCCTATGTAATGGTATTTAAATGTATCTGAGGGATGGCTAATTTTGTAGAGGCTTGCAGTTTTACTGATTTGATCTGGTAAGAAAGAGATTTTAGTCTTCCTGCTGCTTGAATGCGAGGCGGATGGTGGTCTCAGCTAGCTTGATTTTAAGTGCAAGTAAATATTTAATTTTTTGGCCACTTGTTAATAGACTATGGCATTCAATTTGAATTGGTGACAGCATGAGGCTGCATGGCAAGGGTTAGCAGTTGATTGTTGCAGCAGTTCTTCAGATTGACCTTGGACTTCCTAGTTGGTGACTATAGAAGAAGAGATGGCTTTCTGATGCTCAGATATGGCTATTCTCTTTGGCTATTATCTTATAAAAGAGACTGAAAAATTATCTTCTTGAAGCGGATGTTTATATGATGATTAGATTTATGTTCTTGTTGTTGAAGCTGTAAAGTTGATCAATTGGCTTGTTTAATCTGTGAAGTTATAGAGCTCTGTTAAATTTTCAGTTGAAGCTGTATATTCATAAGGGCAATGTAATATATTGCGCATTTCAATAGCTGTGTACTTGTGCATGTTCTCTTCTATTTATTTGAACTAGGATCTGACATTGTGAAATTGATGTAGTTTTTTTGCAATCTAGTGTATTTCTGGAGTAGTCTTTAGGAGTAAAACTGATGGTCAATTTTATGCTATATATTAGTGTGGACTAATTTTGTCTGAGCAAAATAGATTCAGGCATATGGAGGTAAAACTATCTGATGGGTCAATTTTATGCTATAAGTATTAGTGTGGACTAATTTTGTCTGAGCAACATAGATTCAGCAATATGAATTCTAGATCTGTTTGGTGGCATTGATTTGAATGTATGTGCTGGCTTAAGTGTACAGAGAATACATTGTTGACGTGTTTTGTTGCATGTGGATGTCTATAATGTCTCTTTCTTATACTGGCCTGGAGAAATCTAGAAGAGTGGCTTAAAAGGGTACCAAGTGGATTTTTGTATAGTAATATGATGCATTATTAAATTATACTCGGCTGTCTTAAATTTGGTTAGATATTTGCTGTATTGAATTAAAGTTATGAATTAAAATGGTTTTCCATACAAAAGGCTGCAAATTGGAGATTTGATATGATCTTGGTCTATGGTCATACATGCAGTTACAATATGGTGGAAACACAACAAAATGAAACGTGTTTGTTGAAAGCTATGAAGGCAGAGTTAAATTTCTTCCTGTCTAACTCGTGAAGAGAAGCGCACAGGTAAAAATATTGTGGACCATAAGAGACCTGTGAAGCAGAGAAGCAATAGGTATGGCCGACTGTTTTGAATGACTCATTAATCTGCACGATGCTCGGGGAGTAATGGTCCCCATGATGGAACCAAAAATCTTTACGCGTGAAAAATCTTTCCTAGGCATGGCCAATGGCTATGGTGGCTTCCTTTCTGCTGCCCATCTGGGGGGCTGTCATTTTCTCGCCCATATTCCAAACCTTCACGTTTGTACCTACCTTATCCTCAGGAATTAGTTTTATCTCAGCCCATTCTGCCCTCGAAAACCAAAAACTCGAAGAAAAATTCAATTCTGTGCCCTGCCCTGCGCTCTACCTTAACTATCTCAGATGCCCTGCACATCTTCTTGCCTCGTCTTAATCATTTGTACCTTCCCTGCAGTTGTTTGTGTTACGGCCTTGCAGTTCCTTGCTTTTGGCGTTGAATGCTCTCTGCCTAAGTGTGCCAAAATTCGAATTCAGATCATGCTGTTGCAGTAGGGATCCCAAGTGTACCAACTTCTCTGAGCCAAATCTGCACCTGCTGGCTCCTTTGTTAGAGGGCTTCTGTTAAAAATCCAGGTTTGTTTAGTGTACCAAATTGGCTGCTCATATTGCAAATCAGCTGGTTTTATATGATTGTTCAGTCTGTAGTACTAGAGTTGGTGCAACGGATAAGCTCGGACTAAAGCATTTGCTGTTGAATATTCTTAAACAGATATTATGGATAAGATTGTTTAGTACATGTTTGGACCCCAGATGGCTAGATTTATGAGGTTTCCAGTGTTTTAGGTGTCTATTATGTGGCCCCTAAACTATGTCACCATTTTTCTGTTTGCTGCCTAACGGTTAGATTTGCAAAACCCAAATAACTCTTATGCTTAGTTTCTTATCTTAAAGTGCCTGAAAGAAAGATATATGCTGGAGGTGGTGCCTATATAGCCAAAATTATTTGGTCTTGTCCAAATTCTGAAACCCAAACAAGAGGCAAAGGGAACAATAGTGGTTCCAGCATTATGCGCTGGAATTATGAATATAATATGCTTAAAATGATGTATATGCGGTGCTGTTGTGGTTCAAACTATATGGTCTATGTTTTGAAAGTTTAGGATATTGAAACCCTATGCAGCAATGGAAACAATGGTGGTCACATTATAATCAACTATGTTTGTTCATTGCTGTGCTCACATAATCCCACATGCGTTTTTAGGACTAAGAGTGACCACTTGCAAAAAAAAATGCACATAAAATGTTTGAGGTCCAGTTTGAAACACAAGGTAGGGAATGAAAGGGCTGTCAAGAAAATATGCCTTGTCAGACATGGAATCTGTGCCAAAACTGTGGTCAGGGAGGGTGCAGGAAAACATCAACTAGATACTCTAGAGCAGCAGGGATGGATTGCCCACAACTAGGCCAACAAATTTTGAGACATTACAGGTCGCTATTGCAACAGTGTTTGCAAGATATATTTTGCTCTCTTACTTAACACTGTGCAGCATTCAAAAAAAAAAAGGGACTCTGCAGCATTAAGCAAGAAGAAGAAAAGAAGCAGATGAAGAGGTGATGTAAAAGAGCAATTTGACCATAGCCAATATCCAGCCAGGTCTAACAGAATCCATATCTCTTGTCAGACTGGTAAGAGAATGGTGGTGGTTGCCTGTCTGGTCTGGAATTTTCTGTGCCCCCTTCCCTTTCTCTCTTTGCTTCATTTCCAAGGCAATATTTACTAGTTAGCCCTGCTGCCTATATGGTGGTGCCCCTTTCTGTCCCTTGCCTGTCTGCTTGCTAGTCCTTTTCCGCCCTGCCCTGACCCTTAAAGGTCCCCTTTTCCTGTGTCAAAACTGGGACTTAAAGTGCCCCTTCAGTTGCCTTTGTGAAAAAAATTAAAAACATTTCCTATGCTTTGCATCCTTACTTGTCTGTATTTGATGCTAGATCCTATGCCTAAGCAGACCCTTTTTGTCTTGCCTTTTCTGCTCACACTTGTAGCTGAACTTTGTCCGTTTTCTTCTCTTGTTCTCAAACTCATTTCTGTCTTGTTTTGTGATAGAATTTGTAGCAGCTTGCACTAATTTAATTCAAAATAAAAACACCTACTTACCTGATTCCCTGTTTTGTCCTGTTGCTTTCTGCTCTATTTGTAGCCTTGTTTGACTTTGTTTTGTAGCATCTTCTCCCTCTTTCCTGCTCAAATTTGTAGCATCCCAT
The DNA here is from genome assembly GCA_021234155.1 of Isoetes taiwanensis. Lineage (NCBI taxonomy): Eukaryota > Viridiplantae > Streptophyta > Lycopodiopsida > Isoetales > Isoetaceae > Isoetes > Isoetes taiwanensis. Next base: position 6,801,511 of record JAJEKV010000025.1, on the reverse strand, counting down.
GAACCCTAATTGTCTGTAATTGATCCATAAAAAAGAAGCCCTTTTGTCTAACCTGTAGCGTTTTAACAGCCAAATGAGGCACTAAAGCTTTTAACTTTTGGGTCTGACTTGGATGCTGAAAAGAAAGACCCTTACCATGTTTTTGGCAGTGATTCTGGCAGGAAAATGAGGCATTGGGCCTGTTTGATTTGATTCTAAAGAAGATATTTAGGCCTCGGATTTGGTTGTTTAAAAAGGAAGGAAAAACAATGGTGGTCTTTGCGCATGCTTCAGAACGTGGGCGTGACGATGCAGGCATTGGGGAAGGCCCAAACCCTTATCCGGATGTAATTTAATTCTATTTTAAGATGCGAGTAAAATTAATTGCAAATTATATTTTTAATTAAGGCTCGATTTTAGGGTGTTTTCACATGGATGTGCACGTGCAATGTTGTTTTTGGATAATTGTACATATAGTCCATTTTTTAAACGTTTATTCTTTGCCCTTTTGTTTTCTGCTTGTTTTTAGACCACCGACATATGTTTGGTCCCCCCATGATCTATGCCCTTGAACATTGTGCTCCATTTTTATTTTCGCATCGGCCAACCCTCGAGTCGCACCTCCCCCCCTCCATCACTGCTCCTGTTGATCTCTCATTCTTGCATCTGCCACAATAGCATTGCCCGCTCCTTCGGGATCTGAGCATCATCATCCTCCCTTGACCCACTACTATTTTCCTTTCTAGTTCTCTGTGCCAGCTCTTTCTCGCCCATTATCTCTTTTAAAATATTCTCCCCTGCTGCCTCCAGTCCTATCCAGCCTTTCTTGACCACAGCTTCCTAGTTCTCCTTCGAATCTCTAATGAACAGGATCGTCTGTCTACGTTCCCTTATAAAACTCTGTCCAAATTGCACTTGTCCTTACTTATTGTATAGTTACTGTATTACTCATACCTCTTCAACCATTGTGCAATTTGCATCTATTCTTATTTGTCCCATGCATTGGCCTCTATTCGAAATAAAGCATGTAAATAATTTATTGAGTTCATGATCAACCTTAATTCCATGGACGTCAATCTATGGAGTGAGTGGTGCCACATATCTGGCCTTCATTCTTACATTACTATACTTTGTTCAAAACCTTGTGGGATGAGCTAAGCCACACTTGTTTGTGACTAAGTCCCATTGTGTAAAATAAGATTAAGTACTTATAGGTTATGTTTTATTATTAACCATTCGTATAGTTTTATCCTATTCAAATGCATGCTATAACTGTGATATGATATGATCTACTTCGTTTTCCACGACCCTGTGTCAGTGGAACTAAAAGTGAAAATTTTGGATTTATAATCTATCTTTGCCTCAAAGGAAGGTGCCAGACAGTAAACAACAGATATTTAATCGTAAATTCTTCTTACATAGGATATGAAACACCTCAGGCAGCTCTCGGTCAAAGTAAGCATAGGTATAAAAAAAGCCAGATAGGGCAGATGAACTGAAGGTTCAAACATTCTATTTAGTAATACTAAATTTAACATTCATGTACCCTTTTCTTATTGGAATTGAAGCCATTAGGACGTCACTAACTTGTCTTTTTGCAATATGTTGGAGGACAATCATGTTCATTCAAAATATTTGAGCATAAACTTTCAAGTTACAACAAAACTACTTCTCTTAATGAGTGTTGCTACATATAGATTCTTGCCTATGTTATAGCCTACAATATTAGCCAGAGTCATGCCTTTAGAAGCATTGGCCTTTTTCTTATAGATATTGAATTTGAAATGGTTTATTAAATTAGGTTGTTATAAACCTTTCACAAGTCGTTTTGAATTGGAGAAGGGAATTCTTGCCATGGTTTGGACTATGCTTTACATATAGTATTTTTTTTATCAAAAATCAAAATTTTATATATTTTAGTGAAAATGAGGTGCTTGTTTGTTTTTCTTATGATCTTTTTATTTTCGATTTCTGGAGAGATTTTTTGAGATATTTTTTTGATGGTTTGCAAATAGAATGCCATGGAGGTGTGAGAGATACGTTTCGTATAAGTTTCTATATTCATACATTGGAGCCTTCGTACTGCAGACGTTGGAAAAATTGATTTTGATTATTTTCATTGTTCGTTACTTGTGCAGTAGGATTTCTGGGTTTAAAGTATGGCAACAGATTTAGGTCTTCTTCAACTGCCTTCCATAGCCTGCTTTTGCTCTGTTGTAAGAGATATCATGGTTTGTTTTGCATGAGAACTTGTTTGCTTTGCACCAAGGATTTGTGTTTCTAGTTTGGTAAACGTACTTCTGTAAGCATGCCCCTAACATTGCCAGAAGAACTCTTGGCACCTAATTCCTCGTTTTCACCTGGGAACGACTCACATGAACTTATTGTAGTCCATATGAAACTGATCTTGTCTGCATCAATATCTATTGACACCACATTGTGCCCCTGCTTAAGAGCACAAATTGCTACAGTGCCAGTTCCTAAAAGTGCATCAAGAACCCAATTGCCTGGATAAGAGAACCGCTAAATCAAATTGTTTATAAGCCTCCATGGCTTCTGATAATGAATGAATGAGAATGAGAATGACTTTTTATCGTCCACTGAGGCCAATCGACCTATGGGACCCATAAGGATCGCAGTAAACTTATTACTGTTCGGGTTAAAAAACCCCCGGAGACCACTATACCTTGATGTTGTGGGTCTCATCTCATAACTTCTGAAGCACAGCAGGAAACTAGAAAGCATTGCATGGCAGAGACTTTTCCTCGCGTGTATTTTGGTATCAGCGCTGTAGTATTCAATGTGGAAGTGCTCAAAGCAACTAACCAACCTTGAACCCCCACCATGTCCCTTAACGTTTGTCTTCAACCTAAAGCACAAAGAGTGCCAAGCATGTGAGACGGTATAAATTTATACTAGAAGGTTTTAGGACTTAGGTTTTTAAAGAGTGGCTGCTCACTCCAACCAACATCAATTTTCTCATGTTCTCCTTCAAAAATAACAGATCGTTATCAAAAGTGTAAGAGTCTATGGAGGCCATCTTGAATTATTGAATGACACAGTGGTTGTGGCTATTTTGTTGATCAGATAGTTATCAAAAGTGTAAGAGTCTATGGAGGCCATCTGAATTATTGAATGGCACAGTGGTTGTGGCTATTTTATGGCACATAATAGGCTATTTTATTGATCCTCATCTCTGTGAATGAGCCGATGTAGGTGGTCTATGGTTTGTGATCTATGCTCGTCCTCAAGCATCACAAACCAAGTAATGAGCTGGGATGGTGTGGTCTATGGTTTGTGATCTATGCTCGTCCTCAAGCATCACAAACCAAGTCATGACCTACTGTCCAACGGTATTCCGGGTCATCCTTGCTCCCATGGAGACTCGAACTCGAGCCCTGCTCTGATATCAAATGTAACGTTCCTAACCGACATGCCCTTAACCAACTGGGCAAAATCGCCTAGACGTTTATGAGTAGTCGCTTCTACCCATTTATGCCAGTGTCTCGAGAACCCGACACCAAGTTCCACCCCAGTGGTCTTCCATGGGTCCGTTACACTATCTTGACACTTGCCCCCCTTATGCGGAGAATAAATTGAACCATTAAGCATTCGTGACTCATTACAAAGACTTCTAGATAGTCTTCTATGACATAGTTGCTCGCATAATCTTGGTATAATTTAGGACATCCCGACTCCAACTCTTTGTAATGGAGTCATAATCACAAATTCCTTTCTTGGATACATTCTTTGGAAATCCAACATAACCACAGTATAGTTGTTTCTCAAGTAGCCTAATACTAATCCTACAGATTTTTGAAGCCAAATAGTAACCTATAGAAGACCCCGAAAACATAGAACGAAAAAGACTTAGACCCCTTAGTGATCAATTTCTTCATAAATCAGGCTTAGAAGAGTGAAAAATCCCACCCTTGCGTCACCAAAATCTAGATTGCCTAGTGGCTTGCTTCATAAATCAGACTTTCAAAGGAGTAAAATCAAACTTTTGGAGAATTAAGAAAAGTCCCACCTTTGCTTTACCAAATCCAAATAGCCCAGATCTCAGAACCCTTAGCGGCCCACTACTTTGTAAATCAAGTTTTTGAAGGAGTAAAAAATTTCCTCCTTCGGTTTGCCAAACCTATATCGCTCAGGCTTTTCAAAAGGAGCAAAAAATGTCCTACATTTGCTTCACTAAATGTAGAGTAGAAAAGAAAAAGTTCCACCTTTGCTTCATCAATCCTACATTGTCCAGATCTCCCCTCAAATCTCAAACCTCTTAGCGGCCCACTTCTGCATAAATTAGGCTATTGGAGGAGTTTTACAAAAAGGTCCCACTTAGTTTCTGGTCAAGAAAGGATGTGGCGAAATCCGCTGCTTTTCTCTGCACAAGCTATTCTTTTTTTCTACACCATGACTACTCCATCTTATGTGAAGTTTAATATTCAAAAGAACAATCCGGGACATAGGTTTCAGCTTGCTAATCTCAGCCCTACATCTAGAAAGGCAAAGAATCCAAAATAAATTTTACTTCAGCCCCTCTAGAAATCCACATAATGGTCCTACAAGAAACAACTCCTTAGAAGGGATTAACAGAATTTGCAGCCTAAAGATTTGAAGCCTTGCCAAAATGGAAGCACCAAAGAGGGCTCTATTGAAACATCTTCCAAAGCATTGCACCCTTGTAAGTAGCCGACCCTGCCCTGAATAAGTAAAAGTGCACATGAATAATCAAGAAGAGATATAAGTCGACTTTTAAGCAGACATAATACTTCCTTTATACTAAAATATGTTGAATCGGACTATGTATTGAATTATAATTGATGAGGTATTGAAATATTGAGGCACTTTAGCATTTACAACATTGAGATTGTTGTATCATGTAACTTTTACATCAGACCTGGGCATTTTCACTAATATACTTTTGCTTACCCCTAGATATTGCTTTGATGCACATCCAATTGTCTTTGGCAAATTAAATTGATGCATATCAACGCTATAGCTTTGGACTAAAAAATAGAAAGCAGAGGTGTGCAAATGTTATAACAAACATGATACATTTGGTATGTTTGCTTTTTTATATTTTATGCCATCCAGTACTCTGTGCGCGCCAAGGATCTGAAGGTTTTAGAGATTCTTTGACGTTTTTGATCAAGTCAAGACACACAATCAAATGTTAATTTGAAAAGTTTGAGTATGTGTTAAACAAATACATATAGATGCCAAGCTAGTTATGCCATGAGAGAGTATTCTTTGTTATGTCCCCGCAAGAAGAAGAAGCTCTCAGAACAAGCATGTTACTAGAGTATACCAAAGTTCTTAGATGTTGGAGCTGCCTAGATATATAGGTAAAGCCTATTAAACAACTCCATATTCCAAGTTCATCTTAGATTTATATTTAAAACTATCATGTCTTTCAACTTATGCTAACATCTAACTATTTCTGCTCAAAGTGCAGGTGCTGTTGATGTTGCAGAATGCAAGGAATGAATGTGATTGCGTCCTAGAACTCACAAAATGCAAGGAAAAATGTGATTGCATCCCATGGAACTCTCTAAATTGGCCAATATAGAAGCATGCATTGTATCCATATTTTATTTTACTTTTTTTGTTTTGTTTGGAAGGACAAAGAGAGTAAAGATTATACAATACACATATCTCATCTATCTGTGTAAGCATAAGAAGATGCCTCTAGAACACGAGGACTCCATGGAGGAATAACTATAAGCCATTAGTACCTTAGCCTGGGCTATAACGATGACTCCATGAGCATATGAATATGTAGCATAATAACAGGGGGTTTTCTTTGTGTTTTTGTACGCTTTTCACTAAGGTTTTCCTATGATTTCGTGATGTATTCAAATGGATGTACTAATGCTGCATATCTAGGGTGCAACTTACTTCAGCCATTGATTTTTAAATTTTTTTTCCAATGGTCAACAACCAATGGCTCACAAATAAAAGCCCTTTTTGTGCGTAGGGTGCAAGCAATGGTCAACAACCAATGGCTCAAGCAACAAAAGCCCTCTTTTCTCTCGTGTGGTGCATACGGGCAAATAACCAATGGTTCGCCAACAAAAGCCCTTTTTGTATGCAGTATGTAGCTAATGGTCAATAACCAATGGCTCAGCAAATAAAAGCCCTCTTTTGTGTAAAGTGGTAATATAATGGGCACAATGTATGGCTTAATGTAGTTCCGGCCACACAACACATTTCTTATCATAACTTTGATCCGTGAAAGTCCTGCTTGAGATGAATTTATTGTACTGGAAAGCTCTCTAGATCTTGATAGTGTATGATATTGATATGTTTGGTTGTTATCTATGCTAAAAACAAAGAATTTTTCGCCGGGTTTGCAGGCTTTCACATCCTACCAGCCGATAATATTGTGATTGGCGCTTATTGATATCGCTTATGGCTCATTCCTAATGAAGCTTTTGCAAAAAAATTACCATGCATTTTAGATTTTGAGGCAATTATTAAGCAAATTCCAAGGCTTCTAGATCCTAGGCACAAGCGTAAAAGTTTTCCACTTTGGTTTCTCACCACAAGAATCCATGGAGGCCAAAGGTCAGCCAAGTAAATTCCAGCTTGAAAAATGTTTGTGTATGGGTAAGCGTAAACTTATGACTTTCTAACAATGGGATCAACCCGCTTTATCTTTTTACGGTAACTTTTTAATTTATGCTCTATTTATTTTATCATATGAAATTCGTGCCATGTGATGAAAGCCTCAAATGAATCTCTAGTTTTTTTCCTCGGTTTGAATTCTAAAATTTTTGTCATACCGGGATCCCTTTAAGGCCCCTAAGGCCAAATTTTTTTTGCAATACAAACCATTAATATCCAACAACATATAAAAAATTAAATCCCCAACACATAATAATAACACATAACAATTCAATATTATGGTCAATTATTGGACATAATAAATCAACATATATTCATTATCGGCTAATTAACATTAACATTGTTCAACATTTAAATTTGTGTCCCCTTAAACCCCCCTTTGGCTCTGGGTGCATATTCACGGGGTGATGTAGGGCACAGAGCCCTCATAATTGTATTTTGCACGCATAAAATTAACACCATATAGTATTCCGCTTGAAATCTTATAGTATTTTGCTTAATCTTGCTATACAAGATAGCAAATTTGCATTTGCATACCCCACAAACGAGGGAACTTAATGCATCTGCAGATTAAGGAATAAGGTGAATATGCTTCATCCAACAAAATTGCTGTCTCGAGTCACCCCTGTGAATATGCACCCAAACCAAAGGGGGTTTAAGGGGGATTTTAATTTAAATGTGTTGGACCCAATGGTTGTGTTAATTAATGTCAATGGTAGTTATGTGTTGGTTGTTAATGTCAATGGTTGTTATGTGTTGGTTGTTATGTGTGAATAAATGCTTTAGAAGACGTGGTGTCTCTGACGCACCAAGATTGACTACAGGCCAATCAGAACCAAGATGAACTGGCTTTTATTTAGCTGGAGGTCGTGCAATAGGGTAGGATGCCAAGAAGACACATTGGCTATCCAGTGCACTATTAAATAAACCTTGTAGCATGATCATGCCCGTTGGACTTCTGGACAAGCAAAGAGACAATTTCAAGAGTCTCAATGATTGGATATGCAATATAATTCATCCATAGTTCAACCAAAGTGAAGATGTTCTTTTATCTGAATATGCATTGGTCTGCTTGAAAAGGAACCTGTGCAAGCCCTTGTTCAATGCACAAAGGAAATAGTGTATGACATAAAATTTATTCATATAATGATATCTAAATTAATAGGCAAACTATACTACACTCTTTAGAACTATTAGATAATGCTGACTTAATTTCCAAAATCCATGGAGGTTGAACCAATAGCTTCTTACCACTGTGTTCATCTCACTCTAGCACACATCATCCGTTGTGGGGCATATGATTTTATGCATGTATTGTTGAGCACATACATGTTTTTCAGGTGCTCCTTTTGGCGCTCCGCCTTTTTGATGCCCGACCAAAACTTCTGAAAGCTAATAACTTTCAGAGACATCGTGAATCGTGTGATTTCTGTGCTCTTTGGAAAGCTTATGCCCGATCTTCCAACGCATATATGATCTCTAATTACTTGCATCCTTATAGATTTCAGCTTTTTGGACTTTTTGATTTCGGGACTGATTACTATTATAGATCGCCCCATTTCCTCGCCATCCTGAAGTACGGCTTCTTCAATTCCTTTGCAGCAGCCTAGGACTTTTCTATGGTGGGTATTTAACTCCTTTGATCACAACCGGCCGTGGCTTGCTCGCCACCCTGGAAGTCTCCCGGGATCCACGGTAACAAAGATACAAATGGTTACAGCGTGGATGTGACTGGTTCCTCAATAAAGATGATCATCTTAAATACATTAAATAGGGCATTGCATCTTTTACTCAACGAGATAAGCGCTGGTTCATCACAAATTCTTACTGTGTAAGTTGGTGGAGCAATGGCTCCATCGTATTCCAACATGCTTGGAGGTCCAACCTATGATGATGGAGAGTGACAGACCAAGCATGTGTGTTGGCAAAGGTAATCGCCCTGCATTTAATGCAACATGCATTGGAGTGTCTACCACATGTTGATGGGGAGCATCGTATTCAAGCATAGCTTGTTGGAAGTATATCGCTGCCTACACTTCCAACATGCTGATGGGTCCCCACCACCTGCCTACCCAAACCACCAACCCTTCACCAACCTCGTTGAAGACGCTCTTTCCTCTATGTCAATTGCTTCAAAAAGACCTTAGAGAACAAGTTTGACATTCTTACAGCCTACTTTTGCACATGCTAAAGAACAAGATGACACACCATGTGCATTGAGGTCTCAATTGCAAAGTGTCGAATCTATCTTTGCAACACTCATGCACTAGCAAAATTATGTCAACATGCAAAGCTTTGGGAAGCAATTGAGGCTTAAAGTTGAGTTTGTTGCTTGTCATATGACCGGAGCACCTAATGGTTGATATTGGCAAGCAAAGACAAGATTTACTCTCGGGCATGTCTCCGAGGTGTCTACTTAATTGTAATACTCGCGATGCTTGCATTGAAGAAAGCATGACTCCCGCCAAGTGACTGAGCTTAAGGACACATCTAGTCGAAGTTGTCAGCTTTGAATGTTCCTTTTATTCTCATGCAACTAAGGCACCTCCAACTTCTTCTTCAAAGCATCATGATCCTAATGTGAGATCCATGCCTAGTCTATCCTCCCCTATTTTCAAAACTCTCATGTAATGTGTTTGCATCTACACCGTGATCTACGCCTCGCCGAGGCGAGAATGCATTGATAGGCACAACCGCGACCGTAATTCATGGCATGCCGTAAGAAGCATCGTGAGGACTTGCAATTGTATGCGCGACTTTTGGTGTTGTTAGCTAAATTGGACTTCACAACACTGGGCTTGTTGTCATCACAGCATTACAGGGTTGGAGCATTGCAGCCCCCACCACCCACGATAGTGAAATTTATACAAAATTTGAGTACTAAATGATATCCTCAAGCGTGCCAAGCTCATCCGGATTTTGATCTTACTTAAGTCCCAACAGCGAAATGACGTAATTTGCAAAAGGTCCGTGATATTCAAAAAGAATGGTGGTAAGGTCAAGACCGATTCGCGGAAAACTACGATTTTACACCATCACATGCAACCTTTGTCAATTTCTTCATCATGCTAAGACCACTCATGTACCGGGCCGGGTGTTAAAATCCATTCTCCCATTTCCCATGCACACACCAACGCCGCAAATGCTCGTGGTTGTTCCATCTTCTGCACTCCACCACATCTTCCCGCTTCACACCATTCCTCTCACGCATGTTGCTAATGGTACCCTGATGCCGCCGCCGATGTTGTTTACTGCCGGCTGGGCCGCTTCTTATTGCCCAAATAGCCCTCGAGACCGCTCATACCCTCAAATGTACCTTCCTAGAAAATGTGCCTTCTGGGTTGGATGTCTTGGAATTGTCGAGGTTTTCTCGGGCGAAGCAGGATGGCTTGAATCCTATCAAGTAAAAAGATATGGATATCCTTCTACTTATATGTAAACGTAGAGCATTCACCTAAACGTATACCTATATTTTACAGGCTATCAATTCTTTTCATTATTTAATGAATGTCATGGCAACGAGGTTGCTGCGGAGTTGTTTGGCTATCAAGTGATGCCCCTTGCTCCATACACGCCATAAAGCTGATAGATATAACGCTACATATGGCTCAAACTTCATTGTCACAATAGTAGTACCATTTTTGCTGTTACCAAGCATTCCCACCTACATCATCACTTTTATGATGAATATGATGTTGCTCGCAGTGATCCCTATGGGTGATCTTTATGATGACATTGCTCAATCCAACAGCTTGGGGCACAAGCATTCTTCTTGGTGATTTCAATGCTCGCGACCGCTGAAATGCAAGCTACCTAACTCATACTTGAGGATGTCCATGACTTTTATGGATGTCCGCTAATAATACAGCTTCTTCCACGCTCATCGCCAGATGCTAACAAACCCGCCTCTAACATTTGGAAGGGAGCTCATCCGGGGCTTGTGTGAAGTCTGCAGATGGTACTTGTAATGGCTTCAGAGCAATGGCCACACTCTAAAAGGTATTACATGCGCATGTGATAGTATGTGGTGGTGGTACTATGTTGTTGATTATGTCATTTCCCAAGTGCAAGCCTTTGGATCTCATTTCAGATTTTCGGTCTGGCACAAGACATAGAGATGAGGGGAGATAAAATTGATCACTATCCACTTTATTTGTCAATAAAGTGGCAGCCTCCACCTCTTCAACCCCACGCTATCCAGTTCCGCATTCTGACTTATTCCTAGATCTTTTGAATATGAACAGACATTAGCTCTCGCGGCTATGTGTATTTTAGGATTACCCAACTCTTCAAGAGCGTGAATGCAAAGATTTGCCGATGCTTTGCTTTACTGCCTCTTGCTTCGGTACACATTACACTTCTAGTGTTGCTCATGCCGGTAGGAAAATCCTTTCGAAATGCCCGTTTGATGAAGAGTGCAAGCAGCTTTAAAAACAATTGCGTAATGATAGTTGAGTTTCGTATATCGCCATATAATGCCATTCGTAATTATGCGGCCCGCTTAAACGCAAGAAGGCACGCTGGTTGGCCGAAAGCATCGGGTTGTCGTTTGAATGAGCCCTGACCTTCAGCAAAAATATTATATCGACCACCTCCTACCCTTGGACATATTTCTATGCAAAGAATGGGATGAGCTTATTGGTCCACTTATATGATCATCCTAGGGTCCTTAATTCTCGTCTTGGTAGGTGATATTCTTCAATTCACGAGGAGGAAGTCGTGCCATGACTATGCATCTATCTAATGGCAAAAGTCTCCCCGATCATCAAGGTTTGCAGCGTAAATTGCTTTAAATGGGGGGGTCCGCTTATTGTTTCCAATTATCAATACTTTTAAATCAAGCTTTGCAAGAAGGCCTTTGCTAGAAACTTGCTGCCAAGAAGGTCGCACTCACTTACAAAGTGATAAGTACCCACTCCTTCTAATTATCGCATGATCATGGTAAGTTCCATATTTTCAAAGCTCTTAGAAGCAGATGACATCATGGGCGTAACATACCGGTGGTATCGCGGCCGTAGGACAAGGTGCTTCGGCCCATGCCATTCTACAATAAAATTATATTTTCACATTGGCGCGATGCTTATTGAACATAGTCGAAGTTTGAAACAAGACCTCTATATATGCTTTTAGGATTTTACTTCCTCAAGGTTTGATACAAGCATTCACGCTAGAAGCTTCTTTATAAAGGTTTTCTGCGTGCACTTGGGTTCCACAAAGATCTTCAAAATGCAGCTTTATCTACTTATGAAAGGGTTTTGCTAAATTTCCAAAGATCGTGTACTCAAATCACTAGCAATATTGGAGTTCACAGTGGTTGCCCTTTATCTCCTTAAGCACTCTTTGGCTTGTACATTGATCAATTGGAAGAATGGCTTTATAATCATGGCGTAGCGGAGGTCCACATTTGGCACACTATATCATTAAGCAACTTATAGTATGCCGATGATGTTTCACCGCACATACCGCCGCTAGTATGCAAAGAACATTTTACATGCTCGCATGCTTTTGTGAGAATACAGTTCACAGAGTTAATCTCCCAAAAGACCAAGCTTTTGGTAGTTCAATTCCTTCTCACACAATGTTCCCACTATGCACTATGATACGCTGGTTAAAGATATAGCTACAAGTATCTTGGTGTAGAATTGTGAAGAACACACTTTGGGAAATGCTGTATTACTGCTGGGTGGTCACTGATGGAGAGCACTCTATGCAATGCAAAACAATTGTTTTCACGCGAAAAATTCATGATTACTACCTCTGAAAAGCTCCACTTGTTTCCGCTTGCAGAGCCTGCTTAATCGTATGGTTCAAATGGGCCTCGCCATTGGGTGCTGCTTGCTTGGGAGAGCTTGGAGCTGGTGCAAAGTCCTTTTCACTTACAAATTTCTGAGTTAAAACAAGGTGCCCGATGCTATTCTCTTTACGAGATGTGTTTTTGGCATCTTCAACATTCCTCGCCATGAAGCGCCATTCCACTGAGACCAGAAGGTGCACCACCATGGATGCGATGTTAGGTATCCGTTTCAGAATTTGCCATGGTCAATCAGCATCGCTTGAAACGATGGTGTAGAGCATTGCACTGATATGGTTTCGCCCGCTGGCTCGCGGGTGGTAAACCGTGAGCACCGCCTCGATGCTTGCCATGGAGCTTTTGCAACAATATCTCAATATCGCTTTTCTCAAAAGATAAGGGACGCAGCTTACTTTGGCCTAAGTGAAATCGTCATTATCATGCACACATAAATCCCACCTTGGCACCAGGTCCCCAAGCTTATTTGCTTGCCCCATTGTCCAGAACAAGCTCGTGAGCTATTGCATCAATTCAAGACCGGTCCTGGCTGTGCCACGGATTGAGACAGTAGATGGGAACGGGCCGCAATTGCCGTGGAGAAGTTTAGACTATGTGCCCAAGTAAGGCCATGTGTTATTGAAGATGAAGGCTATACTCTTCCGAGTTGCCCCGCTTTGAGATAGTCCGTAATCATTTTTTTGACCTTAGCATTCCATTCCACGCTCCACAACTTCTCTAGCACCATCTCGCGGCATGACTTGGCATTATACATACTTTGAGGTTCTACATAACGCCTCGCAATTACCGAAAGCCCTCAAATAGTCATTATCTCCTCGGGCTTTGTCTAGTATCATCATTACCGCAAAGGTTTTTCCCTTGAAAACCTTTCGAGTAAGTGGGGGTTTTTTAATCAGTAGTAATGATCAGACTCAGGCCCATTGTAGCGGGTCCCATGACCTATTGGTCTCCGTGGACATTAAAAAATCCATTCTATTCTATTGCACATGGCACATGTGCATAGCCACATTTGAATAGGTAGAAATACAGAGTAGCATAAGATTGAGTGTTTGAAATGGATTATTAGAAGTATGATAGCGTCTATAAATTGCATCTTAGATATACATGTTTTGCAAAATAATACTTTTTCCTTTTTTCTTTTATCCTTCGTGTGGATGCCCATTTACCCCTCTTTAGTTACCATTAAGCAAAATCTTCTTCACCCCTTGGCATTCCGTTCTGACTACAGGCACAATTTCATCTACTGCACATACAAAATCTGTTACCTAAATCCATTCCGCATGGCCTGGAATGATGCCGGGCATTGTCGGGCACATCTTTCTAGTATGTCCTCATTATAGTATGCCGCATCAATAATATAACATATGAGGGCTTGTTACAAAAATATAGTATCACTATACAATGGAGTGTTTAAGTATTTGGGCTTTGATTTTTCAGCCAAGTATTCATGGATAGAATGCATTAAAAGAAGTGTGATAGGATGTAAGGTAGCTCTCTTCAGTATGCTTTCTAAATGCCACAATGCATCTCTCCAAAAGTGGGGGCTCAAAAGACTTTTATTTAAAACTTTAGTGCAGATTGTAGTGCTCTATGGAGCACCAATTTGGGGGCCTAGTGCAACAAGCAAACATTGGCAATAGATAGAGAAAATATTGAAGTTGTTCATTAGAGAGAAGTTGGGCGTAAAGGCACAAACTCGGGTTTAATTCTGGTAGAATCAGAAGCTCTCTTCCAGACTATAAAGTTTGTAAATTGGGTACTACAATAGACTAGTGGAAGACTTTTAAGATAGACATTGCTTCATTCTATGGATTCAGGGTGGTATAAAGATGTACTTGATTGGATGGGCGATAGATATAGCGAGTTGGCCTGATATGACAGCTGGTGCTAAGGACCTAATACAATAAAAGGTCTTGGAATGAATATGGATAAAAAAGGGTACCAGAATGACCTTTTATTCCACTCAAATTAATCCGATGCTCACCTATATAGATCAATAATACATAAGAGCACACATCCCCTTGTTTCTGAGGAAAATAATAGCACGTTATAGAAGATGCTCACATCACTTGAAGGTTGAGACAAGGAGATGTGCTTCTGTTGCGAAGATGAAAGAGTGTGCACCCTATGTGACTGGCATGAGGTTGAAGATGAACAACACGTCCGTTTGAAATGTCCAACATACATTGACATTAGAGTGAGATTTCACATAGATGCAAATAACTTGTATATGCCATTTGATATGGACTCTTCAGAATTAGGTCCATATATTAAATCGATGGAATCACACCGACATTTATTGTTAAGTAAATACTTTATAAATATATGGCTCCATAACTTCAAGGTTCGATGGAGCATGATCAATACAATACAATATAATATATCATATAGTGCCATAGGGCGAATTATAGGGTTTCAAAATGGCCTTGAAAAAATTTCTATTCTTTATTAAGAGTTTACATATCACCATCCCTTTGCTTTGCAGATTTGGACATCATGCAATCAGAGCTGCTCAAATGGGCAGGGCCTTCAATAGTGCCCATAATAACCACATTTATTCAATGGGACATTGCAGGAAGGTTTTCCTCCACAGTGGGTCACTAACAGGGCTATTCTCATATATAAAGCAGGCAACCGACACTGCCGGCCAATTATCACACCATCATGGTCAGTTTGCTCTTTGCAAGACTGTTGGCTAGCATCCTCGAGCACCAGTTGACGATGTGAGTGGAGGAAATGTAAGTACTGCCTCACATTGCAGGACTGGGTCCTACCTATCATTGATCATATTTTTCTCTTTATGTCCTTTTGATTGAAGATAAAGGTGAACGCCAACAAGACCTGTACTATTGCTTTGTTGACTTTGTAAAAGTTTTTAACAATGTACCTCAAGGCAAGATGTGGATAGACTAAGGCAGTTAGGGGTTCCATGGAATTGTGAAATGCAATATACAAGCTCATCAGGATAGCCTGTCGTCAATAGTATTGAAGTCCAAGTAAGGATGCCTAATTTCTCTATCGCGTTGTTTGGAGACCTATATATTGACTGGGCTGGAAGGTTGGCTCACAACGTGAGGAGCGTGAGCTTAACTCATGCACCACGAATAGGCGTACCATATACCACAATGATGTGGATCTCTTAGCCTACATTCTAGATGACATGCCGCCAGCCATTTGATGCCCTCGACATTTTGGCCGGGCCGTGTTGCTTTGTCCTTCATTCTCAAGGCTTAGCTGGCAGCCCTTCCTTCGGCTACTGTGACCAAAATGGGGAGATAGCATTGACCTGCAAGTATTTGGGAGTGGAGTTTCCTTCTACTATATACTGGGACACTTCAATCCGACTGTGCATAACAACAACAACCAGAAAGGCATTGTATGCCATACAGAACAACAGTTATAAAGCAAAGCTGTATCACTGGGCCCATCAGCTGCACTTGTTCAGAGCAGTCTATTCTCCTATACAAGGTCAACGTTTAGGGCCCGATAGTATCCCTTGCCACCTAGAATGACCTGGAGTAGGTGCAAAGAGCCTTCCTAGCTCTGGCATTTGTTATGAAGTCCATAGTTCCATATTAGATCCTGCTGCAGGAAACAGGTAACCTGCCCCTTCAAAGGGATGCACTGGACCACCACATCATCTTTTTTCAGAAGGTGGTCGACAATGCTCGTCTCCTCAACCTTGCTTATGCCATGGCACTACATCCATGATGCCTTAAGCCTGCTGCAAGGACAAATGAACTAAATGTTCTCTGATAAAATGTGCAGGAGCACAAGTGCATATAGATGAAAACTGAAGAAGACCACTATCACTTGAAGGAGTACTTTCATGCTTGCTTTCTTAGCAAACTCTAGAATGCAAACACCCTAAAACAGGTTAAAATCGCACACTAATGATAGCAGGTCAACCCAATGCTCACACGAGATCCACAACGCTACCTGCATGCACATTTGCCCATGAAGAGGCACATGACAAATTGTCACTGCTCTTTCCAACATTGTTTGGCCACTACATTGAACAATTGAAAGGGTGCCTTACTAAACACGGGGTTGACGATGCTCAACTTGTGCACCAGATTATTAAGCAGCTATATATATCAATGATGCCGACCTTCTAGCCCACACTGCAGAAGATATAAAATAGCATTTGCATGCCTTGAACACTTTCTGCCGAGCCAAGAGAATGCGGGTCAATCCGAGCAAGACTAAGGTATTGCTTGTCTCATCTTCGCATCATCCAAGCCTTCCCTTCTTTACTTATCAGGGGTGAAAGGAGATAGCACTCACCTACAAGTACCTAGGCATAGAGTAAGTCCCTTTAAATTTCTACTCTGGGCCATGACTGCACCCCATTCCTTCCTTTACACTTGGCCAAAAGTCTCCGTGGGCCTTAGCCATATCCCTAGCTCACTTCTTTGGAATGAACCAAGCATGGAATAAAATAACGGTTAAGGTTTGCCAAATGGCTACTTTGTAGCAGTTTTGACAAGAAAAATGGCTAAAGTAAATGGAAAAAATGCCCAAAAAAAAAGAAAATTTTAGCTCAATTTTTTTGCCGCCCAAGTGAGTTTTTTGGTTGAACAACCAAACCTTTACCTTAAACATATCCATTAGGACATAGATTAGCTAAACATGAGATAGAGTGGTCTTGGAAAATGGATAGATTAGCCTGAAATTCAGCACCAATGTATGTACTAACTTTAAGAAATTTTCAAATAGCTTTATATTTTTCTTTTCTTCAATTTCTTCTTGTTCCAAGTACAAAGTTGAAGCTTAGAGGAAAAAGGACAATGTAGTCCTCTTTTTGGGTTGCCCCATAAAACCTCTGA
The DNA here is from genome assembly GCA_021234155.1 of Isoetes taiwanensis. Lineage (NCBI taxonomy): Eukaryota > Viridiplantae > Streptophyta > Lycopodiopsida > Isoetales > Isoetaceae > Isoetes > Isoetes taiwanensis. The sequence goes on along the minus strand of JAJEKV010000025.1, from coordinate 6,784,264 downwards.
GTGTGGGTTTGTGGCATATCCAAGTGAGGAGTCGCATATGCCTAGCATTAAGGCCGGTGATCGCTCCAAACTGCCGCTATTGCCAAGAAATTCATACAACCCTTGTTTAACATCATATCCATGTATGCACCTTTCCCGACAGAGCATTTTCATTTAGCAATCTTGCTCGTTTCCAAGACCTTTAAGTAATAGAGTTGTAGATCTCCTCGCGAAGACTCTGGTGCATACGCAAATTCGCCATCTCAAAGAATATGCTCACCAAGAACTCGAGATTGCATACCGGACCACGAAGCCAAAGAGCAAAATTTTGTCCTTCTCTCGATTCCCCGGCTAGTAGACCCATGCCGCTTCATCATCGCGATGATCAACTGCCTTCTTTATATTTTCCCCGAGAGGCGTAAAATGCAGTTTGCCAGCTTGGATAATGCCCTTGGTATTTTTCGTCATTTTGGCATGGCCACCAAAATGTTTCCCTATGTTTTTCATATGATTTGAGGGCTGTATTTTATGGACTAATGCGTACATCTAAAGTGCTCCCTGTATTTTCATATTCTATTTCCATATTCTTAATGGTTTAACCCTTGTTTGGATGGTTTTAATTTTCCCATATTATTTCAATGGCCAGGATCGACTCATTGAGTTCTCAATTAGGGTCCATAATAAAAGGCCTATTATCCCTAGTGTATTTTTTATGAAATCATAAAATTGTTGACTTAGGGTTTTTATTCTTCTGCTCTTCAAGTTTTCCAAGTTCTCCCTGATTCTTTCACGCTAAATGCAGCGGCAAACTTCTTATAAGGACTATAATGATTAATAATTTACCCCCCAGGAGTGCATCTATCATATAGGAGAGTACGTCATATGCGTGCAAGGGATCGCCAAAATACCCCTTGTATACACCTTAGAAATCTGCCAAAAATGCCTCACTCCAGCCATATTTTGTACTAAAGTCACCTAAAATAATCCCCTAGGTAAGTGTATATGTAGGGTTCAAGCCCCAAAAAAACAAATCTTTTGGGTCATTCATCTAGATTGTATCATGGCTAAAACTATGTGAAACCCCCTTGGATTTACCTTGAATTTCTTATTACGTTATTTCATTTTAGGTTGGGCTGCAGGGCAAAGGCAGCCATAGGCTTGATGGCAGAGGTTCCTGCCATTGGATAGAGAGAGGCTAAAGGCAACAAACCTTCTGTTGCAGACTCTTGAAGTACAACACTTACAACAGATGGTATGAAGACTAGCACCGTTGATAATGGAGGAAACATGGCTATTCATGATCTGGAACTTCAGAGGTCATCACACGATTTATGAAGATTTAAAAATTCAGTCAGTGGAGAAGCTACAACTGGAAAACAGATTAGTGCTGGTAATTCTTAGAACTCCCAAATGTTTTAGGCTGTTGAAAAATTTGACTATGCATTGTGACTTGTGGTATGTGTAGGATCACGTCACATTGAAAAGGTCCAAGAGCAATGCCATTATACTTTCCTTTCTCTTTTAATATGTATAGATTAGAATAGAATAGAATAGAATAGAATAGAATAGAATAGAATAGAATAGAATAGAATAGAAAATAGAATAGAATAGAATAGAATAGAATAGAATAGAATAGAATAGAATAGATTTTTTAATGTCCACAAAGACCAAAAAGCCATGGGACACATACAATGGCCTAGTACAACCATTACTACTAGGATTAAAAAACCCCTGCCTCGAAAGGTTTTCAAGGGAAAAACCTTTGTAGTAATGATGATACTAGACAAGCAAGAAGAAAATATAAATAGGCGATTATGACTATTGAAGGCTCAATAATTGAAGACGCTCATCCAGAATCTCAAGTATGTATAACGTCAAGTCATGCACAGATGGGGCTCTGATGGAAGCATGGAATGGAATGCTATATGAAAGGATAAAGAGCCTTGATATACTTTTATTGCAATCTATGTATGACGATATTATATTGTGCTCTGGTTTATGGAATTCAGATCATGTATTTATTGCCCATTGATGTTGCAAGACATCTTGATTTTTGAAAAGGCCGGGATCATCATGTTGCAAAGAATGTAGAAAAAGTATCTTTTTACCAAGCAAAAATGAAATTGGTTGAGTGCCATTTTATATTGTTTGCTTGGCAGTGAAGCATGTTCACAGCTCAAGTTGAGGTTATAAAAATCCATGTTTGATCATCAATACCATATTTGTTCTTAATGCAACCACCTACTTCACATCAAATCTATCTTACTCTTGCTAGGTTGCACACGGTGGCTTATTCACTCATTAGATCAATGGCAAAGGAAGGCTCTTTTGAAGGTACATCAGAAGTTCTACAGCAGTGATGGAGACAGAGATTTGTTTCGTCCCTTCATATTAATGCCTTTAGTAGTAGTGGCGGCAGATAATTTTAGAACCTATAGCTTGGCCGAAGTAATAAAGCAATACCAACTTCATCCGATCCTTGTATTTGTTCTCAGAATAATAATGAGTTTTTCAAACCCGTTAAAAAGTATGATGATTCTGAACATACTTTCCTTTTGGAGGGATGTCGCAATGGTCAAACCATGATTGCCGGTGCATCAAAATGTTTATTTTCATTATGCGTAGGATATATGATTATAAGAATGTCAAAATATGTGGATCGCAAAAGTATATACTAATCCAACAATGCGATTCCTCCATTATTATTCTAAAGGGAGCTTCATCTTTTTGATCCAAGCTGCACATTTAATATCCACATCCCAGATGGGCATTGTTGATTCGTTGTTGCCTATAAATTTGTTCTTCCAACATGTATAATTCTAGAGAAATTTATATTTATGTATGATCATGTTAAAGGCAAGCAATCACAAGGGATATAGAGCTTAATAATCATGGATATTGCCATCCTCACTATTCATCTAAATCCCATGATTACTCTCTTCGATTCAATGCATTATGCAATGTGTACAATTGAGTTGAAAATTGGGTGACATATAAGCGTTTTACCATGATGGTTGCAGCATCCAAGGAGTTCCTACACATTCCGTAATAGAATAGAATAGAATAGAATAGAATAGAATAGAATAGAATAGAATAGAATAGAATAGAATAGAATAGAATAGAATAGGTTTTTAGCGTCCACGGAGACCAATTGGCCTATGGGACCCAAACAAAAAAGAGAGCAGCAAACAATAGAGAAGTTAACCACACCACAATCCTTTGGTTCATTTGCATTTGTTGATCCTCTTTTATGTCATTGATGGCTGTATTTTTTTGTACCACAAAGATGAGAATGAAAGGACATTTATAGCACCACCATATATTCTCAAACTTCTTGCTGACTTTCTTTGCATTCTGGCCTTGCTTAGTGCCTTCATACGTAGTACACAAGCTACAACTAACTGGTATTATTGCATTATTGATTTTATGTGATTGCATGTGCACATCTCAATGTTTTGGAGTTTTTAACCAAGAAAAAAATTGTAGGATGAAGGACTTGTGAAAACCCATCGGTAGATATCTAAAGCCTTCCTTTTCTTTTCTTTTTTTACTATTTTAAATATTTAAAATGTTGACGATGTATCAGGCATAAGCTTTTCTAAAATAGAATAGAATAGAATAGAATAGAATAAATTCTTTAACGTCCACGGAGACCAATAGGTCATGGGACCCAAACAATAAGCTAGTACAATCATTACTACTAGGATTAAAAAACCCCTGCCTCGAAAGGTTTTCAAGGGAAAAACCTTTGCAGTAATGATGATACTAGACAAGCGGAGATAATGACTACTGAGGACTCAGTAATTGCAGACGTTTATCTAGAACCTCAAGTATGTATAATGCCAAGTCATGCACGGATGGATTATTTGAGAAGTTATTGGGCGTGGAATGGAATGCTAAGGTCAAAAAATGATTCGGACTATCTCAAAAGCGGGGCCTTCGAGGAAGAGTATGGCTTCCATCTTCAATAACACATGTAATTTAACAGACACATAGTCTCGCTTCTTCTGCGCGGCAATTCGCGGTAGCTCCCATCTATCTGTCTCAATCCGTAGCTTTTGTGGGACCCGATGCGAATTGATGCAATAGCTACAAAGCTTGTTCTGGACAATGAAGCAAGCAAATAAGCTTGGGGCCACTGGTGCCAAGGTGGGATTTATGTGTGCATGATAATGACCCGATTTTCACTTGAGCCAAAGTAAGCTGCGTCCCATATCTTTTGAGAAAAAGCGGCGATTGAGATATTCTTGCAAAAGCTTCGGGGATCGGGGGTGGCAAGCATCGGTGATTTGCTTTCGGTTTGCCGCGACCCAGCGGGCAAACCATGTAGTGCAATGCTCTTTCCAGCGTCTTTTCAAGCGAGGAGATTTGAGCCGGCAAATGCAACGGGATACCTAACATCATCCATGTGGTGCACCTTGCGGATATAGTGGAGATGGCTTCATGGCGAGAATGTTGAAGAGGCCAAAACACATCTCTTGTAAAAGAATAGCATAGGGCACCGTTGTTTTAACTCCAAGGCTGTAAGTGAGAACGGACTTTTGCACCCGCTCCAAGCTCTCCCAAGCACTAGCACTAATGGCAGGCCCCCACACTTCAGACCCATACAGTAAAACAGGCTCTACCAAAGCCCGAAACAAGTGAGCTTTCCGTGGCCAATCATGAATTTCTGCATGAAAACAATTGTTTTGCATTGCATAGAGTGCTCTCCATCCAGCAGCCACCCGCTTGGTAATACACTGTTCCCAAAGTGTGTTCTTACTAGCAGTTAGTGCAGATGCATTACTTGATGTCTAGGCTATTGCAGATTCTAAATCCTGAATAGTTATTGTGCTGCTTATTTCTCTATTACAACATTTGTTTTTTCTTTTTCACTCTATTGCGTGTTAAATAGAAGAAGATATCTATGTATCTCGAGTTGGCGCCTCGATCTATTTGTCAGCTTCAAATATATAGCACAATGATAGGGGGTTTCCTTTGTGTTTTTTGTACGCTTTTCAATATGGTTTTGCTATGATTTGGTTGATCGTTTGACAGTACTAAATAGTATTTCTAGAGTGCACCTTTTCTTGGCCATTGATTTGGATAAAAAAAGAAAGATCGTGTGGTTGTATGTGAATATTAGATAAAGGCTTGTCTGATTTTGTGATGGTGCAGTTTATTGGGGCTAGGATTTTGGCGCTGCTTCAATCTCAGATATCTCCCTCCTCGGGTGTCCATTTCGAGTGATTTTTGGTGCGTTAGAAAGCTCTTGTAGTAAGCTTCCCAAAGTGTATGACATAAGGTAATGTTTTCTCTATTTTAGTCCCAGAATTGGGATCATCTATTTCGGCCTCCATGGTTACCGTCAGTTTTGGCGTTGCTTCAATCTCAGATATCTCCCACCTCGGGTGTCCATTTTGAGCGATTTTTGGTGCCATTGCAGTAAGCTTTCCGATGGTGTAAGACATCAGGTGGTTCTCTTTGTAATTCAGTCCTGTAATTGGGATCATACATTTCAGCCTCCATGGTTACCACTGCCATCTCAGTGCACATCTCAGTGCTTTGTAGTTTCTAACCATCTCAGTGCCATCTCAGTGCACATCTCAGTGCTTTGTAGTCCACGGCATGATATCTGAAGCAGTCTTCAATTCTCACCCCTTTATTATAATCTCTACAGATTCTATAAGTCCATCTAAGATGCTTGTCGCATTCAAATGTCTCAGAGTGATCAGGTTTAGTATGTGCAGTGCTGAAGTGATCAGGTTTGGCATGTGTAGTGCTGAATAAAGCTTGTTGGTTTATAACTGTTTGTTTGCTTTGTTAAAATTTTGAAATTTATTTGATGGAAATCAATGGCTGGCTTCTGCATGACACATGGTACTTTTTCCCTTCCTTGTAGTTTGCAAGGGCTTGGTATACAAAGGAGATTTTTGCAATGGGAAGCTTAATTGGTCAATGACGTCTCTTATATCAAGCTTGTGACTATGGTGGTTTTTAATGGCAATAGTTTTCTTCAATATTATATTTTGACATTGATATTCAAATGTTATATTTCTGAATTTGGAAACCATGTGTGGACCTATTATGATTTAACCCTTAAATACGGCCCGTGTAAAACTTCAATGTCAAATTTGCAAAACCATTTCTTATTGCTCGAATATCTTTCTTATTGTTTCTTTCTTGTATTTCATTGTTTTCTTTACAAGTTATATTACTTCTTTGCTTATTCTAGTATTTTCGTGGCTATTTTTGTATATCTATATATACCCTTTTCTTTAATTTGTACACCAAATTCCCCCGAAGGGACCAATATTTTTTTTGAATTAATACAAACCATTACATCCAACATTTCAAAATTAAATTCCCCCTGAAACCCTCTTTGGTTTGGGTGCATATTCACACAGGGGTAACGTAGGGCAGCTCAACACCATTTAGTACATTGTCTCAAACCTTATAGTATTTCGCAAACCTCGTTATATAGTAGATCAAAATTTGTACAAGAATACTCCACAAACAAGGATCGCTATCTACGGTCTAGATCAAGGAATATTGAGTAAATATGCCCATCTGAAAGCTCTCGATGCCCGGAGTCACTCCCCGTGTGAATATGCACCCAAACCAAAGGGGGTTTCAAGGGGAATTTAATGTTGAAATGTTGGATGTAATGGTTTGTATTTTGGATGCCAGGCTCAAGATGTTGGTTTAGAGACTTCACATGGATATTGCAAACCTAGGTTCAAATCCTAGAAGACACTTTTCCCATTAGGTATTTGTTACTATACATTCACTTAGTATTCTATTTTATATATTAATAATAATAACGAGAATCTAGTGTTCTAGTGTCTTTTGAGGCTAAACATTCGTCATCTTATTGTCATTAATCCCTACACAATTCCCAAGGCCCCGAAGGGGCAATAAATTTTTGAGTTAACACAAACCATTACATCCAACACTTAAATTAAACCCCCCCTGAAACTAGCTTTGGTTTGGGTAGGGTGGAGTGGGGCAGCGAGAGCTGTGGAATGGATATATTTGCAAGTTATACCTCGATCTAGACTGTAGATAGCGATCCTGGTTTGTGGGTATGCTCATACAAGTTTGAATATACTGTATAGCAAGGCCTGCAAAGTACTATAAGGTTTGAGGCATTTTGGACATTTTTTCCTACAGTTTTTTTATATGATTTGATGATTGTATTTCATGAGATGTGTTAATCCTATACCTATAATCAGTACATCTAGAGTGCATATACCCTCACTCTATATTTTAGTGGCAGTTTTCCATGGTATACCTATGATTTCTCTAAAAAGATGCAAGCAATTATGTTTTGATATTTTCTTGTTTTAGAGTTTTGTGGGGCAAAGATGAAGGAACGATATAATAAGCTTTTTTTTTATAATATGAATTTTTTTGTGGATTCTGGATTGTGCAGCTTAGTGGATTCTGAGGGATTCCAAGTTTTTTATTCGTGCAGTTATCTCTCAGGTCTGTCTTATAACCTTTTTTTTCTTAAAACATTTTCCTTTAGTTCCAAAATCATTCTGTTGTGTCAAACATGGATCCAACCCTATTTTTATGGCTCTCTTGCTCCAGTTTACAGGGCAAGGCAAGGGCTGCAGGACATGACCTCAGATCTATTGCATATTCTAAGCAGAGGATTCGGATGGTCTTAGAACGTTGGCACAAAGTTGCTTCATTGGAGAATAGCAAATCAATTGCTTACTAAGACAGTAATGAGGTATGAGATCTACAGTTCTTTGGTGTCAGATGAGCATTCTTGTACTTTCATGCATACTTTGTTCTACAAAATTTTAGATACTTTGGTCTCCTTATAGCTAGGATGAGAAGAAAAAATCGGGCCTGTGACTTGCAGGTCCATGACAGGGTCGCAAGTTATGGCTGTGGTTTCCATGCAATTCTGGCTCATTGCTGGCACTTAGACCTAAAAAAACTACGGCATCCATGTTCTTGAGATGGATTCAGATTGAGATGGATTCAGAAGAAATTTGATGTAGCTTGGGACTGTAGAAGCATTCTCATTTTCACGCTACTTTATCTTCGCAAGTCTATCTGCAAGGTTGTACAAGATAAATGAATTCTCTTTCCCCACATTCTTCTTCTTCTTCTTTGTTTTTCTTCTCTGTCATTCTCTTTTACATTCAAGTTCTGGCAGCTTAAATCTTCCAAATAGCCGCATTCCTTATAGTCTTCAGAATATGCCAGTGAAGCTCAAGTAGTGGTTATTAGAATCAAAGATGGTTATCATAATCAAAGATGGGGTAGAGTGTGAGGCAAAGCACTTGTCTCTAGAAAGTAAAAGCCACTATTGGAAGGTGAACATTCTATCAAACAACCATTTATTGTAAGTTCTTCGCATTAGACTAATAAAGTCTTATCATGCATTCTAACAAACTTTGTTGTAGTTCATATTTGTTGTAGGGATTGTTATGTGAGTCTATGGACAATTACCTTTATTTTAATCTTAATTGAATTGAATTGAATTAGACTGAATATATTTTTATCGTCCACGGAGACCAACTAGCCTATGGGACCCAAACAGAGAAAATAACAAGCGTATTACTGTCAAGATTAAAAAACTCCCACATCGAAGGGTTTTCGGGAGAAAAACCTTGATAGTAATACGCACGCCGACAAACTATACAAAGCTATACAATGATGTATTCTGTATTAAGGTACAACTCAGTATCGTGCCAGAGGACATAACTGAGTGCGTATATCTATATCTCTTGAAGATATGATCCCAGTGAGCCCTTCGAGGCTGTGTCTAGCAATACATGTAGTGGCTGAATAGGCATCACTAACTGAAGAGAGTGTGCCCGGATATGTTCATATGTCTGACCTCAGTGTTCGACGATCAAAAAATCTGCATCTTGCCCTAGATCAATATTGCTACCCCTCCTTGGTGACGAATGTTTTTAACTTGGGTCAATTCCTACCTGCGAGATTCTTATTGTGACGAAGTGAGGTCCTGGTCAACATATAGTGAGGTCCCCTTCAATTGTTTGCCCTATTGCAATATAGCTCCTCGTATTAGTGCATTTGCGACTGTTTATGTGACAATGCGTGGATGGTCAGGGCATTGAACGCCATGTCTGCTTGCCCTAGCAATATGCACGAGTGTTCCGAATGTCATATGCAAGAGGACCAAGGTCTGGATCTGTCTGATGTGGTTCTCCCCTGCTTCCTCCGATAGGCCCCGGACCATGACAGTTCCTGATGTTCTCTAATCGCCGGGCTAATATTGATCGTCTCGGCAGGTGCTGGCTGTTGTCTTCTAGGTGCAGGCTGTGATCCATGTTGGGGTTGCAGGTGATACATGTCGTCATGATGAAGCAGCTGTGGTCTGTCTGGGCTGGCAGCGCTCAGGCATTTGAGTACAGGCGATAGCCTCAGCATGTGGTGGGGTCTCCCTCCTCTGAAGCCGAGAAGCTAGCTCTTGTGGAAGCAATTGTTGCCTTGCCAATTCGTGCATGCACTACTGCAGTTGCTCATGCGCACCTGCATGGAGGCCTTTACCCTATTGGGCGACGGCTACCAGTATCTCTTGCATATCTAGTTCCCTAGCAACAAACATTAGAGGTTTGATGAGATCACATAAGGACCCAAACTCGATGCTAGCATGGAAAACCTTGAGCCAATATCTAATCCGACATGTACAGGCGTTTTTTAGCTAGGCCTGGAAGTGTGTTTTAGGTGTCATTCATCTGCAGGTTCGGCAAGATCCGAATCATTTTGAGTTTCAGGGTTGATGGGTTGGGGGGAATAATTGCAACTCTATCTCGTTCTGATTTACTGCCGAATATTTTGTATTTTTTTCCTATCTATAAAAACTGTGTCTTCCTCCCTCGCGCTTCTTCGTAGTACCATTCGCATCTCACACAAGCTCCTGCCAGGTATTGTTCACAAGTGCCATGATCATTATCATTTGATGTTTTATCTTGCACCAATTCATAAACTTCATTTGAGATTAGAGAAATTGAGATAACACATGAGAAAATCACATACTTATATGCAAAATATCATACTTCAACATAATAATATTCATTTGATCAAGAAACATACAACTTCAAGAATTCAAGAACTTCACCCATATGTCATCTTCCAAAATTGGGCCTCCTTTCTACACGAGTTTTGCTAACTTATACAAAACTCCACTTAATCCTAGCCACCAGATCTAGTCAAATCTCAACCTTAGATATAAATTCTAACTACCATAAGTTCACTAGATTTTGCCATCTCAACATTAAATCTAGGTCATCCAAACTCTTTTGCAACTACAATGCTCGTCTAGATTCATGACACATTATCAAAATATCAACCATTGAAAATATTTTCATAAGAAGTTTATAATACTCCTTCAAATCCATAGGTTCCACTTCAATACAATATAATTATTCCTTCTCATACTTCCTCCACAATATTTGCACATCTTTCATTTTCTCCACATCACACCCATATAGTTCTCCATTTATCCATTCATTTCACAGATTCACACACATCATCCAAAAATGGTCAAGATAAAACACATTACAAATGTCCAGGTGTAAGGATGTGTACAAATGTAGAATAATTAAAATCACATCACTTGGAACGTTATCTTGATACATGCTTCCTTGGTAAACTTTAGGCCAATGCTGTGGAAAAGGCCAAAACAGCATGCTATAGAAGCCAGATTAATTCCACACTTGCTCGTGATCCACAACAGTTTTTGTTATCCCACTCCTCGTGGAGGCATAGAACAATTGCATCCATCCGTATTGGTGCACATCGCCTCAGAATACGTGTCTTTTAGTTGAACATCTCCACTAAATAACTAAAAACAGTTCTAGGTGGGAATAGAAAAAGCTGAAGCAAAACAATCACATGGACACCATGTTTGCATATTATAACTGACTTTGGACAGGACAGTCCCTAATGACATATCTTTCATTCCCGATGTTGCTCAACCCACATATCTTACATGTTCTTCTATATCTCGATAATGTTTTTCCATCTCTTATCTTAACCGCTAAGTGATATGAGCTTAACTTTAACATGCATACCATTTGTGTTCTCTTGATTATTATCTTTTTTATTTTATTATTTTATTTTTTAGCAAGGTTGCCTAACCCGAGCTGCCCACTTTCCCGCAATTCTAGCTATGCCACGTGTCGTGCCACATCAGCTGTAATTATTCTTCGCCGTCCGATTTTGTATTTTCTGATCGTAGGGTCAGGGAAATTAGAAAAGCAACTAATTGTCTGCCGGAGTTTTGGCGATATAGCCTCTTTGCCCTCCGTCGGAGCAAGAGGTAGTCAGAGAGTGGGTTCTGATTTGCAAGTTCTGTTGAGGAGATTTTGGCAAGTTGCTATTCCCTATTGGAGCTCAGAAGATAAGCTTCAAACAAGACTTCGCCTTGCTGGCATATTTGCTCTCACTCTTGCAACCACAGGGATTAGTAAGAAGCTGACAGTTGGGCACTCCAAACCCGACGAAGACGAGAAATGGAGCATCGGATTTGCGGCAGTAGACCTCCATGGAATAATTTAAGGGCTAAGCTATTTGGCGATTTTTAGCACATTTTCGAAAAAAATTGGCTAAAGTAAATGGAAAAAATTGGGAAAAAAATAATAATTTTAGCTTAACGTTTTCCGGGACTGCACCAAGCCTGGAGCTCTTTAGCCAAACGCTAGAAAGTAAGAGAGTGAAATTTTGTATTGTTTAGCTAAACCATAGAAACTTTTAGAATGAATTTTGGGCTAGTTTAGCTAACATCATTCCAGTTTATATGAAATATATGATTAGTAGCTTAGTTTCTAGCATTATGAATTAATTTGAGTCCGAGACATTGCTAATTAGCATTATTTTAGAATGTTTTCACAAAGAAAATGACTAAAATAAGTGGAATATATTGAAAAAAGGTATAGTAATTTGGTTTAATATTTTCTGTCGGCCACACCATAGAAATTTTTGGGATGATGTTTGGGTTAGTTTAGCTAAATGCTAGAAAGTATGAGAGGAAAGTTGTGTAGAGTTTAGCTAAACCACAGAAAGTTTTGAGATTAATATCGAGCAAATTTAGCTAAAGTCATTCTGGCTAATAAGAAATATGCGATTAGTAATTTATTCCCTGTAGACCTCCATGGCCGACCTCTCCCGGACAAATCCAAAAGGGGTGGATGGAAGGCTTCAAGGTTTATATTTGGTAAACGACTGAAGCTAATGAAGATTTGATGAATAGTATTTAGGAGCAAGGCTGTTTGTTCTTCTAACATTGTCAATATTTTCTGCATTGATACAAGCAGATGTTCTAATGTGGTAAGATTTTTCAGTTTGCAAGGGAAAGTTGGATGTATTTATTGCAAACAGAGAGTAAAATGTATGATTTCAAACCTAACTAGCTTGTTTGAGCAGTGCCTTAACGAGTTAGGATGTTTTCCTTTTGTATTCGTTCCAGTTTCCCTTGTAAGTAGATTTGGTTTGGCATGTTCATGGATAGATTTGCAATACCAAATTAGAATCCAGTAGCAAACCAAAATGGCCAGGCATATTGGTCCATCTTACTATCCAGTGGTAATACCAAGATTGCTAGCACATGGGTTTGTGTTAGAATCCATCAGCATATTCTTGACCTGTTATCACACTGCACATCAGTTGCTCAACATATCCTTCGGTTGACACCTATTGCATAGGCTAGTTATCAAGAAATGGGTATCACATTTATTTGTTACCTGTTTTCTTGTTGCACAGTTGTATGGACTGTTGACTGAAGGGAGTCTATACAGGTTCTAGCCTCTGATGATTGTAAGCATTGATTTACCTATCCATAATACTTCAATATTTACTTGGGTCCTTGCACATCTTTAGTCGTGTTTTGTCTTACTGTCCAAGGCAGTTCTATTCCATTTAAAATTGCAGAAGCAATTAATAACCTTGTACTGCATTCTAGTAAATTCATGAAGCAGTTATCGCGTGTCACTTGGATTGGCCAATAATTATTTATGTTCTTTATCCTTTGACAGAATCTGGAGTCTAAATTGACCAGTCATGAAAAATGAAGTAACTACTACAACAAGCTTACAATGCAGGAGTAATTGAGATAGTGGAACCTGTGCGAGCTAAGCAGAAGCACTCAACACGAGAAAATTTATGCAGAAGAAGAGCTTTATAGAATCATTCAAGAAGGTGGAAGAACGTGAAGGAGATTCCCAGCTATTTGATGCAGTAATGACCACTGGAATCCTTTAAGATAAATTTTTTTTTTTTGAGGGAATGAGATTTTTTGCATTAATTATATATTAAAAATACATGATAACCAAGTATTTGACCAAGGAAGATCAATATACTTGAGAACGTTTGAGCAAAACATAAAGTAAAGCCTGGAAATATCCAAGAGCATATCCAAAAATAATGAAGTGATATGCCTTGTAAAGCCAAAAAATACTAATAGATCCTGAATAGAGAGTTTGAGAAAATAAAAACTGGAAGATAATCTATGTTACGTTCTTGCAAAATTTCCATTTGAAAGAGTGTACTGTGTTCTACCAGTTAAGAAAGTATAGAAGCTATACAACAAGGCAGACACAAAGCTTACATGCCAATGAATCAGATGGTGTGGGGAGTATCCTTCTGATGTCTATGCCAAATTTGGCAGTTTGGAGGTATCCGTTCAGATCTTTGAGATGAATGCTTTAGAAACTATAGGAGCAAATCATAAACCCAGATGACGTTACATTTGTAAGCATATTCTATGGCAGCACAAGGACAATTGAGCAATGCACAAAAAATGAAAGAGCTTGAATGAGGCTTGCAAAGTCTTTCAAGACTTGGCAGATACTCATTTCCTGGGATGCAGTGTTTATAGAGCATAGGAAGGATATTTTCCTCTAGATTATTTTGAATTGATGCAAGCAGAAGGCAGTGACATTGATATTTTCAAGTATCTTGAAAGTGTGTGGAATCATAGGACGAAAATGCAGAATCAGTTGATGTAGGACAAGGCCAAGTTAAGCCAAGTTAAGCCAGACGTGTGGGAAAATTTCTTATAATGAGATATGCTACAAGAGCACCTATTCTTTTCAACAAATATCATGTGGAAGGAGAATTCTTTGGAGAGGATAAGCAGTTTGCATATCTTAGCAGCTAATTACTCTGGCCTGAGGATGTTGTTATTTTAATCGAACGCTCCTTAAGCATGATTGATGTATGTAGAGTGGCAATGAGGAAGTTTCATGCAATTTTTGATGACGGCAGAATTATCATTCATGTAGAGGTATGTTTTATGACGGCTATGCTAGAAAAGCAATGTAAGTTCCTTTATTATTTCTTGTACAAGTATATATTGGATGCAAGTAAGTATTTGCTTGTAATTTGCTCTTCACCCATTGTTAAAGCATTCAATCCTCAAGGCCTTCACTCATTGTAAAAGCATTGCATCCTGGTTAATAACCTGATTTTTGAGTCAATTTTGGCGTGTATAAGATGTAATGCGTAAACAGATGTATCCTCTGCAGTTTTCCTTCTCTATTTATTCAAGACCAAAAACATAATGCCATGCAGTATTCTAAAAACAAATTGCTACGTAACATCCTTTTGGTGATGGTAGTTAACCATTGCACAGTCATAGCTGACGCCTAAAGATTTACTAACCCATTAGGTGGTTTCATCCATATTTTTATGCAGTAATATTAATAGTTCGTTGAGGAATTCTTATAAATCACACAAGATTCTTGAATTTAAAGTGACAGGGAAAATGCGAGAGGGGTCTGTTGAGTATTCAAGCACAATTTCAGTTTGGGAACAATGCATTTTATGATGCACTTTATATAAAGGAAGGAAGGAAGGAAGGTATTTTTATCGTCCACAGAGACCAATCGGTCTATGGGACCCAATAAAAGCGCTTGACAGCCGAAGGGGTTCCGAGGGAAAAACCGTGTAGCGACAATCGGCCTGTGACAAATTATTCGATATCACGAAATGCAAAACACACAAATATATACACTCATATGCCGTACCGTAGTGCGATCAGCGGGCGGCTAGAAGGCGGGGCAAAAGGTGGATTTCTGAATCCGGTACCTCCGAATATGCGACCCGAGCGCGTCTTGGCCGGTGTGTTCATCGGCAAATGTAGGGGCAAAGTCGGTACGTACTAAGGGAGCGTGTCACGGCGGATCATTTGAATCTTTGGGCAACTCACGGAAAGTGTGAGACTCATCCTCAATGGCACCGGTTTTGCTTGGCCGGCACGAGCTGTCTGGCGGGGCTCCCAATCCACTTGCCCGGTCTCGATGCGGGGAGATGGTGGGCACAAATGCCGAATGGAGGCAATGAGTCTGCAGCTTTTTCGGGGGAGGTAATTTGGGAGCGGAGGTAGCTGGCGTGGGCCCCGGACCAACCGCGGGGTTGATGTGCTCCTTGTAATGGGGCGTTTTGACTCTTTGTAGAGCATCGGGGTCCCGAGCTTGGCAAGGAAGCAAGCGTCCGGTACTCCGTGGTACATCGCGATCGGCCTACGTGTCCACCTGCTGCGCATCACGTGCTCTGCCGCGTTCCATCTGGCGAACCAGCGATCTCTCTTACCCCTCAGCGAGGGCGGGAGCGGCTGCGGGCCCCATTACTGGCGTAAGCCGAGTGCGGGGCCGAGCATCACCCATATTAACCATTTTAGAAAATAGAGATGATGTGTCTATCAATTTTTGCCCGTGAAGCGTAAAGAATCCGGTTTCAGTAGCGAGAATCGGTAAGTGGTATGTTTTGCTAGTATGTCCTTGTATAGTATACATGCACTGTTGGGAACACCATGGCTCCATATGAATGTTTTTTTTTTTTTTTTGCTGGTTTGCATGCTGCTGATTTCTTGCACTAATTGCAAGGACAGATGGTGGTTGTATATTCATGTCCGGAAGCAAAAATGTGGATGCTACTAGATTGATCAGAACTAGAGAAATTATAACATTCAAAAGACTGAATAATGGATCCACGAGGTCCCTTGCTCATTAAGTTCCTTTGAAATAATTGGTCAGGTGTACATAAAGCAAATAAGACCCTCATTCTTTCTGCTAGCTGAGAAATTACATAGCCCAGTTATGGCAGAGCCATCAGATGTCAGGAGAAAGATTAAGGCAGTAAGTGTGGACCAAGACTATGGACTAAGTTCTAAACTATATGCTAAATCTATCTTTTTCTGAACAACTTTATGCAAGCAATTTACTTAAAATTATATCTACTTGATTTCAGAAGCATTCTTTTTTTTACTTACATGGTTGTATTCCAAGAGAAGTTAAGGGATAGCACCCCTTTTTGTACTTTTTTAGTTTGCAACTGAGCAAATCATGTTGAAGCCTTAATGCATCTGTGAATTGTGCTATGCTCCTAATGTATGTTTAACATGTGCTCTGCGTGGAATTTATTCTATTATTATGTGTCACTGTGACGACGACGACTATAAACCTTCTTAAAGGAGCATGCAAGTTTATAATAGAAAATGCTATCTAAACATAAAAGAGAAAGACCTTACTTGGGTGCCACAAGGACCAAACCGAAACATCAGCTAACCAAAGATTTTGGCAAAGAACATGGGAATATAGATAGGATTTCTTTCGTTAGCAAAATTTATCTCCTATTTGTGGAGGACGCCTATACAGGCCGAGCTAAGCACATACACAGGTTTAAGCAAAATGCGTCGCGAAGACCACATACCTGCGATTTGCAAGGCATGAATCAATATTCACAAAAAGCCTTCCAATTTTGCCTCGCATCCAGCTCCATGATTAAGGTCTTTGACTGAAGATGAGTAACCTTATCAAGCACCAGAGTTGCAAGTGCTTGAAGAGTTCTTGCTTCTAGACGGAGGCCTCTAGAGCTTCAGGGTCGAATTACTTGGTTTTTCTAATTTCCCTGCCCTAGAATTCGAAATTACAGAAGAAAATGATAAAAGAGAAGAAATGATATCCGGACAAAGTGCTACTGAAGCTGAATTTGATATCTGATGCGCCGTATAATGCACAGTAAATGAACAACACTAAAGTTGTGTTGAAGGATATGTAACCTGTTAGTATTCGTGATTTAAATTCCAGCTTTTGCTTATGATTTAGCCTGTATGCATAGTTAAATTTTAACTTTAAATTCACTATGTCAGCATTCCTAAGGAAGGCCACCATCCCTTTAACATTCTCATGCCACTTTTTACTTGAAATGGGAAGTCAGTACCCAGGCATTATACAACAACAGAATCTATTTGTGTATTTCACAATCCGCCTTTAGTACTAGCAAGTTGTGTGCTTCCCACAGAGTATACATCTTCTAGCAGTGTGTTTCATTAAGCTTTGTATTTTGCATAACAACTTTCTTGAAGATCTTGAGCATGCTACAGGTTTGTTATTGCAGCCTTGTTTTTGTTTGTGAGTTAGAGATGTGGCAGGCATTTGTTTCTCGCTCCAATGTCATACTAAGCCATAATATAAAATTCCAATGTATTCTAAGCCATCCTCTGCGAATGACATGCATAACATGGCCTTTACGATGGAAATTTTGAGTAGGAGAGTTGTCTTACTAGTAGAGGTGCAGAATAAACACGTATTATTACGTAATGCATTTTCTAAAGGTATTGTTCATCATGGCTACTATAATGCACTTACTGTTTCAAGGCATAAGTATTGATAAAATGAGATTTTCAAGTACCGTTCATTTGCAGTTGATTTTTTAGGATCATTTCTTTTTAAGTAAATTCTTAGTTAAGGATATTTTGGACTGGAAGCCTAGCTTTGTTCAGTTTTAGCAATGCCAACATGCATAAGCTGTAAGGAGCTCCATTATTTGCATGTGCAGATGGAGCTCCTTCTTTCAATTTTGGCACAGCCTAGAAATTTCTTGCTTCTTTGGCAATGGCTGAAGTAGCTTTTGTATTATGTGAAATTGTGAATGTTAGAATTTTGTAGTTACTGTGCAGATCAAAGCAGTGAAATTTGTAATGCCATACTTTCTAGCTAGTTAATTTCCAAAGTTACTTTGGTAGTGGCAATCAAGGTTTTGTATAGGAATATCTTTTGTGTTTTAGCTACATTAGAGATCGCAAAGTGAAATTCCAAAATCATACGCATGTGATGTATCTGGTCTGTGGATTTTACATTTAGACTTTGTCTCGTATATTAGCTGCAGGTGTCCTGCTAATGCAATCAATTTGATATTGCTTTCACGTATACTCAAGTTTGACATACCGGGAGAAGTAGTCAACGGAATGACAGGAACAGTCGCATACATAGAGACCGACGAGCAAACGGGAGACGCAAAAGGCATCACGGTCCACATCGACGACTCCCTCCACCACATGCACGTCAAGCGAACGCTGGTCGAGTACAGGCACCAGGGGCCCAGGACCATCTTCAGGAAGACATTCCCGCTTGCGCTGGCGCCAGAGCTCCACAATAGAAGGCAACACAATCATGGTCGTGAGGAGGGTGTTCACGCCGGGGCTGCTGTACGTGATGCTCTCGCGGATCAAGGACAGGAAGCAACTGTCGATCGTGTCGCCCGATCCGCGACGGCCGGACTTCCGGCCCGAACAAAGGCCTTGGCTGCTAATGTAGCCGGTTCAAAACCTGTCGCAATCAAAAAGTCAAAAATTTAGAGCTTTACTTCAGTCTATGTAAGTAAGTTGCATGTTAATCATATCCAGATGCTATATTTCAGTTAATCAACACATGTTATTGAAGTCTAATGAAGTCCTTTCGAAATACCACGGAAGAAAAACCAACGCGAACCCGACTGCCTAGCCTTCTTCCCAACCCTGCAGTTCTGCTAGTTATTTTTTATTAGCGCAACAGCCTAACCTCGAGTATCACATTATCTCGAAGCCTAGCCTATCCACATGGCTTTGGAAATGACCTGGAACAGATTCGTCACCATTGGATTTCAATCTATTTAACGAACGATCGAGAAAAATAAGCATGGTGACGTTTGGAGAAGACGTATAATTCTCAGATACCTGCCCAAGCTATGCTTCAATGCCCAAGGCGTCCAAGGCATATTGTTTCAACTACTCTGGGGAAGATAAGTCTATTCCTTAACCTAATTCATGCAGTTGCTAAAAAGGAATGTCTTTTTCCAGAGCCTGCTATAAGGAATTTCTTAGCACTGCTAGATTTGCCCATATTTCTATTTTGCATCTTTATTGTGCAGTGCATTCCATCTGTTTGCTATCCTATCAAGCTGCATATTTTTTCTGGAGCCATCACAAATTGACACTGCAGAGCCGATTTTTTTCTTCAAATGCTTCGATGTAGAATTTACAAGCGCAGGGCCCAATGAGGACACTGTTTCTTGATTATTGCCCATCTCCTCGATTGGGTTTTTGGTTGGATTTGAACAAGCCTACAATAGTTCCCCTTTCTTTATCCGGACTTGCATTTGATCTGTCTATCTCGGACCCCCGTATTTGGAGTCCGGGATCCGGTCTTCGGGCCAGTCTTTCAGGACTCCGTGATCGACCACGCCATGCCCATCGAGCCGCGATGGGAGCCATCAACCGGCCATGCCATTCGCATGCACCCGTGCCATTCGGGCATGCATCTGGCTAGCTGGCGGTTCAGCGGTGCATGAGCAAACCAGTCTGCTTGCCACGGTACTTCATTCTCACAAAGTGTGGCGGTCAGGTGGTACTGCGAGGCGGGAGTGCATTCAAGAGGGCCACTTTTGAGCGGACGTGAGGTGGTGGGCGAGGAGCAGGCGGCCATGGTTTTTCGGCCATGGGTAACATGGTATTTCTTGCTGGGTGACCACGGTATTTACGTCCATGAATAACATGGCATTTACGGCGATGACCCTTTGAGGTTAACACAACATAAGTTGTTTTAGAGCAATACAACTATTGCCACTAAAAATTGACATAGTCTAAAATTTTGTGACAACATAAAATGTTTTACATCAATAGAACTATTAAACTTTGACTAGCGGATTAGCTTAATGTAGTTAGTTAACATAGTTAGTCACTAAGGCCATGAACAACATAAATTGCATGGTAATTTCTTTGTAAGGTAGTATGTGATAAATATTATTGCACTTTAATATGATACTAGTTATGGTGCCGGCGTTCTTGCATTTTATAAATAATGGATAGTAGAAGAGAGCATCTGGGTTTTGCATTTGAATTGGCCTTTGTAGGCCTTAGAATGGTTGGTTTTAGATTTGTGTCTATAATTTGAAGAGGTAGTATTTATGGGTTTTAATGTTTGGGTGAGCATATGATGAAGATTTATGTATAATAAAGGATGCACAACATTGTAGTGGCATCACGGTTGTTAGTCTTTTTTATGTACATAGCCATGTAGTTGTAGACATCTACAAAATTACTGTATGTCCCTATGTTCATATTTTGAATTTGGTGCGTATTAACATTGCAATCATTTGTAGACTTCCATTAATCCTGTGGCACATGAGGATGTGATTATAATATATATGGGCCTGTTGTAGGCAATGATGAAGTTGTATATATTAAGAAGTTAGCGTGGCAAGCATATCAATGCGCATTCTTGAAGCAATAATGCATGCCAACACCTTAGGTATAGCGGTGACATTCTAATTGTCTTATGCATGGATGTAATTGCCATATATGAATGGACAGTAATAGTAATGGGGTCTAAGAAACAACTTGAAGAGAATAGTTACAACATTGAACAAAATAAACAATGCACATTAGAGGGAACATACAATTTGTGGTGAATCTCATCTCTTAGCAGCAATAAGGAATCCTAGCCATTTTGAGGATATTACCCCCATAATGCATGTTTAGCTATCGGATAAGCACGCACAAAAGCTTGCAATAATTTTGGATCTTGAGACTAAGGAATTTGTGATTTTGAAGCTGAGCTTACGGTTGGACTAATGGTGATTTTTAAAGCTAGAGACTTGTCGTCACCTGAGACTCGTGGTGTATTAACCTTTTAGACTTCTAAGTGTTAACCTCGAATATTAGGGATGAAATTATAACTATGAGTGCAAGTGGGCTTATTGCATCTGACAAAGGAGTAGAAAGTAAACCTTGTCCAATGCGTATGAATGTGGCCAACATATGATTTTGCAAAAATACTTATGTTGTACTATACTTTGAGAATAGATGTGCTTAATTTTTTTTTTTTTTTTTTTGTAAATTAGAGATGCGACAATGACATTTACGATGGAGTAAAATAAAAGAAGATAGGCATGCAAGAAGATAGGCATGCAAGTTAAGGTGAATGTTACTTAGGTGGTAGAATAGTATAGGATCCCATACAATAACCTAGTGTTGCCATGCCACGCTTTAGCAAACAAATGGGTTGGATTATAGACTACAATTTGAGGCATCAGTATAAAACCTTTTTCTCCAATGTCGTATTGCAATATGAAATTGTAATGTGATGTTCGCTGCAACTTGAAAAATATTACTATAGATGTTGTAACGTTGGGAGGGCCATTTTCCAATGACATGAAACTATGAGGTAGAATGAAGCATGGTGGAGGTTCATATTACATACCACATGGACAAAACATGATTACCAAATGGTTGGTGCCACCAACTTTTGTTAAGAGCGTATAATCTGACAAAACTTTTTGCAATAATGCATGGCAAGGTACCTCAGCTCTTTAGAAAAAGCAAGTCTCATTGGCAGAGTTGTACTATTGAGCAATTCGAGACAAAATGTAGAGCTCACTAAAACATAGATGAGAAGCAGGAATCAAACTATGCTACTGATTTAACTTCTTTTCAGGGAAGGTGAAGCAAAATAGCAATAGGAGATGCACGATTTTGAAGCAACCCTAAATAGTAACCAGTGAAAGCAAGTCCCATTGGGCAGAGTTGTACTTTTAGGCAACTCGAGACAAAATGTAGAATGCACTATGACACAGATCAGAAGTAGGGATGAAACTTTATACTTTTAGGCAGCTCGAGACAAAATGTAGAATGCACCTTTACCTTAGGATTTAACTTCTTTCTGGAAAGGTAGAGTGAAATAGCATCGGAAGAATACAAATTTGAAGCAACCGCAAATAGCAGCGCTGAGAAGCATCATTCTTTCTAATAATGTCTTGCAGGGATTCGAATTATTAATAAAGTTATAAAAAAAGAGAGACAGAGGAGAATAATACCATAGAAGTCCATCATAACATATAAAGAATGTAGGTAGCCTTTGAGCTGCTTGCACTTTTCTTTAATTGATAACTGTTATTGAGATTCAGTAACAATTATAGTTAGATGTATCCACATGTTCTGTAACAAATTAGCGAGGAATGTGGGTCCACAAATAAAAAATAGATTCAACAACGAATAAAGCAATGTTAAAAATGACACACAATGTCTTAGCCATTAACCCTTTCGGTTTAAGGTTTTACGCTTATAGCTCTTTATGAGCTTATTTGAACTAAAACGACTATAGGAGCTTGGGGCCGAAGTCCTTCAAAAGCGGAGATAGCCATTTTCTTGATCAACAAGGAAGAAGCATCTTTGTATAATGCTATTTAAGTACTCTCAAAGTTTGTTAGGTGCGTAAAAAAAACCCTTCCAATATTCTTTGAATTTGCAATAGATAACCCTCGGATGACTTGCGAAACTAATATGCAAGTGCTAAATCATCTGATGAGAGTTTAGATACTCACTACCATACAGAGGAACACCTTTCTACTTGCCTTGGGTTCAATATAGCCATATCAACATTTACGCTAATCCATTTGCGTCATTCCCTAGATAATTCCTAAAATTTCTTGTTTACCATAAAATAGAAGCGCTCACCCCAACAAAGATGTCAGCTTCAAAGATGACATGCGTTGTTTTTCGATAACACTCTGTAGATAATGTAGAGGTATAGATCGGGACCAAGAAGTTCCTTATGTCGACAAGCTGGATTACACCTTTAAAATGCCATTCTTCTTCCAAATGCATTATAAACAAACACAATATCTAATAAAAAAGCTTTATAGAACAAATGAGTAAATTTAAATGATGAATTATGTAACTTTTCGAGTTTGGAAAAACAATAAAAGGTAGATATAATTGCATGTCTTGTGAGGCGGGTTTTTAAGCTCCATTGCATGAGGAGCATACCTTACCTCTCTAGCAGTGGGCTCGGGCAAGTTGCTGTAGAACAATTTGAAGAGGACATCATATCGAGCAAATAAGCCCGGTGGTACATAAAAAGATATTCAAAACTTTACAGCGAAGCAATGAAATGGCGACTCATGTGGGCGTAGCTATTTGGGCTCCATATAAGAAATGCTTGACATAATATTCACAACATTGGTTTCAAGTCGGTAAAAAAAATCTCCTTTTTTACTCCAAAAGGTAAATCGACTTCAAGTTACCCAAACAATTTGTTTGATGGGTACCTCTGGACATATGATTATTTAGTAAGCAAGGTCCCTTAATTTGCAAGGGCAAGGAAATCTACCACGACTCCATCTCTCTGGTCAAGGATGTCTTGAAAACTTCCAATCGCTTATGCGACATTTCAATCTTGACCTTGTAAAAGAAATAACAAATCGAGAAAACACGCATATGAAGATGTACACATCCAACTATAATAACTTGCAAATCCACCATGATATCCCTCAATCTCAACGGATCCAATACTTCCAAAGAATGACCCCTTCTATATTACCTACCCTAAATGTGGAGAACCTAAAATAAACAACCCACTTAGCTCTATGTGGATGTTAATGAAATTTTGAGGGAAATTACACGGAAGCTTCAAGTACACTTCCAAAATATAGTTGAAGACTCCAAATTACTCAAAGCATATATACCCTATCCCACAAAATGAATCTCAACATAATGCTAAAACTTTGTTTTAAGCCACGGCATATTTAGCGGTGAGCTTGAATGTTTAGTCTCTTAAAAGTTCCCTATGGAAGATTTTATCGATGAAATGGCCATAAAAGATGCTTAAACCTAGTCCACATCTCCATATAATTGAGCGATTGCTTGATGTTATTATTGCCCTCTTTTGAAGGCAAATTACCTCCCATGAGATTTGAGGAATCAGGACCCATAACTCCCATGACATTTAAGGGAATTGCATCATTTAATTTCCGACCATATCTTCAGTTGTTTTGCGAACCTTCTTTGCACTTTCGTGGGTACCTTGTCATTTAACTTTCGGCTAATCTAGGTCTTGTACATCATTCGCGAACCTTTGCAATAGACACTAAAATTTAACCAAACCTGACCACAGACCTTTCATATGCCACAGACAAATGCCACATAGTATTGAACTGGCCAAGGTCAATGGCAGCTTTTGGACCAAACGATATGGATTGTTTCTTTAAAAACCTCCCATTTTAGCAGTAAGCATCCAGTTGTGAAGGAAAAAAAAAAAACAGAGTCTTAAAATCATGGGTAGAGTATTGCTCACTTTATTGGTCTTCTTAGTCCTAAAATCTTTGGTGCTATAATTCTTAGAGTAACTTTCGGACACAGGGGGCTAAGGTGTAAAGAGCAGGACTCAAAATGTGGACACATGGTACACCTTGGAGTTGGGCAGTTCCATAGAATGTATAAGTCTCGCGCTTATTTTTGGAAGAAGAATTTTCAGGTATTTAGGCTAATATGCAATCTGGATGATTGTAGATCATACATACTGCATACTTTTCTTTTGCTTCCTAGCTAGGAATCTATGTTCTACACAAATTCATAGAAAGGCGGGATAACGATTGAAGGAAAATAGGCTCGGTATAGACATCATACCTTCGTGGACCTTGTGTCCACCTACAACCCTCACAAATCTATGTTTTGTTAAAAGCGGTAATGAAAAGTTATAACTCATTAAATTGGACAAAAAAGTGCATTACAAAATCGTTATACAGTAGCAACTACAACCATATTGGTTGTAGGTATCAAAGAAACACATAAACCTACCTTATTAGGCGCACTTTACGAAGCGGTATGGGTAGTATAGCCATTTAAGCGAACATGCTTGCAAATGCAGAAACATGCAAGCGGGAATGAGCATGTATACACACACATAAGTAATAGTTGCTTGCAAATGCTTTCCGAACATGTAACTAAACTCAAGGAATGACCAAGTGCATAAATCCATAGCATGCATAAATCATTTAGCATATAAAATGTCGATTGAATATTGAGATGATGTCCAAAGAAAAGCTTAAAATTCTGAAAAATGCAACCGCAATAAACTTCACAACATGGCCGCTCAGGTTTCAGTTAAATCTAGCAGATAACATAGACATAGATATGGACATAACATATCTGGAAGTCGTTACCTATCTTGTTTTCTTTGAGCAATGGGGCAGCCAATCATCCAAATACTGACCACGAAAACCCTGCAAGACATGCAATCACGATATCCCTAAACTTATGCTTGTAAAGAGAAATAGAGCAATTTAAGCGTGATGCAGACCAAAATCTTGTGGCCGATCCAAATCTCTGCATGTCGATCCAACCACCTGGCCAGAATACGTTGAAAATAAAAGAAACTTGATCCCCATTCCATATCCGAGCAAGCGTGGCAGTCATGTCGAAGATAAGGCATCCATGAAAACTTCAGATCATAACCCATCGGCCCCAAAATGAAAATATTTTGATATGCCCGATTTTTGGAATTCGGAAATCTTTTCCGGCGGCCAAAATATTAAAACCTTAGAAAAACCAACCAAAAAAAAATCCAAAAAGTTTTCGGAATTCCGGAAAAACCAAATTTAAACAATAGGATTACTCGGAACACATGGACCATGGTATTTCTGGACATAATGAAGGGTATTTCTGACCATTGACCATGGTATTTCTGGCCATAGATCATGGTTTTTCTTGACCTAATGAAGGGTATTTCTGGCCATTCAGGGTATTTCTGGCCAGAGACCATGATATTTCTAGCCATAGACCATGGTTTTTCTGGACATAATGAAGGGTATTTCTGGCCATAGATCATGGTATTTCTGGACTGTACCATGGTATTTCTAGCCATAGAGCCTGGTATTTCTTGCCATAGTCCATGGTATTTCTTGCCATGGTATTTCTTGCCATGGTACCATGGTATTTCCAGACATAGGCCATGGTATTTCTTGCCATAGACCATGGTATTTCTTGCCATGGTACCATGGTATTTCCAGACATAGACCATGGTATTTCCAGACATAGACCAAGGTATTTCCAGACATAGACCATGCAATTGAATATGATATTACTAGGAACACACCATGGTATTTCAGGCCATATATCATGGTATCTCTGGCCATATACCATTGGTATTTCTGGCCTTATACCATGGTATTTCAGGGCTGTGAAAGCTTTATGTATGATATTCTCAAACATTCTGGTATATGTCAATTTCTGTCATCTGGCCTGTCAGAACTATCATCATCTGATTTTTAAATTGGGGCATATCTAATGATCTGACAATAGTTGTCCTGCCCAAAAACACCTAACTGTTGTACCAGAGCACTCTTTCAAAAAAACAGGGCTGTTGTATCAGTGCAGTGCACTCTTTCGAAAAAACAGGGCTCCGGGTGTGCGCTATTGTGGATCGATTCCGGCGAAGTGGCGATGCGCTATGGCGGCTTCCGGTTCCGGTTATGGCGGTAGAGCAGGCGCCCAAGGGCGAGATATAGCGGATGTCGGTTCCGGCGGTACATTCTTGGATCACATTCCACACAAGTGGCATACATAATATGCCCGAGGTCCCTAAACATTTCCCCTCTCACCTTCTTATTCTTGACACGCTTCAAGAGCATCTTCATCCAGCTTCTTCTCACATGCCAGATACACAACTGAATATTGGCTCTAGGCCATACGTCCTTCAAGGCATTTATCTCAGCCTGTGCGTCATCCACAATGAAACATGAAGGTTCCCATGATGGGTCCTCTCTATGTATACGGTTCTTCATTGCCATCAGCCAAGGGTGGATGTCTTCCTGGGTGGCACTAGAGGTTAGAACCCAAGCAACAGGGACACCATTTCCATGTGTGTCATATACTAGCAGGGTATACAAGCTGTAACAATGATCATTGGTCTTGAAGCTTGAGTCCATGGCTACAGCATTCCCCCTTCCATGTTCCAACAATATCTTCATTTGAAAGGGGGTGATGATGCCCAAAATAAAAGGAACACCCTCCTGATACAAGAACACATCCTCCTGGTGTAAGTCAACCCACATCCTCACACTTGTGGCCACATCCTTGTGTAGCATCCATGTGTCGGCCGGCGACCTTTGCGGGACAAGTTATACTGAGATCATCCATAGCCGAGAATTCATCTCTATTTGCGGGAGCATTGGGATGCATCTTATGCTTTAAGGACCATTGCTCCCTGGTGTTGACGATAGACTTCTGCGGTGTGGTTATGGATCAACTGTTGGTATGCCCAAGTCTTCTTACCCTTTGATAACCATGGAGCTACATCATGCCTTGTTCTAAAGCATTGGGGATCCTCCATTCCATGGCAAACCATGCCTTTACTATCAATATGTCTCATCTCATAGAATGTAATCTTACATATCTCGGGCTTCAAATACAAGCATTTGTTTGACCTGAAAATGGCACCCGCAACCTCGTCTAATACTCGGTCCTCTACACCTCTTTGAGTAGGAAGGATCCTTCCTCTTAACCGACAATTGCAGCTACGGATGTTTTATCTTTGATATCCGAGTGCGCTCACGATAATCCTCGGGGCCATACCAAGAGGCTTCTAAAGAAGAAGAAGACTACTTTAATTATTAACAATAAGCAAGGAAAAGTAGGGCCAAACTAGCTGAACTCCGATTTCTTTACTAACAAACTTAACTTGTGTATCTCAAACAATCAAACCAAAGCAGACAATCAGACAAGAAGCTACAAAGAAGAAGAAGACTACTTTAATTATTAACATAAGCAAGGAAAAGTAGGGCCAAACTACAACCCGACTTCCTTACTAACAAGCTTAACTTGTGTATCTCAAACAATCAAACCAAAAGGGACAATCGGACAAGAAATGGCTTACTTGGTTAATTTCAAGTGTCGCGTCTTTGGTCAACTTTCTTCTTGGCTGATCCCTCTTCTCTCCCCCGAGATCCACGCTTAGGAATGTGGTATTGCATCACGGCAAATTCTGCTCCCCTTCCACGAAATCCTCAACCCCTGTTTGTGGGGATATAGCATACATGAGCAGGAGCAGTTGGTGTGGAGTGGTGGATTTCGCTACACGGGAATGATGCTTTCGATCTCCCATTGCAATTGCAAACTAGAAAGCGGACCGGGGACGGGATCTTGGGCTGGGAGCATCAAAAGCTACGGAAATCACAAATGCAAAAAACATACCTAAAGACTACGAAAAATGCTCCCAATAATGGGAGCCCGCTCTATCAATCTTCTTTTGCTCTATCACAATAACTCACACGTGGTCCCATTTCGGGGTCGGTCCTCCTCTGCCTCCATGGTTGCTGTTTGCTCAAATCATTGGCGCTTCAATGGGCCGGAATGAAAGGAGCATCAAAATTCGAGAGGAAATTGGCCACGAATCCAACCATTGCCAATTCCCTTCCGCTTGCGGAAATACCACCTCACGTCCGTTCAAAAGTCGTTCCCTCTTGAATGCACTGCCTCGCGCAGTACCACCGGACCTGCGGGGCTTGTGAGAATGAGGTGCGGCGGCGGAACCTGGGTTTGCTCATGCGGTTGAACGCGATTCAGATGCATGCCCGAATGGCATGGTGCATCTTGGGGAATGGCATGGCGGGTTGATGGCTCCCATCGCGTTCTGATGGGCATGGCGTGGCTGATCACGGGAGTCCGGAAAGACCGAGTCAAATCTGTCCAGAAAGACCGGATCCCGGACTCCAAATACGGGGTCCGTCTATCTCCATGTGGCACTCTTCCAAGCCTGTTTTGCTTTTTGTTATGATGCAATTGTTCTGGCATATGCACAATTTCCATGTATTTAGTGCATTCTGTGATCTTATACCTTTAGCTTGTTTGTCGTTACTGATTTTTGTTTACAAATATATTTCAGTTAGATATATTGAGACTTTAACTGAAATTGCTGCAACACGATTAATGTTTTCTCACCTGCTGCTACGTACTAGAATATGAAGAGAACCTTTGAAGCAGCTTATACCGAGGGAATATCAAGGAAAGAATAAACAGAGCTCACCTTCAGAGTTGAGAGGTTTAAGACGTTTTGTATCAGGCCTGCCAGATGAAAACATCATTACCAGGTGCATATGATGTAAAACTTTAGCTAAATGTCAAAATTAATGTGAATTAACTGCACAAGATGAATGAAAGCGCATGAGAATCAGCCAAACCGAGGAGTGATTGCTTGATGCGGCCCAACCTATGGTTTAGCTGGGATTTACTAATGTGTAGCAACAAATTATGTCAGTTGCAATGATAACCGCATAGTATAGCCTTTAGTTTCTCTAATTGTTGTGATGGACACAAATTGCTAGGAGTAATTACAGAGAATTGAGTACAAGGCGGTGTCATAACAGAGGTGCATTTCTTCCCATCTTGTGCTTATTTCTATATCTAGAACAAACACTGTTGACATCCGCTTGAGCTGCTTTGTCTTGGGATGCTTCAAATCGAAACTAAAATCACATTTGAATGATTCAAATGTCCATATAGTAAACTGAGGAGGTGCTAAGCTGACATGTTCTAAATGCAAGGTTGATGACATAATAAAGGTCGTATATATCGACAAGCTATATTCTTGGATGAATCAGGCTAAACATTTGCTTCACATATAGTTGCTTGTGCATTATTGGTCTCTTAAATGTAAAACGTGATGGCTTCCTCGCCTATTTCTTACATTCTCTGAATTCAAGGTAAGGTGATGCTCTACACCATCTAAAACATTTCAGTAACTTGGAAGTCATAAACTGTGATATGTGGTGTCTCTGTCTATTTTTCTTCTCTTTAGCAGGCTTGCCTAACCCCCCTTACAACAATTTTTGCAATGGAGTTGTGTTCTTTTGCAGATATAGATGCAGTGAAAACAGCTCTCCAAGAGATGGAATGGATATTTCGTCTTTCTTGTGTGTTAAAAAGACCATTAG
Organism: Isoetes taiwanensis; assembly: GCA_021234155.1. NCBI lineage: Eukaryota > Viridiplantae > Streptophyta > Lycopodiopsida > Isoetales > Isoetaceae > Isoetes > Isoetes taiwanensis. The sequence continues at coordinate 6,754,291 of JAJEKV010000025.1, read as the reverse complement.
GTCATTAAACTTCTCGATGTATCAGTACATGCAGCCAGCAGAAGCAATATTATAGACTGGGCAGAAAACTATTATGCACAGTTCTTCATTGCAATGATAGAAAAACTTGCTATCAGGAGGAAGGCAGCTTGCAGTAACTTGTGTTGTAGAAGCATTGGTAGAAGCTAAATCAATCCCAGAAGTAGAGTCTTATCTTACTTTTGACCCCAGGGTGCCAAAAGACTCATTTAGGAGTGGGAGTCATAACAAAGGCCCGTTTAAGGAAGCTATAGTGTTCATGATTTGTGACTATCGTGAATAAGGAATTCTCCAAGTCAAAGGCAACCAAAAAATTTAGTTATATATGGCTTGGGAATTAAGTTTGTTCTATTATCTCATGCGAATTTGTTTTCTATGGTTTTCCAAGATGATACTGTCCTTCATGCCATCTACACTACACATGGTGAACGTCCTGTATGATGCTTGGTTTTCTAGTGCAGTCAGTGTTGACTTTATGATGATGAATCTCTCTGACAATTTTATATGAACAACGTAGGTCATGATAGAATTTGATTGGGAACTTGATGAAATTGAGGTATCATCTCTTGGCTTTTGAAAGCAATTGTTATGTCCTACATAGAAGGCAATTGCGACTGTTAATTATGTATATGTACATGCAGGAATATACCAAGACGATGGCTTGTTGCCTTTGGAGTAAAGACGAAAATTTGAGGTTTGTTTCATTTGCTGAAGCATTGAATTTCTGAACGATCTCCATGACTGTAATTGATCTTGTTGGATTGAGCTGGTATTTGGAAAGGGTAATGTGAAACTAGAGAAGAGAAAAGGAGGAATTACCTTTTCTTTATCATTGTCCAACAAGCTTCATTTCATGGAAGTTTTCTATTTAGGCAAAGGCAGTCAGAAAAAAAGTCTGTTGAAGAAATGGATGAGAATACCATGACTACATATGAGAAAATCAGATTCTATAAGTTCTATCCTGTTTCTACCCCTGATACTCTGGATATTACAGATTTCAAGGTAAGAGTGAAATCAATATTCTCTTTGACATCTTTGTCTTCACTGACTGACTTAGCTTTTTAACATAGATTGCCTTCATAAACCGCTATTATAAGAAAGCAACGAAGTATTCTAATGTCTATAGGAGAATTTTAATGTCTATAAGAAAGATGGCCGTTGTTATTATGGGTCATAATTGAATTTTCGCTGTTGGTCATGATGCTCAGTGATATATTTACGTGACCCATTCCAGTGATGAGTTTGAGATGTATGCCCCTTTATCTCAATTTCCACCATTTTCTAAGCAATATATCTGTTTCAATACGGTGGACATGTCTTGGATTGTGTGCTGCTTCACGAATGGAGTCCTTATATGGTGAACATGTGTTGTTTTACATTAGATTGGAACCATAAGACCTTCCTAACACTAGCAATGGCCAAAGATTGAAACCCTGGCTGATAATGTTTTAGATTACATGCAGTGAGATTCAGACTCTGTCTCCTTCTTCTTTTGTGGTCATGTCATCCCTTCTTGCAGATGACAGATGGCATTTAGAAGCTTCTGCTATCAGACTCGAATCATTAACACTGGCTTTTAATTAGTTGCTTCCCTCTTGTTCATCCATTCTACTCTTGCATTGGAACTTCTACTCTTGCATTGGAACAATATCGGAGAATGTGGTGCATTGCCATAAGTGTCCCCTCCCCCCTCCTTTTTTGTTCACCCTTGTTGAGCTGGATCCTGGCACCATTGCTCACCCTATGAACTGGTCAATACCTCCAAACTGTTAGACACAGTTAAGCCTTATATAACCTTGAGATGTTATAATACAGAGGATCAAACTCCAAAGCAAGGTATTATCTTGAATTTATAATAGTTAGCTGCGAGATAATATATATAGCTGTCTAGACATGTTTTGGCTTGATGCCTCTGCAAGGACATGGCATTTGAAAGAAAGGAGATATTACAACTGCAAAATAACCAACTATAACTAGAAGCCATGGTAGATGTTGGAAACTCAATCAGTCTATAATTGAGTGCAAAGTATCCAAGATCATCTTCCATATATCCTGCAATCAGTCCATTTCAAGATATAACATTTTGATTTGGCAGCTTGTCAAAAATTCGTTCTGCCTCTAAGACCAGGCTCTACTTTGTGTATGTGTCAATCAAGGTACTCCCAACAAAAAAATCAGTAGCATACCCCTTCTGTAATGTGTGCATGTATTATTTGACCCAAGTGTACGGATCCAATAGAGAGGCAAGCTTTCAAGGCACTAATGTATACTATTGCATCTAGACACATTCGTTCAGGTTTCATCTGCTCAAAGCTATTCAGTGCTTCCTGACAAGCCCCATTTTTAACAAGTCCACCTAGCAATGCAGTTCAAGTTATAGAGGGGAAGCTTATCAATAACTTTACCATGCCTCTACAAATACACCACATTTAGAATACATATCAACTAGCCAATAAAAGAATCACATTCAAGGCCATTTCTCATCATCTGAGTGGATATCTAAACCCCTATCTACTGATTTCATGCTGCAACAAGCTTTCAACGAACAAATAGATGTGACAAACACCTTCTCTGGATCTGTTCAAAATTAACATACAACAGCTTCATTGCCAAATCCATGTTCAGTGTATCCTCCAATCAACCATGTTCAGCGTATCCTCCAGTCCAAAAGATAAAACTTTTAGCTGGAGCCTGTTAAAGACTTCCCTTGCCTCCGAAAGCATTTTATATGCATAGCCATCATTATGCTCCCAACGAAAGGATTACTTTCAAATACACTTTGTCTTACATCCATATGAATTTGCCAACCTTTTGCAATTTTGGGTGTATTTCTTTTTCGATTTTGTTCTGGCATTGTCTTGTGTGGAACATGGCAGCAGATACATGTAAATTTGAAGGTGATTGAGATGCAGACATTTGTAGCTTTGGCGAAGTAGTTCAAAGATGGCATTTTGGTTGTTGAAGTTATGGACCTGCCAAACAAATTTTTACTCAGGTTTAATCATTGCCAGAGTATCAAGTAAGGAACTATCACGTAAGGAACTCTGATTAAAACTCGGTTATTATTCCATAGCCAAGCCTTGCATCAAAAGACAATCAGATGATTAACATTTTTCTGCTCGGAATGCTTGCACTTCATGGCTGCAAATAATAGCTTGAGTGTAGTAGTAATGTTGTTCTTTGCATTCACTACTGGCATAGATTGAGATTATTGGTTATTAAGTCTCTTGCTTCAAAACTCACGCCTATCAAAGGAAATGAAATCATAAAAATGACGTATAATTCTAATTAATGTTGGCTTCTTATTTGATAACAGTAAACATGTATCGAAAATAGTTTTAGGAATTATAGGAATTTTGCCTGCTCAAAGAATCTCATACTGTATTTTCCTAAGAATGACGGGATTTTAAAGAAAAAAAATCCCTATGTTCCACAATTTTTCTCAAAAAGTGACCGGATTTTTGCCTTCTTAGAAAGATTAAATTGGATTTTTTATGAGGTCCGGATTTTTAGGGGAGGAGTTCCCCTGATTTAGAACCATGACAGTAAAGTGCAATTCAATGTTTTCTTGCTTTTCTTGTATGTTGAGTTGTTTTTGTTAAATCTTTTTGCAACAAGCTTTATAGTATGCTTTTCGCCTAAATGTGACTTATGGACTGGAGGTGATGATCTACCATTTCTACAAGCTCTACTAGTGCTTGTTATGGACTAATCGTGATGATCTACCATCTTGAGAAAAGGTGACTAAGGTTAGACTCTTTGATGCGACTCCAACATCATTCAAGCATTTAGAAACACACGTGGAATTCAGAATTCAGAGATTTCAGACATTGCACATTGGAGCAATATTGCAGTGCTTGGACTTGGACTGCATATTTCTAAGTAAAATTGGAGCAATATTGCAGTGCTTGGACTTGGAGTGCATATTTCTAAGTAAAGAGTAAGAGGTGTTTTTTCTTTTGTCTCGAATAGACTATAAGGTATTTGATTTAGAGGAACTAGTATTGAGTAGCAAGTGCTGCTATATATTGTAGTTCTATGAAAAGCACATAAAATATGAATGATAGTATGCAACATACAATTTGAAGGTAACATATGAGCTTTTACTAGACATCCTTTAAAAATAGTACATGATCCAATGATGTTATATGAATGATATTATTGTAGCATGGACATATTGGGACATATTACATACAAGGCTACCTTAGACGGCAACAGCAATGCTCTACTCCTGGCTTGCGGCAGGTAATAAGGTAATAGATCACACATATATCTTTCACAAGAGAAATTCAACTCATTTAAGGGAAATTCAACTCATTTAAGGGACTCAAACAGAACCATTCACTGCTACAAAAACAGGGATAACTGGCACAAATTAATGCGCACAAATGGCACATAAATGACATTTATCTGCCGTTTGCGCGCATTTATGTCCTTTATCTTCTGCTGTTTATCCCTATTTTTCTGGTAGTGATTTCTCTTGATTGTGAATATTTTTTTGTAGATGAGAGCTCATGAATGAAAACCTCAAAGTAGGATGGCATCTACATGAGTATGCCAACCATAATGATTCTACAGTTTTGAACGCAAGCAAAGGCTGTCTATTATCTAGAAATGCAATATAACTTGGTAATACCAGTTCTTGAAATGCATATTCTATTTAGTGGCTACAAATGGATATTCTATTTAAAGGCTACTATATAGATGCCTAGTTTGAACATTTCACTAATCTAACCTAATCAAATGCAATACTGAATCCAAGCCTACAATTGCCCAAGCCTCCTGTTGCGCCTTTTTGCTAGTTTTTATTTTTCTATTTTTCTATTTTTTTTATTTTTCTATTTTTTATTTTTTTATTTGTGTATTTTTTATTTTTTTATTTTTTATTTTTTTATTTGTGTATTTTTTATTTTTTATTTTTTATTTTTGATTTTTGATTTTTGATTTTTGATTTTTGATTTTTGATTTTTGATTTTTGATTTTTTATTTTTTATTTTTTATTTTTTATTTTTTATTTTTTATTTTTTTTTTTTTTATTTTTTATTTTTTTTTTTTTATTTTTTATTTTTATTTTTTATTTTTTATTTTTTATTTTTTATTTTTTATTTTTTATTTTTTATTTTTTATTTTTTATTTTTTATTTTTTTATTTTCTATTAAAGGACACCATCTTTATTCATCACCACATCATGAGTGCATTCTACATATCACTTGGAAGCCAATCCACTATCTAGGCGTGATGCTAGGAACTGCTTTGCATGTATACATGGCAAGTTTTAGGTTTCTTGATTATTTTCTTGCCTGATACGTATTGCATCTCTTGGGCTATTGGATTTCTATCTCTTTATCCCAGGTTGATAGCTTTTGTTGAGATAAGGTCCTTTGTTTCTTCAAGTGCCATAGATTAGAATAGAATAGAATGGTTCTTATCGTCCACTGATAGAAGGGATGCTTGTATCATCCATCCCATGCATGCACACACACAAACACACAAAGAAAAGGAGGACAGAGGGAGGAACAGTGAGTGAGGGAGGTTATGGATGCACGGACTCAGTTGTGTCCTCCTGGGGACTCAGATTGAGCATCCTATACAATTGTGACAAAGATGCCAAAGCATACTTATTACTGCTAAGGTTTTTCCCTCGAAAACCCTTCGGGGCGGGGGTTTTTTAATCCTGTCACTAATACGCTTGCTGCTCTCTTTTTGTTTGGGTCCCATAGGCCAGTCGGTCTCTGTGGACGCTAAAAAATCTATTCTATTCTATTCTATTCTATTCTATTCTATTCTATTCTATTCTATTCTATTCTATTCTATTCTCTTTGTTTTGAAAAAAAGGTCGTTTAGCTTGCATTATGTGTATGTTATGTAGATGGGTCCCTTCAGCTCCTGCCTCCTAGTTGGAGATATATGTGGACTTGGGCTTGGGATAAACTACTTCATCCTAAAGTAGTTATGCTTTGGTGGCCGATTCTTTATAGATGCCCTCGTGTCAATGTTTGTCCATATTCTATCCTCGAGTGTCATCATTCTGCCCACTGTGCAAGAAAACGAAGGAGACTATTGAGCATTGTTTCTTTTTGTGTGATCACCTCCAGCCAATTTGGTCTTGGATGCTTTCTCTTTTTCATGTGACATTAACAAGTCAGCAAGCGCTCTTGGCTATTTATCCGAATACTACTTGGAATAAGCTACAAAGGCAAGCTTTCACTTAGCATCAGGATGGATGTTGTGGTCTATCTGGAAGCATAGAAGATTATATGTTTTTAAGGGCTTGAATATTCCTGCTGCTACTTCACTTGCTCATGTCAAGCGATAGCAGATATTTGAGATTTATTTTAGTGTGTTGTGGTATGCATAGGTTGATGGTCCTACTCAGTGGATCATGATTATCCTCTAAGATTTTTATCCGACCTGTGCAGTTCTATCTATCTATCTAATAAAGTTTGACATCCTTTTAAAAAAAGGTTACTTAGATGGGTGGCTCTGCTCAGTTGGATTTGTTTATACTGGGTCTTTATTCTTTGGGTGTGATAAATAAAGTATGACAACGTGGACGTTACAATCAATTCAATTCAAACAAAAAAGAGGGGAAAAAAGGAAGAAGGAAACAAGCTGTTATAGCTGGATAGTAAGTTTGATGTTTTGCTATGAGCAATGGACTCCTTAAATCAGGGAGCAATCATGGTCCTTAAGGAGTTGAGCAGTGTCACAAATCTACACATCCACAGTCAAGTTAAGAATCAGAACACCTGACACAGGATCACTACCACAATATTGTTAGGGTACGAGCATATGCCAGTTTGAAGACTCTGAGGTTGTAGGGTCCACAAGGGGACCAGAAAAACCAACTCAGATGCATTATGTGTCACCTTGGCATTTGGGCCTTGAACATCAAGCATATGCAACTGTCGGGATTTGTGATATAATGGTTGGTAGAACAAACCAAACTTAGGAGGCAGGATCTCTGCACCTTGGTTATTAAGCCATATCACTTTGCAAATCTAACCAACTCAATATGGCATGTGTCGCCACAGCCCTTGGGGATGGGGCATCAAGCACATGCCACACTTTACTCAGAGCATTATCGAGTTTGACGTGTGGAATGAGATAACAGACACAAGGTATGGCGTGTCAATGTTGGCACCACAGCTTGGGCATCAGAGGGGGAGGATCAAGGTACTGACCCACTTTGGTGGAGGTGCCCCGAGCATCACGGCCTAAAGTCGAGACAAAGTTGGAGATGGTAGAATAATGGGGCGCAAAAGAGACCATTGGCAGGGGCTTTAAGTTTTATAAGTGGAATGGTGCGAGTGGGAGGGCAATGGTTGGTGATATTGGGAGCAGAAACAATCATGGTTGGGTGGAGGGCAATGATTGGGCAGGCGAATTTAGTCAGGGATCAAAAAAATGGAGTTGGGGTCTTTGTTTTGGGACGTGTGTGCACCTAACCGGTTATCAGCAAGGCGCATGCAGTAACGCCTGGCAGGGAGGCGCCACGTGGGGCCACGTGGCGGGCCCCGATGGGCTGAAGATTTTCTCGCAGAGGAGATCCGATTGAACAGGGTAGACGCATGCCGTATCTTTGTTCACGTGCTGCCCAGACTTTCCGGGCTTGCGTTTCTGATCCGAACCATTTTTTTTCGTCGCCATTTTATCCCATGGTTAACCAAAAACAAAAAAAAAAAAACCCATAACCTTGCCCATTATTTTCCAACAAACAAAACAATGACCTTCCGTCTTGTCTCATTTTCCACGTGCCGAAAGCTTTTGCCACCAACCCTAGCCCCGTTTTCCCCAAGTAAAATGAAATCATGCCCTTGGGAATCTGGGATTTTCTTATCCATGCAGGAAAATTTTAAGTTTAAGCATAAAGTGCACTCTAAATTCAATTGGTACGTGGATAAGCTAGAATTTCAACTCCACACCCTCATGTCTGGCAAGCTTGCTCAGAAGAACAAGCAAGGCCGGACCTTTTTTTCTTTAGAGACCACAGAAACATGCACCTAGGAACCTCTGATAGCAACACATAGGACTATTTTTTCTTTCAGCAGTTGGGTCGGGGTCAATTTTTCGTTTGAGCCAAGCGAACACCATACCCCCAACAAGAAAACAAAGTAGAAGCATGTTACCCCCCTTGCAACATTGGGATAATGTAAAGATTTCGCTCCTGCCCCACGTCTTGTTTTCCTGTCCTTCCCATGTTGGATGTAAACCTTTCAGCACCCCCCATTGCTTTCACCTCCACCATCATTTAAAGCACCGAACAATTCCTTGACAAACGCTCGACACCTTTCATACGGGAGATATGTTGTCGACATCATTATTTATCAGACTTGTACTTTGGCTTTAAAAATTCCTTATGGCGAACATGAAAGTGGACAAAGTGGCTAAGAGTTGAGTAATTTAACAATATATGTTAGGTACCCCATAAAAAAAATATCATATGTTTGTATCCAGAACTCACTCTTGGTTTTCAGGGATCATGTGAAATATTTGACGATTGACCATACAACCTCCAATGTAGAGGTATTGACACGGGACGGAGGAAATTATGTCTAGCTATGCGAACCATGTGGATGCATAACCTCTTTTATGACATCACAAACATTTGAGTTATCAAAGATAATATTGACTATTATGTTGTAGATTCTAATTATGCACTTTTCAAATGGATAATACTAACAAGTAGGCAAAGTATATGTTGCATTTGAAGATGAAAGCCACAGATGGGACCATAACGGGCCATGATGAGCCATTTAAAGCAATAGATTCTATGGTCCAACTTCTCATGTAGGTTCATGTGTGGCTTTCATGGATCTAACTTCGAAAATATCTAGAATATATGGTCTCAATTGTATTGTAATTAGCATCATGCTACAAACATTCTTCCCAACCTCAAGCCACTATAGAATCAATAAAAATCTTTAGAAGTGAGTTTACAATAATTGAATTGAATTGAATCGAATTGACTTTTGCAATGGCAATGACAATGCAGAATCATATTATATTCTGGCTCCACCTTTCCTTTTTGACATTCTTAGTCAAGATTTTAATGTCTCTATTGGTAAATGAAAAAGATCCATAATATCTTTGTATTAGTGAATAAAGAAGTTGCCAATCCAGTTCAATTGTTGTAATCTAGCTATTTAGTTTGAAAAGTGGATTGCATAAAACTTGAAATCATGTGTAAAATGTGGATCTTATTCTTATTATTCTTTTGAGCGTAGAAGGAGCAGATGGCTCTACATGATGTATGACTGCTTCTACCGTTATGAACTGTAACCATAAAATGCAACAATCCTTAATTCGAGTATTAAAAGAAAGGGCGTATTTTACAGCTTGTATTAGGCCAATATGCATGCATTGTATACAAATCAGTTGGTCTTTACTCGCCCCATTCTTGGTCAGTTGGTGCGCTTTGATGATGATCATGTTGGAAAGGCCAATAGAAACAACTAATATATTGTCTTCATATTAACGACAATTAGATAAAGAGGATAATCAATGAAGATGTACAAATATGTCAACAAGACGATAAAATCTTTTAGGATGAGATACACGATGGAACTGTTAGCCTAAAGGGACTAGCACAAGACAAAATAATGTTGTCTTTAGAAAATATGTTAATTAAACCCCAGTGTAAAGCAAGAATGAATTGACTATATCAAATATTATGATATCAAGTTAAGGGCAACATCATGGCCTTAGTATCTATCCCGCCTTAATTCTAGTGTAAGGGTTTCATCATCTGTTTCATCATCTGTTTCATCATCTCTTTAGCACCCCTCTCCCCCCTCCCCCCAACCCCGCTTTTTCCCAGTTAGTGGTTAAGGGCTTTGTCTCTTAGCTTAATGGTGAGGGTTCAAACCCGAGCAAAATCAAAAGTTTTGTTGGCCTCCGTGGACGTTAAAATGCTTCCTTCCTTCCTTCCTTCCTTCCTTCCTTTTTTCTACTTGGAAAAAAACTTCTTATTACTCAACATAGAAGAGTACATATGAGTGTAAAGGCAAACATACCTTAATGATAAAAGACGCAAAAGACTTACTAGAAACAGAAAACAAGGATAAGTCCTTAAGTTTTTAGGACTGATTAGATGTACCGCTATCTCCAAATTAGGTATCTCAAATAAAAACTCTTTAAATGACAATAACAAAACTACCATATTGAAATTTGTTAACAAAGTTTGTTGAACAGAGAACCTCCTTCAATTTGCAAGAGGACCAATATTGTAGCTATTGCATCAATTCGCACTGGGTCCCACAGGCTACGGATTGAGACAGGTAGATGGGAGCGGCCGCAATTGCCGCGAGAAGCCAGTTACAGGTTATTGAAGATGAAAGCCATACTCTTCTGAGTTGCCCTGCTTTTGAGATAGTCCGGAATCATTTTTTGACCTTAGCATTCCATTCCACGCTTCCACAACTTCTCAGAGCACCATCTGTGCATGACTTGGCATTATACATACTTGAAGTTCTAGATAAACGTCGCGAATTATCGAGCCCCTCGGTGAGTCATTATCTCTGCTTGTCTAGTATCATCATTACTGCAAAGGTTTTTCCCTTGAAAACCTTTCGAGACAGGGGTTTTTTAATCCTAGTAGTAATGATTGTACTAGTCCATTGTATGGGTCCCATGACCTATTGGTCTCCGTGGACGTTAAAAAAACTATTCTATTCTATTCTATTCTATTCTTGAAACTACACATATTCATCAATCATATCTCCAATTTCCAACTTCAACAAGATCGGCATGGATAACCAAGGTATGTCATTCCTGCAGAATGCAGGGTCTAATAAGGAATGGGGTCAATTCCTCCTATTAAATGAGAAACTATTCCGTAGCCAGTATTTGATGGAGTCCAATGCTGGAGATTAAAAGCCATTTAAAGCTTCTAAACAAATTTAGAACCAAGAGCTTATGGTTGGAAAAAATAAGAATTTACATCCCACATTTCCTTGCTCTTTGTCATGAGTAAGTTCTACCCAATATATACTAGACCAGATAAGGTGTCTAAGACATCTTTAGCTTTTACAATTTCTTGTCATGTATGACCACAGAGAAAAAGTACATATGAGTGCTCCCCATGACTATCTTTTGCAACAACTATCCTCCCAGATCTAATTAGTATATTTTACTAATACCACTAACTTTTCTCTTAATTCTAATAATGATGTCATCCCATGCTCCATTAGACACATTATTAAACCAAGAAGATTAATGCTTTCATTTATGGACAACATCCCTTGAAAAGGAAATCATTGACTTATGAAAATGCTTTACAAAATTACATACAATTGAACTTTCTGTCATGTAGCTATAAAATAATTATTTGCACATCGGAAACAACTAGAAGTCCAATTTGTGTGTGAATGATGTCTTATTCCTCTCATAGTCCTCTGCTCTCCTCATGCGCTGATTAAAAATGTCCAGCTCATAGTAGCATCTTATTGACACCTGAAATTCCAAAATAATGGGATAGTTGCTGTAATATTCATTTGGCGGAAACACTCAATTATAACCACAAAAATATGCAAGTTAATTGTCCAAGACACTCACCCCATCAACAATAGAGTTATTGCCCTGAATAAAGAAATTTGATAAAATCAGAATTTCAATGACCAAATTCTTGTTATTATAAGGTTTAAAGTATGCATTAGATCCAAATGACAACATAGAATAAACATATTTTTTACAAGGATATGAGATGTATAGGAAGGCACCTGTCCTTTAAGAGAAGGAACCTTTCTATGTAACACATATTGGGCATCAACTACACCAATTCTCTCATGCGCAGGCTATAAGAAAGGAAATAATAAAGAATCTATATTAGTACATCTTCCATTAGAATTAACCAATGCATATAAGGAGAGGAGGCTTAAAACTTATATTATGCTATAACTTACATACCTGCGCACAATTTTGTAAAGCAAAATCTAATCCCCATCCATGTATTAAATCATTCTGAATAAGCAAAGCCGAGGTTAAACCATTGTAGTAAAAGATAACTAAAATGAAATAAAAACACAAATCTCTTATTTCTATGGTAGCATACAGAAAATTTCAACACAAACTACGAGACTGATATGAATTGTTTACTGCTATAGGCCTTCACATTTCCACTTCATGTATCAAGTGGAATACGATGGGTGTATTTAAAGCAACAAAAGTATCTATATATGTTGCTTCAGTTGTAACTATACACTTTGCTTTTTAAATGTTAACAACACATTTTCACTTGTTGAGCGTCGTAAGACGGACCATACCACATCCATCTTAGTTCTAAATATGCATAGACATTAGTTCTACACTTCTTGATGGGGAAGTGTATTAATAATCCCTCGTGATCCATGTGTCAATCTAGGCTTTATATGATATACTCTAAACTAGTATCTCAAAGGTTTACCTCAAAACTTGAATCAGCCTGTGTGTAGATATTTTTTTTTTTTTTTTTTTTTTTTTTGGAGGTAAGGTGGGTTTTGTATTCATACTAGAAACTTACATAGTAATATTGTATACCATCAGTGGTATACTATTAGACATAGTGCCAAATACACATCCCTTATACTTGGAGATGTGTTCAAAAACCAGACTAAGGTCTGTTACATATTTCATGCATACAAATATCAGATAATCAAAATTTTGTGTTCATAAGTGGACTGATGTTTCCTACTGTGCATCAATCAGATCTTGCATGGTAAGATCCTGCACTCTCCGTCTGCCAAAAACATTCAGAAGCATATCTAGCTTGGCAACTGGATAATTGGTGAAATCCAATAGAAGGAGAACATGGGCCTCCCGTTTCTGCTGCCATTTATGGAATAAGTTCATGAAATATGGCCTGAGATTATTGTGTCTCCAAGCTTCTATTCTTTTCAGGATCTTCTTTGTGTGTAGATATTGAGGTTACATGGTTGCTTATTCTTTGGTCTTGATGAGACCACCTTAAGAGCCTACCTTATCAATTTAATTCAAACAACATGTGCGCTTCTTTTTGGTGCCACTAGCTATGGAAAATAGTATCCGGTAATTTCCTGAGTTTTTGCACTAGGCAACTAAGATTTAATATATTTAAGCAAATCAATGTAAAATATATAGATAATCCTTTTTTATGTCAGCATCACATAGGAGCATCACATAGGACGTATAATGGTAGGGTAGAGACTTCAAAGAAAGATCTCATAATTACTAGCTGAAATGACTACCCATCAAAACACATGGGAACTTTGGCATTCGCCAATAGTATTATTTACAAGTTTGGTGGCATTTGAATAAATATGTTCCCATGCACCTATGTATAATCCCTTTCTTCTTTTTTTTTTTTGAAGGACATCAGTCTTTATTCAATCAGAAGTCAAGTGCAAGTAAGGATTCAAAGACAGGAATAAAATCTCAGAGGATAAGTATGGATCCACTGAGTGAAACAACCTATCTATGCATAAGAATGCACATTACTCCTCAAAGATCAAGCGCCTCTTACAAGGGGCAAGTGAAGAACAATGATAAAACTTAGCAATGTTACCTTGAGCATATTGGAGAACACGCTCATCTGCCACATCCATTTGAAGACTACCAGTCTCCCTATTTTTCAGATAGTCCACAACAACCAACCTGCTGCTAAATGAAAATCCTGGCTTTGTAACTTCATTTAGGTACTTGGATAAATTGTCAGAAGCACTTGTTGACTTGTTAATGAGACCTAAAAAAAGGAGAATAACCAATCTCGTACATGTCTAAGGTGGCCACATATAAAAAAGCAATGCTCATGGTCTTAGAACTCTCCTTATATACTGGTCATAGATATGATATTTTAAGGTCAAACCTGTGGACAAGCACATCAGTAAAGAATCTGCCACTAAAGTACTGCCACTTTAGGATGAAGTAATCTCATGACCAAGTCCACATCTGCTGTCACTGAGGATGAGGGAATTGAATGGACCACTTATTAGAAGGAGGAAGAATATCAGTATCAGGCAGCAGCTTATATATAGAGTTCACAAGTCTGGACTCCTTAACCTCCTGAACACCAAAATATCTTCTTGTTGTTGTAGAATAGGATGTAGATAATCAACAACTTTTTGTTAAAGAGTTCTATCCCATCGCCCAAACAAAAACTTTAATTGAAAAGCCTCCCATGTTAGCAAATGGTCTGATTTATATCACGCTCCAATTGTTAAGACTCCAATCTATATATAAACTTGTCTAAAACTATATGATTATGACTGACAATTCACGTTTTTGTGACATATTAACCTTGCAAATGCCATAAGGCTTGTATAGATTTCAACAATCTTTGCATATTTGATGATGCTCAGCTTGTGCTCATCACATGTTGTATACTTCTGAGCTTGATAATCATTTTTCTTCTTTTGTTGGTTGCCTCCTGAGTAATGCAAGGTTGTGTTTTGAGGCTTTGACAAAGTTACTAGGAGAAAACCATACCAGAAGTAAAAAACAATGATATCTCCTCGTTCCCTCTCATACTCAGTCAAGCCTTAAGTCTCTAGCACAGGTTTCTCCATAATTCTTGATCGAAAGTTAGTACATTCAAGTTAAATTAAGGTTATTGAGAGAGCTCTTTTGCTAACTTAGATATATTTACTATTGATTTGATACCCAAATCAGATGTCTTTTTGTTACGTTCTTTAACCATCCGATTAATCGACTGTCCAAAATATCCGTGGGAAATCCATCCCGCTCTCCTATGGTATATTAAGAATTCCCTTTAGGCACATTCCTGGGATGCTCTCGAGTGGTTTCCCATTCGTCCATTACAATCTCTCGTACAATAAGTACACTCATCCTCAATCATCCAAGATCACACCATCCATGGTATCACAAGATCAAGTCAAAATGCCACCTCATACCCATGGAAAGACTTGAAATGAATGATAAAATTCAATTCAACTCAATTGTAGTAAATAATGTCATATTTTGTAATCACCCCACATCTAACTAGAGAAAACATCGAGATATCTATGAGAAGATCATCCCACCTCTAAAATTGACCCTTTGGTTTAAATTTTGATTTGGGTTTATATTCAGTGGGAAAAATGACAGAACAAATACAGTTGAGAGATAAGAAAAAGTGAAATGGCACATTTTACTAACAAAAACTTGTACCTTAGAGGCATAGATAGGACACAACCTACAATATTGCTAGAAATACGCACCATCAAGCCAATTTATTCAGGCTCCCTCTTTTGGAGTTAGAGAGAAATAAATTCTGCCAGAAATTAAGGGTATTGACGTTGAGCAAGTGACTGCAACTAAGATGAAGGCATGTATTGGGCAAGGCTAAAGGCCCATTGCATAGTATATCTCAAATTTGACTTTGTCAAGGCTTATGACAGTGTGAATATGTAGCATAATAACAGGGGGTTTTCTTTGTGTTTTTATACGCTTTTCACTAAGGTTTTCCTATGATTTCGTGATGTATTCAAATGGATGTACTAATGCGTACATCTAGAGTGCACCATTTCTGAGCCATTGATTTTAGCCTTTTTTTTTCAATGGTCAACAACCAATGGCTCACAACAAAAGCCCTTTTTTGTGCGTGTGGTGCATAATGGTCAACAACCAATGGCTCACAAGAAAAGCCCTCTTTTTGTGTGTGTGGTGCATAATGGGCATACGAAGGGCTTGAAGGGCGCATGAAGGGCTTGAAGGGCGCATGTGGTGCAGTTTCCCCGCCGACAACACATTTCTTATCATAACTTTTGATCCAGAGCTCTGTTTCAGATGATTTTTATTGCGTTGGAAAGCTCTCTTCGAGATCTTTTTGATAGTGTATGATATGGATATGTTTGGTTAAGTTATCTATGCTAAAACAACAATTTTTTGGTCGGGTTGGGCACATGAAGGGCTTGAAGGGCGCATGTAGTGCAGTTTCCCCGCCGGCAACATATTTCTTAGCATAACTTTTGATCTAGAGCTCTGTTTCAGATGATTTTTATTGCGTTGGAAAGCTCTCTTCGAGATCTTTTTGATAGTGCATGATATAGATATGTTTGGTTAAGTTATTTATGCTAAAACAGCAATTTTTCGGCCGGGTTTGGTAGGCTTTCACATCCTACCAGTTGATTAATACAGGATTGCGCTATTGGATATTGTTTTATGGCTCATTCCAAATGAAGCTTGCAAAAAATTACCATGCATTTTTAGATTTTGAGGCAGTTATTAAGCAAATTCCAAGGCTTCTAGATCCTTGTGCTAACAAGCAAAAAAGTTTCCCACTTTGGTTTCTCATCACAAGAATCCATGGAGGCCAAAGGGTGTTTGTTAAATTCAGTTGAAAAATGTTTGTGTGTGGGTGTCGCAAACTTTATGACTTTCAGAATAATGGGATCAATCTGCTCTATCTTTATGGTAAGTTTTACTTATGTTCTATTTGTTTTATTGTGATGAAATTCAAAAGCTACAGGTGATGAAAGCCTCAAATGAATTCTAGTTTTTTTCTGGTTTGAATTCTAAAATTATTGTCACACTTTGGGGGATGGCGTCTCTAAGGCCCAGAAGGGCAAAAAAAATTTTTTGCAACACAAATCATTAACATCCAACATATAAAAATTAAATCTCCCAACACATAACAACCAACACATAACAACCATTGACATTAACAACCAACACATAACTACCATTGACATTAATTAACACAACCATTGGGTCCAACACATTTAAATTAAAATCCCCCTTAAACCCCCTTTGGTTTTGGGTGCATATTCACACGAGGGGTGATGTAGGGCGTGAGAGCCCTCATAATTGTATTTTTGCGTATGAAATCAACACCATATAGTATTTTCGCTTGAAATCTTATAGTATTTTTGCGAATCTTGTTATCTGATATAGCAAAATTTTGTACTTGCATACCCCACAAACGAGGAACTTTATGTACGGTGTAGATTAAGGAATAAGGGGTGAATATGCCTATCCAACAGCTCTCGTTGCCCGGAGTCACCCCTCGTGTGAATATGCACCCAAACCAAAGGGGGTTTAAGGGGGATTTTAATTTAAATGTGTTGGACCCAATGGTTGTGTTAATTAATGTCAATGGTAGTTATGTGTTGGTTGTTAATGTCAATGGTTGTTATGTGTTGGTTGTTATGTGTTGGGAGATTTAATTTTTATATGTTGGATGTTAATGGTTTGTGTTGCAAAAAATTTTTTATGAGAAGTGTTTATTGGCCTTAGGGTGGTTGTTGCATACTTCTGCAAGATCTATGATACTCTTCCAGGAAGAGCCCTCTGCAATATTTTTTTGTTGGTAGAGGAGATCGCCAAGGTTGCCCCTTGGCTCCGTTGCTTTTTACAATAGTAGCAGAGGTGCTCTCACAATTATTTTTTAGTGCTTCTGAGAATGATGTCATTAGCGGTCTACATATGGAGAATGGCTCTCACATATGTAACTAGTAAATAGATGATACCTTTCTATTCTTGATAACAGAAGATGATAATCTCCGAAATGCAAAGCTTCTGCTAGACACATTTTCCTTAGCCTCTAGAGTTTTGGTTGGTTGGCTAAAGTGTACCACTCTATGGACTCTAGATAATGAAGTCCCACTATGTGTTCTTGCTTATCCCTGGAAGGTGTTGCCTCATGGAAGGCAACCATTTTGGTATTCTTATGGATATTCATGTCAAAAACACTGATGCTTGGGATGTCATAATAGAGGGGCTACGATCTTTTTTGATGGGATGCTGCTAAACTTTATATGCTTAGAAGGGTGATAGTTGCCAAGACATGTCTTAATCAACACTCACGTTTATATGGCTTCTGTCATTTTTTCTTCCTAGTCAAAGTTTTAGGAGATTGTGGATGTTATCAGAAATTTTATTTGGGGTGAAATGAAGCAGGAGCTACGGTTAAGGTTGCATGGTTTGAGTGTATAAAACCTAAGGTTGCTGGAGGCTTGGGCATGATAAATTTTCATTTGCAGGATAAGGTCATGATCTCTAAATTCATTTAGAGGACACTCGTGGGTAAGGATGATTCTCCTAGGTTACGGCTCATTACACAGGCTCTTACCTATTGTATCCTTTTGGTAAAGCCATACTTAAACTGGTTCTTCCATGGAGTCTATTCTATGATTTGTGGCCTTATTCTAATGCTTCTTCCGTTTTAAAAGACTTGTTTGATTTCTGGCATACAGTCAAAACGTTATTTCACATCAACCCAACTGCTTGTATCCAATTCACTGCTCCTTATTGGTGGATCCCCCTAGCTGAGAATGCACCACTTTATTGTGCATCCATTGACTCAAAGACATTGAAAAATGGCTAGACATGAGTGTGACAATTAACTATCAGGTCTGGAGCGTGTGATTTGGTTTCATCCAAATCATACTGTCACATTTAAGGGTCTGGACGGGACTTAAACCCACTACCTCTGGAGTGGTAGCTGTGCAGCCTAACCGAAAAGGCCATACTCATGCCATAGTGGTGTGGGCAACCCGTAATAGGGTTGGGGGTCCAGATGGTTGTCTTCACACTCCTCGGTGTTCAGTCCCTTGCAGATCGAGTTCGGTCCGCCCCCAATCCCCCGGTTGCAAGCCTTCAAGGAGGGGGGGGGCCGTGAGGGGAGGATAGTGTGACGATTAACTATCAGGTCTGGAGCGTGTGATTTGGTTTCATCCAAATCATCGTGGCCTTTTTGGTTAGGCTGCACAGCTACCACTCCAGAGGTAGTGGGTTCAAGTCCCGTCCAGACCCTTAAATGTGACAATGAGAGGCTTTTCAGTTAAAGTTCGTGTTAGAGGCGATGGGATAGAGCTCTTTGGCAAAAAGTTACTGATTATCTACAACCTATTCTGCCAGAGTGTGTCATTAGGAGAGTAAGGAGCAGATTTGTGAACTCTATATATAAGTTGTTGCCTGGTACGGTCTTTTTCCTCCTCCTAATAAGCGGCCCCTTCAATTCTCTCCTCATCAACGACAGCAGACGTGGACTTAGGCATGGGTAAGCTATTTCATCCTAAAGTGGCAGTATTTTGGTGGCAGATTCTTCATAGATGTCTTCAGGTTAATGTGTTTGTCCACATGTTTGACCCTAGAATATTAGATCTATGTCCAGTATGTAAGCAGAGGTCTGAGACCATTGAGCATTGTTTTCTCATGTGGGGCCACCTTAGTCATGTATGGGATTGGTTGTCTTCTCTTTTTTAAGTATCAGTAAGAAGTCAACAAGTGCTTTTGGCAAATTATCATTTAGCAGCAGGTTGGTTATTGTGGGCTATCTGAAAAAGACGGAGACTGGTAATCTTTAAACGTCTGGATGTGGTAGATGACCGTGTTCTCCAATATGCTCAAGGTAGCATTGTTA
The DNA here is from genome assembly GCA_021234155.1 of Isoetes taiwanensis. Taxonomy (NCBI): domain Eukaryota; kingdom Viridiplantae; phylum Streptophyta; class Lycopodiopsida; order Isoetales; family Isoetaceae; genus Isoetes; species Isoetes taiwanensis. The sequence goes on along the minus strand of JAJEKV010000025.1, from coordinate 6,734,958 downwards.
AGTCTTTATCATTCTTCTTCACTTTCCTCTCGTAAAAGGCACTTGATCTTTGAGGAGTATTTGGATATGCACTCTTATGCATAGGCTGGTTGTTTCACTCAGTGGATCTATACTTATTCTTTGTGGTTTTAATCATGTCTTTCCATCTTTACTTATTTGACTTGTTAATCCCATGCCCCAAAGCACAGGAATATTCCTAAGGTACCGAAAAGGGCCAAAGAGCAAAGGCCAGACATCCACATCAACAGCTAAGGTCATGCCAACCAAGAAGAGACCACGTGACTCGATGGCGTAAGAAATTCACGGCCCGCCAAATTTCAGTACCACCCATTATGGCAATAATGATCCCACGAGTCATAGCAGAGTTCACGGGAGATCACGGGATTAGGTAACCGAAAATCCACAAACGACAGATCCTTTGCTATTTTGGGCAAGGGCCATTGTACTATATATACCAGAAGATTAGACTTAGATCTCTAGACAAGTTCAGGCATTTTATTATCTCAACTCCTTTTGGAGCTTTTTCATGTATTCTCATAGATCCTTATTTTCATATCACTATTGTTTTGCTTGCTTCCTCTCAATTTATATTGCAAAACCCGCGTGACATTTCTTTTCTATTGAGGAGTTGTTTGCAGGACACAATCTCAGAGAGGACTGTCCCCAAACTCTATCCAATCCGGATCCTAAACACGACTTCTGATTGACGTCCAACAAAAAAAAAAAAAAAAAAACAATTATACTATTTTGGATAACATTTCATATGATTATGTCATTATGTTGGCATATTGCATTGCCATAATTTACAGTATTCATAAAGCAGTATTGCTAGAGCTGGGACGTAATTTTGTTTTTGGAGAAAGTTTTTTTAAACAAGATAACGGATTCAAAGACTATGTACCAGAGTATAGAGGTTGCGGTTAGTGTTACTTTCCTTTTATGTGGAATCTTAGAGAGGGCCAGTAGACTGCTTTGTATAGATGCATTGTGCTTCATCTTTGCAATTTAAATTCATCATTAACTTAATCTCTAGTATAAGCAATGGGTATTAAACATTCTTAGCATGTTGCTCGAGATATATATTTTTTCTTGCCATTGCTAGAAGTGTATAAGCAGGTTTCTAGCATTATCTTTCAACTTTGGGCAAATGAATCATGGATGATAGCATGAGCTTGCTGCACTCACTACACTGCACTCATTGTAGCACACTGGAGATGCAACAACTTGGTATATTGGGAACGTGGTGAATGTTGGAAGTATACATCTTCTTCATGGAAAGGGAAACTTGGTTATAGTACTTCTACTACTCGTATCATGCTAGTACAATGCCTTCCTACTCCTTATCTTTGAGGTCAAGTTTCAAAGTAGTAGACCATATCTATAGCACTATGAGTGGGAAAATAGGATGGAAGTTCACGAGTTCTCATGATGATTCGAGCTTCCCTGCTCTAATAAAATCTTGTTCTTCTAGGTATATTTTTGAGGCATATTTCATGGTCTAAAGGGACATTTTTCTATTGCACTTCATCTATATATTACTTTATGAATGCTATGCCCTTGAGTGGATGGAGAGGCATGTTTGATTTTCTTGCAGTAAGGCGAGGATGTCTTGACCGGAGTACATGAGTTTTATCTTTAAATAGTCTTCCAACTAATGGTTGCTTGTATTGTGGAGCCTACAATAAGGTCATGTACCATTTCCTATCATCGATAAGACGTAATTATCTTACCTTGATGACTCGCAAGGTAAGTAGATATTGATGTTTTCTCTCCATGGATGCATTTAATTAATGTTCAAACTTAGGCGATATGAAAACAGTGATCAAAAAATGAAAAATTGAGATGAAATTTGGCAAACTATCTCTCATGGAGTCGAACACCCTTCAGCATGCAAGCAGTTTTTACAATAGCTCATCCTTCCTATGATCTATTTGCAATGGCTACTTTGTTCTTCCCTATGCAATTTGACAAAAATATCGATTCTCATACTCAGTTTCTTTGCTAATTGCCATCAAGCACTCAAGGGCTTCAAAAGATTTATAGAATTTGTTTCTACCTCGATTATTGTAGCAAGGATAGATCACTTGAAGAATAGATGAGGGTACATTAATGCATGAGAAAATTACAGATGGCTTGTGCTCCTTTCTAGTTACATATGCTTCTTTGGAGTCATCTATGCTCCCTTGAACATTGAGATATAAATGAAATTGCCTTTGTCCTAGTATATTAGGAAAATGTCCCTACCCAGGCCAATGCCAGGCATAATGGTGCGGACATGAACATTATCCTCCACATTTTGGCCAGCCCACGACCTTCCTATTGGACTTTTTATTCTTGACTTCTAGTTAGTGGAAGATGATGACATCAAGGTCGATACATAGATATATAAACATAGAGTCATATGCCTTAGAGTGGCATATTTAAGTGGATTTAAGATCTAGATAGTTTTCTTGCATATGTAATCTTTGTAGGACGTGAATGTCAGGTGTATATTCTTAAACACCTCTAGCAAATAGGCAGGTGGGCTATGCTTGGAAGGTTTTCTAGAAAACTAAAGCTTGTACTAACTGCGCAAATGGATCAAATTAATAGTATCTATCTATCTATCTTTAAAATATATCTAGATTTTGGGTTTAAGTCAAGAAGACATGGTTCAATATCATATCAATATGATGAACTGCCAAAGCAACAGAAAACTAACCACCTGTATTAGATGCCACACACAACGCCATGCCTTGCGTGAAAACACAGGGGCCATGATTTCCACAAATCTATAAACAATCAAAATCCATTGCAATTAGCAAAACTAAAGTGATAAAATTTCAATCAGAAACTAAATATTCTTGTACATACTAAAAGTACTAAAATCGATAGAATAGAATTTAATAGAATAAAACTCAATTTTAACGTCCACGGAGACCAAAAAGCCTATACAACCCAATGCAATTGCATATAAAATAGACCAGGGACCCTTGGGAGGGGGGGGGGGATCCAAGACCGATATAAAAAGGGAAATACTCAAATTAGTACCATGATAAAAATACCTATAAAACTCCAAACTTTTTACAATAAAGAATATATATCTATTATTACCCCGCACAAGGTGGTTTATGAGGCGCTTTAATACACTTAGGATCGTCCATCCCCCTAAAGATAATAAACATGAGAAATTAAGACATTGCAAGGTAAATTAGCATATAAAGTAAACACATATATGGAATACTCACTTGTGGACTTCCATGTCCGACCTTCTTTTTGTGAACTTCCATACTATTTTGTGTGCCTCTATACCTGGTTGTGAAATTTCCAGTCCGTATTTTTTGACTAATCTTATGTATCTGCAATATGCATAAAGACATTTGTTGACTAAAACTCAATTGAAGGAGAAAATGCATCTTTTTTAAATGAATGAATTGAGTTTTAAAAGAGTAACGAAAAAAACTTCGATATTTTCCATTTAAGCATTCCATAATCTACTTTTCTTGGAGTGTATTTTGTTAAGGCAAAAGCCATCGTTCATTCTTCTCCTATTTTCTCGTTTAATGGTTTAAGATATTATTTTTATTCGTAAAATAAAAGAAGCTTATCCGAAGGCTCTACTATAGGTCATAATGCATGAATTAAGTACCAAGTAATTGGAACTGCTCTTGAGAAGATGCATATGTCAAATATATTTATACTACTTCAATTCGAAATTATTATCAATTATCTCAATGAGTTGAATTAAAGTTTTGAATCATGGGAGGCCAATTTCTTTCTTTTCTACTTGATACACAACAATTGCAAAAGCTTATGCTGAAAGAATCAAGCCAATGTTCAATACATCCCTTTCCACCATACAAATTGATTTTGATTCTAATGGTAGGAATATTTCAACTAATGCATGAAAGGTTTCAGCATATAAGTCGTGTAAATCATTGAACTCTACCTATGAGAAGCAGTGGCAGTAGGTTATGAGTTGTACATGCATTCATGAGAAGCAGTGGCAGTGAATGTAAGTGAAGAGTGTCAAAATGAAAAAGGGGCGTTGCCTTACTTTGAGGTGCGTAGAATTGAATTTTAAAGCGATTAAAGTCTATCAGCGCCCCATACGCTTTCCGCCGTATAAAATACGCGTGAAAAGAATACGTATGAAACCCGGTTAGGTTTCAACAATTCAAAGGCAATGATTTGACACCTGTACGACATTTTTGGAAAGTATATCATCACCTGAACCATCGGATTTCATATACGGTGGGTGATATATAGATTAGTGTGTTGTGAGGAGTAGCGGGAGCGGCCAGGAGTGTTGGGCATAGTAACGGTTATGTTACAGATTGATTGAACTATGATTAATAAGTATTAAGGGATTAGTGACCATATTTTGGCTCTCTTATTACTTGCTAAGTCAAGTTGTTAATGATAAATCTTGCTAGACATTTAAATTAAGAATATATATTTTGCTCAATTACTATCAGTGGTATCAGAGCTACAACATGTCTAGTAGATTTGCAGCAAGCTTATTGAACACAATAGATGTGTATAAAGGTGGCCCAGGATTCCAGGTTTGGAAGGATGCCATCAAATATGTGTTGGAGGTGGAAGACCTCTGGGATTTTGTAGATCCAAATGGAACTGTAAGTGCACAAGCAGGAGTCTTGAGCAGGTCTGAGTCTGCAGGGTCTGCAGCTGGAACAGCAGAACAGTCTGCAAAGTCCACCGCAGCTGATACAGCAGGAGGAGTTAGCAGTTCAACTGGTGGGAAGTCTCTGCAAGTCAAGACTAAAGAGGCACAAGGGATCATTTCATGCAAGGTAAGTCCTTCCATTCGCCTTAAGCTTAGATCTCTTGGACCTAGAGACATGTGGAAGTTTTTGTTGAAACATTATGAGGAAAAAACTTCCTCTCAGATAGATCTTCTTGAAAATGAAATATGTAGCATAATAACAGGGGGTTGTTTTTGTATTTTTGTACATTTTTCCCTATGGTTTTTATATGATTTGGTGGCCGTATTTTGCAAGGTGTACTAATGCGTACATCTAGAGTGCGCACTGTATTTTCACTTCCTAATTTCATATTTGTAATGGTTTAGACCCATGTTTGTGCCATCATGTTATGTTACTGGCCAAGATGGAGTGGTGAGTCCTTAATCAAGGGCTCACAATAAACACCCTATTTCCATAGCCCATGTAATTGTTTTTTAAAATCAAAAGCCAACATGCAGATGACGAGCTCATGTATTCTAGGGTTTCCATTCTTTTGCTCTTCCGCCTTGCCGATCTTTTGCACTCGGCCAACACAGAGCAACAAGTCCCCCATGCATTTACAAGGGGAAACAAGAGTCGCCTTCGGTTTGTGGTCCAGTTACGGTGATAAATCCGTATGGGCCCCTTTTCTTTTGGTTGCTTGGTCGGTAGGGGTAAAAGCAGAATAAAGAGGCTTCTCTTGTTGGGTCTTCCAGCTCCAGCTCTTCCAGGTTGCTGCTCTCGGCGGTTACGGCCACATTTCGTCTCCTATAGCAGCCTGTTCAAGCTCCGGATCATCGTTGCCCTTGTTGCACTCTCTTCGTGGCCTCAAAGAAATTGCCACCTCGGTTGCTCCATTTGCATCGTAGGCCGGATCGACATTCTACTTGGCTGTTTAAAGCCTCCTTTCTGCAATGCATTTGTGTTAACAGCTGAGAAATTTATATCGAGCTCCATATGAACTTGAACCCGAGCTATCCCACATATGGGCATGTGGGGTTTTTCTCATTTTCCTAATGCAGATCGCTTTTTATTTCGGTTATTTTGTGTGGGCATTATTATTGATTGGTAGGTCTGGTATGAGAGCATGGCCAGTGATATTGCAAGGGGTAAATCTCGACTTCGGCCAGCAGTTAGTATTCGAATGAATCTACACAGAGAAAATCCTACTAAGTAGATATGGCTTCCCCAAACCGGCCGCCGCCAGACAACCTCGTAAGTCCTAGCTTCTCAAAAGCAGTCTTAATTTGATTCCTCGCTTTACGCGTAACACTTGTGCAATGCAGCATGTCTGATATTAAAAAATTGGATGAATTATTCTGCAGCAGCCGGAGCTCTTCTGCTTCTTCTACCTCAAAATGTTGGCCTCTTTTGGGCAAATGCAGGGCATCGGCTCCCATCAGTTTGATTTGGCTTACTGGTAATTAATTTCTATTGCTTCCTAAACCCTACAGCCCCGCTCGGGGAGGCCTTATGGCACTTTCCAGACCTCATGATGGGGCTCGAACTGAGAGCAAAAGGTAAACCTGTGATGCAAGAGGCCAGGGATTTATGTACTAGCGTCAAATGAGAAGGCTTTCACATAAGTAGAAAAACTCTCATTTTTCCTTTGCTTCTATGCAGGACGGACGATTTACAACTCGGGTTTGCGGGGATATTCTTAATGCAAATGTACTATATTGTTGAGGTGCTGGCATTCTAGAAGTCTACGTAATTCATGGGTTATGCTAGATATTGCGATCGTGAAGTAAGCATTTGTTTGCATTGAGTTTTTTATTTTCACCATGCATACGCCCTTATTACCAGGTTTCTCAGTATGCCTTGAGTTTTATTAGTGTTCTTGTCATACTTGCAAGCTTGTTTCTCCCATTCCTCATGTGCAATGCCATATTAAAAGCTTTTTGTTTCTAGAAAAAATGAAAGAATACTTTTAATTTCTCAATCAATCTCATGATGCAGGAAGCAAAAAAGAAAGCCGAGGAGGAAGAAAGAAAGTTTACAAGGAGGAAGAAAGAAAGTTTACACGCTCCTTGTTAGAAATCCAATTCACCACAAGGTTGTAAAATAAGGAATACCTTTTGCTGGTTATATGAAGTCATGCACAACACTGGAAATGCTGAGGAAGGAATATCTAACATTCTTTATAAAGAACATAACATCTGGATAAAGGACATGACATCACTTTCACCACTTTGGTTATTGCTAGGCTAGATTTCTATTTTTAAGAATAGGATTCATGTGGAGTTCCTCTCTTCTATACCGGTCCCAACTAACAAACTAGCATATGAGATCTTAAAACTCCAACTATGAAACTAGCACACAAGATTTTAAAAATGACAACTTAATAGTTGATCTATATGGTGCTGGAGTTGTAATATCTGAAAGGAGTCAGGTGTTGCAAATATCAAGAGCCATAGGTGACAATGAGACATTGGCCTTGTTCATTAGGAATTCATGCAAGACTAGGGAAGAAGCTGAAACTACCTTAAGAACTGAATGGGAACAGAAGAAAATCTTAAGGCAAAGTCAAAATGAAGACACTCCTGAAGTCTTGTTTGTTAAAAGGAAAGAAAAAATTGTGTGCTATAACTGCCATGAGTCAGGACACTATAAGAATGAATGTCCTAAGCTTAAGAAAGAATTTAATTGTTATACCTGTGGAGGGAGAGGCCATGCTGCTTCAAAGTGTCCAACACCAAAAGGTTATGGAAAATCTAAAGGAAGAGGAGAATCTAGCAGGGGCAGATCAATCTGAAATGGTTATTAAAGCAAGGCTACATAAATTATCATGACGGTGAGGCAATTGAATTTATTTGTGAAGGATGTGCATTGGGCAAATTAAACAGGTTGCCATTTTCTAAAAGTAAAACGAGGGCTCAGCAAACCCTTGAGTTGGTACATTCTGACCTATGTGGCCCATTAAATGTGCAAAGCAGAACCAACAAAAGATACTTTATAACATTTACAGATGACTATAGCAGAAAATGTAAGACATATTGTTTGACAAGAAAATCTCAAGCATTGAGTTCATTTAAACAATATGTAGCTGAGATGGAGAGAGAAACCAATCTCAAACTCAAATGCATTAGGTCTGATAGAGGAGGTGAATACCTTGCAAAACAATTCAAACAGTTTTGTGTTGCTCATGGAATTAGAAGACAGCTAACCTGCAGATACTCTCCTCAGCAAAATGGGGTCTCGTGAAAGAAAGAACGGGACCTTAATGGATGCAAATGAGAGCCATGCTAAAAGGAAGTGGTCCGCCCAACAAGCTTTGGGAAGAAGCGTTACAAACTGCCAGTGTTAATACAAAACATGTCGCCTACAAAGAAGTTTAAAAAGGAAACATCCCAGATGCTATATGGGATCCAGAGAAAAATATAAACTATGAGAAGCTAAAAGCTTTTGGATGTTTAGTTTATGCACATGTTCCTACTGAATTGAGAAAGAAATTAGACAACAAGGCTGAAGTTGGATTTCTTGTAGGCTATGATGAGCATTCTAAAGGATATAGAATATATGTCCCTTAATCAAAGACTGTATTGGTCACAGAGATGTCTTATTTAATGAGCACATACTTTATAAGGATAGATACAAAAAGGGAATCAAAATTGTCACAACAAGACCGTAGACGCTTATGTTTGATTTAGATGATGCAGATGATTATGAAGAAGAAAAAGCGGGACTTGAGTACGCTAGTAAAATGAAGAGTTCAACAATGCAAACCTGAAATGGAGACTCCGTATACGCATTGAAGGTCAGGAGTCAATTGGTCATCATATGGAAAAAAAGAAAAGGAAAACTCAGACAGAAAAATTAGTAGAGGAAGCTAAACTAGAGGAGGGAAAATTATATGGCATAGATGAGTCAGGGAAAAGTAGAAGACATGTTACATTTGAGCCAGAGCAGATTATGGCTATTTTAGAAGATGAAATCATTCCACAAAACTTTGAAGACGCTCTACAAAGTCGAACAAAGATAAGTGGATAGTCTGCCATGAATGATGAACTCAAATCCTTTGAAGAAACTAAAACTTATGACCTTGTCAAGGCTGATAGCAAACAAAATGTAATTGGAAGCAAGTGGTTGTACAAAGTAAAAGTTAATCCTGATGGCAGCAAGAAATTTAAGGCAAGGCTGGTTGCTCAAGGTTACACACAGAAAAAGGGAAGAGATTATGATGAAACCTATTCTCCTATAGTCAAGCTCACGAGCATTAGAGTTTTGCTTGCTATGGCAAATGCATTAAATTTAGAACCGCATCACATGGATGTGAAGACAAAGATTCTTAAATGCCACACTTGAGGAGGAGGCTTATATGAAGCAAGCTCCGGGATATTCACATGGCAAGGATATGGTCCGGAAACTAAATAGGGCAAATCTATGGGCTAAAACAAAATCACCAAGAGAATGGTACTTATGTATAAATGGTTTCTTACAAGAACAGGGGTTTGAAAAGTTACATAATGATGGAAATCTCTATAGATTTGAAGAAGATGGAGAATATTGCATTATAGCTTTATATGTGGATGATTGTATCATGATTGCAAATTCTTTGAAAATCCTCAACAGGTGCAAAAGCATTTTGAAGTCAAGGTTTCAAATGTCGATCCGGGTGAACCGAGGAAGTTTCTTGGAATTGAGGTTATCAGGGATAGGAAGCAGAAATGGATAAAATTGCATCAAAGAACACATATAGAAAATATGCTTAAAAGGTTCAAGCTGGTTGAGGCAAAGCCATCCAAAATTCCAATGACAACAGGGCATAGATCCATGTGATGTTCACAACGCCTCAAAAGATGAAGAAAATAAAATGGAAAATGTACCATATAGAGCAATCGATTGGGTGCTTACTCTTTCGCAAAACAAAGACACGACGACGACATTGCCTATGTCAGTAAATATCTTGAGCGAAGGAATCATGATGCTATTAAAGAACATTGGGAGGCAGCCAAGCGAAGTTCTCAAATATCTAAAGGGAACACAAACTCATGGTATATGTTTTGATTCGTAAAACCTAACTATGACTTGTTATAGTGATGCAGATTGGGGAGGAGATCCGCATACAAGAAAATCTACCGGGCTATGCTATATATTTAGGAGGAGGTGTCATAACCCGGAGGTTCAAGAAACAAGCAAAGAAGGGGTAATGAGTTCACCTGAAGCGTAATATCTTTGCATCATCCTTTAGTCGCCGAGAAGAATTAGTTTGGTTAAGAAGATTGTTGGATGAGTTAGGATGTATGCAAAAAGATCCTACGTAAATATGGACCGACAAATGAGTTGCATAGCCATTGTAAAAAATCCAGTATTCCATGACAGAACCAAACACATTGAACTAAGTATGCACTTCATACGAGATTTAGCAGAGAAGAACCTCATACAAATGAGATATGTGGAAACCAATAGTCAAGTAGCAGATGTGTTTACAAAAGCATTGTCAGAGGTAAAATTTGTAAAATTCAGAGAGCAATTGAATGTAGCAGACTTATAAGCTGAAGGAGGAGTGAAAGGTTTCAGCATATAAGTCGTGTAAATCATTGAACTCTACCTATGAGAAGCAGTGGCAGTAGGTTATGAGTTGTACATGCATTCATGAGAAGCAGTGGCAGTGAATGTAAGTGAAGAGTGTCAAAATGAAAAAGGGGCGCTGCCTTACTTTGAGGTGCGTAGAATTGAATTTTAAAGCGATTAAAGTCTATCAGCGCCCCATACGCTTTCCGCCGTATAAAATACGCGTGAAAAGAATACGTATGAAACCCGGTTAGGTTTCAACAATTCAAAGGCAATGATTGACACCTGTACGACATTTTTGGAAAGTATATCATCACCTGAACCGTCGAATTTCATATACGGTGGGTGATATATAGATTAGTGTGTTGTGAGGAGTAGTGGGAGCGGCCAGGAGTGTTGGGCATAGTAACGGTTATGTTACAGATTGATTGAACTATGATTAATAAGTATTAAGGGATTAGTGACCATATTTTGGCTCTCTTATTACTTGCTAAGTCAAGTTGTTAATGATAAATCTTGCTAGACATTTAAATTAAGAATATATATTTTGCTCAATTACTATCAATGCAGCAACTAGTTATGAAGGAATTCAATGGATTAAAAAGACTATTGAATTTGGACCTGACCATACATATATAAATGTATTTACGATGATGGTTAAAAGAAATTCTACTTTTAGCAGGGATAACAGTAATATGCCAAGGAGAATGTTCACAAAGAGGTAACAAACAAAGATGATCTTCAGCGCCAGTCGTGTTACATGGGATAAGGTTATGTTGGATTTTCAAATACATCCGAGTTATTTCTATGGCCATATAAAGAAGTGTGTTCTATAGTACATATATCCATACAACATCTCTCTTATTAGATACAGAAATTTGGATTTGCGTGCCTTCCACTATAACGATCCTTTGGCCTTGCTACTGTCGAAGACCACATCCAGCATTGTTTGGAGTCCCAGACTTCCCCACCAGTGCAACAACCCTTGGGTCTTCTTCGGATGCTTTTTGGTTCCTTCAAAGCAAAGAAAAAGATATAGAATTCTCCACCATTATCGTCCCCTCAGTGTTACTGAGTGCTCTGACTCAGATCAAAATGATGGCATGGCATGACCGCGGTCTGCATTAAGAACAGAGCCTTCGCTGGCTCTTGGTGGCCCACCCAATTGGGTGGGCCACGTCACCCTTTAATAAGGTATTTTCTTTCTTAGCTTTGAGTTGCTCATTTAATGTTTATACCTTTCCCCTTCCAAGGATATGGTGGGAGTGTTTTGAAACCCTTTTCCTGGGGCTGGGTCACCTAGTGACTATGGTTTCATCATCTAGCCCCTTTTGAAGCCAGCTCCCTGGGTCACCCCGTGACCATGGTTTCGTCCTCTAGTCCCTTCTGGAACCCATTCCCTGGGTCACCCCGTGACCATGCTTTTGTTCTCTAGTCTGTTCTGAAACCCATTCTCTGGGTCTCGCCATGACCATGATTTCGTCCTCTAGGCCCTTCTGAAACTCGTTCCCTGTGTCAATCCATGACCATGGTTTCGTCCTCTAGTCCCTTCTGAAAACCTTTTCCTAGGTCACCCCTTGACCATAGTTTCGTAGCTCATTCTTTGTGGACGTCCTACTTGACATCCCTGATGTAAGTACATAATTCATTATTTTAGATAACTGGCGTCATTTTAAACTCTATTAGTCCTTCCATGGCCTTCACGGGTTTTGATTCAACTGAGGTTTGCTTCACTCTCCCACGTGGCTTCGAAAGTGAATGATCTCGCCACAAGTTCACGTACTCTGCAATATCTCATACTGTGCATCTTTCGAATGTGAGTCTAGAATCACCTCAGAAGTTACCTCAGAGCTAAGAGCTAGGAGTATTGTCGTTTCATGGACAATAACTACTTTCTTGAGTTGACTTATGTGGAATATAGAGTGCAATCCTATTCCATTCACAAGTTTAACTCGACTCATATGTTGTCTTCATTAACTCTACAAAGTCCAGCAGATCGGAACATCTTTGACTAATTGTCCTACGGTTCTTACCTTGCCATTAGTATCACAATACCTAGTTGGGACTTTGCATCTATTGTTCCATCAAGAACCTCAGGTTCTTTACGACGCATTTACTAATTCCTTGGACTGGAGTGGAAGCCCAGCTTCTACCTTGTTGTACCCAGTGTAACTAAATAGTGTAACTAAATACCTGATCCTAGTCAAGTGAATTCGCTACTTGTGCGAATTCAATATTCTTGATTCTTGATTCTAGATCTACAAATAACATGCTACAGAAGACCCAGCTTCTTTATTCTTATAGTTAATACAGTGGTAACAATAATGGACCCCCGCGATGTTATTGAGTGCCCTGAGTCAGATTGATGTCCGAAGAGACCAGTTCGGGAGCTCCCTTAGCTTGGAAATTCCAGATCCACATATACTGTTCCATATTGACTCTTGATGGCTTTCCTATGGAGCCCAAAGAGTCGAAATCCCTAATCGACCATCCTCCCAGCATTTTGAATACTTCTGGGGATCAAATCGATGGCAGGGCAGGCCATCCGGCCGCTGTTTGTACCAAGAATAGAGCCTTCATTGGCTCTTGGTGGCCCACCCAATTGGGTGGTGCCATGCTGCCCTTTAATAAGGGATTTTCTTCCTAAGCTTTGAGTTGTCCGTTTAATGTTCATAACATCCACTAAGTTCAAACCCCACTTGTTACAAGTCTCAACATATGGTGCATCTTTGCCCTCAATTCAAAAAAGAGAATGGAGAGAATATTGCAGTTTTGAAATGAAGTATGGCTTGAATCATTATGACATGAGCTGCTACAACGAAAGAGAATGGAGCAGATATTACCATTTTGAAATGAGTCTGACTTGAATAAATATGACATGGGGCTTTGACAATACTCGAGCATGTGGATATGCCTTTTACCCATTGTACCTTTATATCCATGGGCCACGTCGGGTTAACATTCGAGAAAGATGATAAAAGAAATATATGGAGAAAGACACTTCCTCTTAAATTAAGTGGATATATTGGCGCAAAAGTTAAACCTTCAATTACCTTGAGTTGACGAAGAACTTGAAACAATAGAAAATTGAATTTCTTAATGCAAAGACAAGCTAAATATGAAGGTCTCAAAGGTCAGCTACATATAAGAGAAGTGCTATTAGATATGATACCACAATAATGCCCTCTTATGAAAGGCTTGCATTTCATATAGAAACGGATTGCAATGACAATCTAGAGAACAAGAAGGAAATTGAATTTCTTGGACATATACATTGTCTGCTAATAGTATTTTCGAATCCATCTACTGAAGCATTTTACATGCAATGGGAACAAACAAGTAAGTTGGAGAAACTTTGTTCAAGTTATCTAAGCAAATGTATAGTCAAACTACAAACTGCATTACTCTGTCTATTTTGTTGTTCAAAAGTTAGATATGTAGCTTTGATTTTTTTTTAATATGAATCGATAAAAACTCCTTAACAATAACAATAACAATAACAATAACAAGGTTCAAGCTTTGATGATGTGAAATACTTATTACACGTAACGTCTCCACGATTAGTTTAATGTCCTAGTTGATACGGAGCGGCTCGGGGAGTTTAATGTCCTAGTTGATACGGAGCGGCTCGGGGAGTGGTTCAAGCCCAACAAGGATATGCTGGCATAAATACATGGAACCTATGGGGGGAATAATATCTGCTTAAAGAATATATGTTATAGTAGGGCTGATAACGGGGTCGAGTGTTACAGCCAAGAACCGTCGCCCAGTCTGAGAGAATTGGTTCGGATCTGCATGGAAGGCCGATGAAGCTGCTCCGAGAGAATGTTTGCCTCTGCGCAAATCAGAGCAGATTGATTATTTGAACTGGGCAGTGCATAGAAGAATTGGAACCTCAAAAAAACGCCGCCTAGCTATCATGGCTGATTCCCATCTGACTGATTTTCCTTGCCTTTTTCCTTCAAGAAAATTTCGGATGCAAAAAGTTTGATCCCAAAAATAGCCTTTCTATCTGTATAAATCCATGACAAACTCTAAGTTATGCATTCGATTCAGACCTGCTTAAAGCCTCGTCTCTGTTTAAACCTATCAGAACATCCAGGCATAGCCATTGCCAGTGCTGCTTTATTGTAGTTGTGAATTGAAGATCCTTGTTGAAGAATGAGAATGAGAATGAGAATGATTTTTTATCGTCCACTGAGGCCAATCGGCCTATGGGACCATATAGAGGGCGCTTGACAAACTTATTTCTTGTCAGGGTTAAAAACCCTCAAAGGGTTTTGAGAAAAAACCGTGGCGATAATAAGAAGAATGTCAAAACCGCATAAGTATACATCAATGTATATATACATGTCAAGTGTGTGCCCGAGGACATAGCTGATCTCGCATGTCCATAACCTCCTGAAGGTATGATCCCAGCACCCGTACGGATGCTGTGCTCAATGTCACATGTAACGGCTAGCCAGGATGGGCTGTGCTTGAGCCCAGTTGGGTGGTTAAAGAGAGCTCCTATCAGTTGTACTGGCTTCACGCGGATTGTTATAGTTGATCAATTGATTTCTATTATCTCTTGTCTATTTTTTACTCTCCTGTTGTATTGATCAAAGATTTCCCATCATTGCAATACCTCCAATCGTATCAGTTGGTATCAGAGCGTAGATTCCATCCTATATCCTGTGCAATGGCCAACCGCTTTAATATTCCTGATAATCAGTACCAGCAGGCGCTAAGAACCGCAGATTTTATAGCCAAGCAAATTGCTAATCAAATTGATCTACGACCGCCTACATCTGAGCAAGATTATCAAGTAAAATTGGAGCAAATAGCATTACTTTATGGATTTTTACCTAGTAGCTCCCAGCAACCTCCACTTCCAAATCATTCTCCAACCTCCACTTCCAAATCATCCTCCACCCGTTAATCCGCCTCCGCCTACGAATTCTCCGCCAAATTCTCCCAATATAGTTAATGCTTCAACCAGGATTAAGTGGTTGGAGAAAGTGGAGGGCATGCCGACTTTCTCAGGCGAAAAGAGAAGTCCCCCTACAGATGGGGTGAAAAGAGAAATCCATTCTCAGCTTCATGGGAAAGTTTTTTTGAAAGAGTTGGAGCAACCGAATGGCAAAAACTTAAAGCAATGGATAAATATCTTACAGATGTAGCTCGAATTTGGTGGCAGGGAAGGAAGAGAATGGCTTCTGTGATTAAGACATGGCAGGAATTCAAAAGAGCCTTCGAAAGTCATAATTTGCCTGCAAGTTACTATGTAAATCTGAGAAGGGAGTGGGATATATTCACACAAGGCGAACGAGAATCTGTTTATCAGTACACAAGCAAATTTAACCACCTCTTGGTTCAAATGGAAGGTCTCAGCGATAAGAAATTAACAAGGAAATTTATGTCTGGGCTGAGGGACGAACTATATGCAGAACTTACGACTCATTGAACCACAAACATTGGATGAAGCGGTGCGGAAAGCCGAAGCTGCAGAAAGAAAATTTAATCCCAAGGGAGCAAAGTATGATATATGGGACGGTTACCCCCCCAGAAAATAATGGCAAGCGTAGAGATTCAAATACCAGGAACAAGAATACAAATCAACAATACAAATCAACGTACAACTCAGGATCGAAAGAGGTTGCTATATGTGCGGTGGACCTCATTTGACAAACCTCAAACTGAAGCTCCCAAAAACAAGGAAGACAAGGGAAAAGTGTTGATGCATACTATTGCAGAAGCACCCGACAGTTCTCACGTGAAATTTGATAAAGCTATAGCAAGGGAGTTTGAGAGAAGCCGATTAACTATCGGTCATCTATCTTGATTTGGTTTATGTTTTAGTAGGCTGCGTACAACTACCTGAATATGTGTGATTGTTTATTTGAATAGAAAAAAAAAGTTTATTACTTCTTAACTGAAGGAAATTATCTTTCTTGCTCAAGTTACTTGGGAATATTTAACTTAGATGACTAGAAAGGGATTTACTTTCTGTTGAGCAGGGAAACCTACCCGGAACAACAGAAAGGGTTGGGAATGCCATGACTGTTCAAGTGAGGGACGCCTGCTTGATGGATCAGTATGGAGATTTTTCTGTTCAAGTGCGGACCATGCCCTGAAGGATCAGAAAAAGAACATTCCCAGGGACATAAGATTGATCTCAAGAAGGGAAGGACTAGCACACTTCTCTCATGATAAACAAAAGGGTTGATAAATTTCTTTCAGGTTTATAGGGCAATCGAGGTCGATCGAATGAAAGAATGGAAGGAGTTGATATGGAGCGGATCGGGGAAGCGGTTCAAGCCCAACAAGGATCTGCTGGCATAAATACATGGAACCTATAGGGAAAAATAATATCTGCTTAAAGAATATATGTTATAGCAGGGCTGATAACGGGGTCGAGTGTTATAGCCAAGAACCATCGCCCAGTCTTCTGGAATTGGTCTGAATCTGCATGGAAGGCCGATGAAGCTGCTCTGAGAGAATGTTTGCCTCTGTGCCAATCAGAGCATGCTGATTATTTAGACTGGGCAGTGCATAGAAGAATTCGAACCTCAAAAAAAGGCCGCCTAGCTATACATGGCCGATTCCCATCTGACTGATTTTCCTTGCCTTTTTCCTTCAACCTAATTCCAGATGCAAAAAGGTTGATCCCAAAAATAGCCTTTCTATCTGTATAAATCCATGACAAACTCTTAGTTATGCATTCGATTCAGCCCTGCTTAAAGCATCGTCTCTGTTTAAAACTATCAGAACACCCAGGCATAGCCATTGCCAGTGCTGCTTTATTGTAGTTGTGATTTGAAGATTCTTATTGAGGCAAGATAAAGATTTCTTGCATGTGCTTGAGCACGGTTGGGTGGTTAAAGAGAGCTCCTATCAGTTGTACTGGCTTCACACCGATTGTTATAGTTGATCAATTGATTTCTATTATCTCTTGTCTATTTTTTACTCTCCTGTTGTATGTGGTCAAAGAATTCCCATCATTGCAATACCTCCAATCGTATCACTAGTGGTTTCAATTTCAATTATATTTTAGCGTTCTTTATAACACGCGCGCGCATGCACGAACACACACGGCCACACACACACACAAAATGCATTGTTGAGGATAACAGTGACGTATATATATTCTGGACATGCCATGGTCACGAAAAAAATGAACCCCCTATAGTAAGTCAAAACCGCATTAACATTATTTCTACGGAAACAAGGTTGCTTTGCCATTAGGTGAACCATCCCTCGCAGAATGTAAGGTAATGACAACCTCATGCAGTATTATATTACAGAATATTATCCTCAGTATATATGTGTTTTCTAGGGTAACAATGGGGTAATTATACGCTTATTATTGGGCATGGCATGGTCATAAAAAGTGAACCCTATGTTGAGCCAGAATCACATTCTTTGCTGGTTGCTTTAGCATTAATCCTACAACAAAAATTTGCCTCGCCATTAGGGGAGCCATCACTGGTAGAAAAAATGCAACGCAATGGCGACCAGATCTAAGTAAACATATTCCTCATGAAATCTCAGATGAGATTCCCTGTTTACAAGAAGTTTGACTTATGCTTTGTCAATTTATGCATTTGTTACCGACCATGGCAAATATTGTTCAAGGTAAAACAACCAACAATGTTGGCCTAAAGTAATAAAATTATCCTAAGAATAAACTACGGTGACAGAAACAAAGCTTTTTTCTGTCAATATGCACGTGACCCTTACATAGGGCCGATTTCGGCCCCTTGGCATAGTTACCAAGTCGGATCAGCAAATCCAGCCATATCCGACCTTGTTGGCATTTTGATATTTCTTCAAATTGGTTCTTTTTTATGCTTTAGCAAGAATTTCTTTTATGCTTGCTTATTTTCTCTTCGAGGAATTGAATGCTTTCAATAGCATTTATTCCTTTTGCCCTGCTCATTTGCTATAGCGGCAAATTTCATTTATTAGAGGCCAAAGTACTGAACAGAAGATCTTTTCCAGGTATTCAAATCATCTTTTTGAATATTTGTAAAAACTCGTGATTAAATTGATGATTTAGGGATTTATATCCATTTGGCCATCTTGTTATACAGTATATATTGCATCTTGATTGTGGATAACAAGCTTACAACTTCTCTAAATGAGTCACTAAAATAATCTCTTTAAGAACTCTTTATGACTAGTTAGTGCTTGTTGAATGTTTTAAGTTTCAATTTGAAGCCTGACATGTAACATGGATAACAACTGGACTGAAGTATTGAAGCTTCCAATTCCCAAATCTTATTACGATTTTCACTCTATAATAAGCGCTTGGATGGATGCAGGTGAGTTTCGGTCCTTAGACTTTGGACTTTGGATTGGGAGTATCCAATCAACAAACTAGGACATGGTCAGTAATAAACGTGCGCGCATGTGTGCATGTGCATGCGCACACACACATTGATCCCCTCTCTCTCCATGTCTCTAGATGCAGATAATAGGCCAAGACATTAACCTTACTTTGTGAAAGATAACAAGGTGTACAATTTTCTTAAAACGGGTACTATGGTCTATTATTTAAATGCTTATGTAAATTGCCATTGACATATAAATATTATAACCATCAAATATAATCCGTTCTACTACATGTTAGTGAGTTTAAAGAAGGAATTCAACAAGTTTCATGTTAACCTAACATGTTCTACTCACTCCCCCCATTTATCTTCGGAATTGCCTATCTTTTTTGGAAATGTTTCCTGGATAAAGCATCCACCACAGCTATCTAACGATGCCAAGGTGGTAGCACCATCTTTATAGGTGGTGCATACGAGATAGCCCATTCTCACATGAATAGTTGAGATGGAAATGATCAACAGCAAAAGTCAATTGTACTTATAATCAAGTGTTGCAGCTATTCCCCTCCAGGCTGCGGTCACTCCCCCATTTACTCCCGCTCCCGAACTAGCTATCGCTACCCCTTCTTCATCCGGTGTGCCTGGAAACACGACCCCGAGTGTGCCAAGTTCTAAAGTGGACACCTTGGGTGGGGAGACTCAATGGCAAGTGGTGGCCTCCAAACATGGTATAAGAGCTAGAAATCTGGCCAGGAAATCTAGAGGCTCCCATAACATGGTGAACTCAAAGTGTGCAGTTGCACAACCAATGTCAGCTTTGTCTAAGTATATCTCAGAGGCATCTTCTATTGAGAAGAGGGATCTCGCAGGTGTGATAACCAAGAATACACGAGGAGCAAGGCTCCTTGAATCGGCTCTAGGGAATCATAAAGGCAACTCCAATTGGGCAGATACTGATATAGATACAGTAGATGATATGGAGATGCTAGAGAACCCATTTGCTCTAATAGGCAAGAAAAATAAGTTGGATGCAAATATGAATCCAGATAACTTAGGTGAGATGAAAAGGAAAAAAGCCTCGACCTCTTCTTTTAGCAACTCCGTTGATGGCGAGTTGCTACTGAAAGCAAATTAGATGTGGATAATGGGAGAATTGGTCATACCTTTAAAGTTCACAATGAATTCTAATGCTGGGAGCTGGAAAATTAGAGGTGCAAATTCCTCGGATATGGTTGGTACTATCAGTTTGTGGTCGTGGGATAGTGGCTATACCTTCGAGGGCAATAATCGGACCAGATTCTCCGCAACCTTTGCACATCATCTCTAGTAGATGTCATTGAATGTCTTTTCAAAAACTCAGGGCTTGGAATCACTGGTTTTGCCTTTGGTGGCAATGATATAGTTGGACGTCCCACAACTTTCAACTTATAATTATTGTCTCATGGAATTTGCGTGGCATTAAGGGTGTTCTTAAGCGTGGGCGAGTGTTAGCAGCTATCAGGTCTATGAAGGCGGATGTCATCCTTCTCCAGGAGCATAGACTTCCAGACTTTGAGGCCAGGTCTATTGGCAGCTGGATTGGAGGTAATTACTCCTCCTTTAGTTGTGCGGCTGAAGGAACTAAAGGAGGCACCTGTATTCTGTGGAAGGGACAAGTCCAAAAATATCAATATGCAGGAGGATGTGGTAGATGGCAGGTTGTAATTCTTGAAACAAAGAATTGTATGTGGGGGCTCATCAACATTTATGCCTCTAATATACCTGCAGAAAGGGCAGTGATGTGGAGAGAGATTGAGCTCTGGATAACTCATCAGGGTGTTGGAGTTGAAAATTGGATCCTTGGAGGGGATCTGAATATGACAGATGTATGGGATCAAAAAATTGGGCTGCACAGAAATTTGCTACAAGAGGAAGAAGTTGCGTGGAACTCTCTTTTAAACAGCGTTGGCTTCTCCCTAATTCCTCCATCTAACGCTGCATTTTCCTGGTCTAATAAGCAGAAGAGGCATGACAGAGTATACTACTTATTAGACAGGTTCTACATGGCTAATAGGACAACCTCCTTCATGGACAGATGTTATGTCGAAGGAGAGCTTGCTTTCTCGCATTCAGACCACGTGCCACAAAAGTTAGTATTGGAGAGTATCCCTACTAAAAGAAGAGGAGGGAATGTGCCTTTCAAGTTTAATACCTCTCTACTAGGGAAGGAGGCATTCTGCAGACCCTTTAGGACTTTCTTGGCTTCTCTAACTAATGCGGAATGCCTCCCTTCCATGAAGGCGTGGGTTAAAAAGATTAGCCTTATGAAAATGTGGATCAAGAAATGGGGCAAGGATAAGTGCTTGAAATTCAAGAAAGAAAAAGATGCCGTGTATAACCTTCTAAGGGTAGTCAAGCAGGAACTGTTACTATAACAGAGACAAGCAGTCCTTAGAGGAGGAACTGGAAACAAAAGCCAAAGCTATTGAGGAGGAGGAAGCTAGGGGGGTTGCGGTTCGTTCCAAAACAAAGTGGTACGCGGAATCAGCCCATGAAAATTCTAAGTGCTTCTTTAGAATGGCAGGGGCCAGATTAGCAGAGAACAGTATTACTTCAATTAAGGATAATTGCCAAAATACACTTACTGATCCCGGGGGTATCAAGGCATTTATTCGGGACAGCTTTCAGGCTCAATTCAAAGCAGACAATCTTCCATCCTCTTATCAATCCCAAATCTCTCTTTGGTTGGCCCAGATTGATTGGGCACATAAGATTACTATGGATGACAACCAAACTTTATTGCGTCAGCCGGGCGAAGATGAGATATTTAAAGTACTATGCTCTCTGGCCTCTAGTAAGTCCCCAGGCCCTGATGGCTTTCCTCCTGAATTCTTTGTGGAGTTCTGGGACGCTCTTGGACCAGACTTTGTGAAGGCTGTTTGGAGGGTTTGGTCCTCTTGCTCATTACATCCTACTCTAGCGGCAGGATTCATCACCTTGGTCCCAAAAGTTTCTAGACCTCTCTCACTTGGGGAGTAGCGTCCCATTGCACTAACAAATATCTTATATAAGGTAATTATGAAAGACATCGCCAACCGTCTTAAGCCTATCTTAAACAGGGTTATTGGAAGGGAGCAATCAGCTTTTCTGCCAGGTAGATATATTTTGGACAACTACCTAGCGGCTAGAGAAGGAATGCATTGGTGCAGATCTACACGACAAAGTTGTGTACTTATTAAGATGGATTTTAGAAAGGCCTATGACTCCCTTAGGTGGGATGGTCTGCGAGAAGTGATGAGCCATATGGGATTCAATAAACAGTTTATCGACATTTCAATGGGAATGAACAAATTTGCCTCTGCATCTGTCTTGGTTAATGGCGAGCCTTCTGGTCTCTTTGATCTCAGGGAGGGTATTAGGCAGGGCTGCCCGCTTGCCCCATACCTTTTTTTAATTATGGCCAACCTTCTCACAAGGATGGTTAATCTCAAAGTTTTGGAAGGGGGCATCAGTGGTCTGGTTATACCGAGTCAAGCAGAAAAACTCACAATCATGCAATATGCGGATGACACCTTTATGTTCCTCAGGTATGACGATGGTAGCTTCCATTCCTTTCGTGAGATATTGATTGCTTTTGAGGTTATATCAGGCATTGGGCTAAATGCCACCAAGTGTACCGTTTTATGGGCTTTAGAGGGGGATATTGACCCTCGTGCTAATGGATTGGGCTTCCCAGTCGTGGCTGCAGAAAAACAGTTAAGCTATTGGGTTTGCTCCTTTCTGTCTCAGATAGTATGAAGGGTCTTTGGGCTCCTATTTTAGACAAACTTAGAAAGAAGGTTGGGTTATGGTCTTCTAAAGGATTATCTGTAGCAGGAAGAGTAACAGTTGCTAATGCTGTTCTGGCAAGCTCTCACATATATTCCTCGTCAGTGTTGGTAGCCCAGAAAGGAATATATAATCAAATACAGGTTATCATTAGAAAGTTCATTTGGGGGGGTATGGCTAACGTTGCATGGTCCGAGCTATGTAGAGATAAAAGGGATGGAGGGATAGGATGTAAGGATCCTTTTACGCAGGCTCAAGCCCTGGCGGCCAGATTTATCTGGCGAGTTTTACAAGGGGGTACATCTCCTGCTTTGGCATTTGTTAAGCTAATCGGTTTGATCTCAGGCAAGATTCAAGGTAAACCATCTCTCCCTAGGGATGAATTAGGAGCCTCTTTTTTGTAACTTTAAGGTGGCACCGGCACTTCCCAAACCATGAGGCGTATTCTTCATGCTTGGAGGAGGTGCAAAAAAGATATGCTCCCCTTGGTCAGTACCTCAAGATTTTGGGAAAACCAAGATATTCGGAACATTCATGTATGGGAAGAGAATGGCCGCCCCTTGGCATTAGTTCATCCTCGCATCTTTAAGAAATGGAGAGACCATGGGATCTTTAAATTTAAAAAAGATCTTTGGGAAAATGATAGATGGATCTCGTGGATGGAATTTAGACTCAAAGTGCAAAGAGCAGGGGAGGGAGATATACAGATACTACGAAAAATTCTAGTAATGTTAAGCTCCTCTCAGGGGCTAATGGTCTTGAGGAAAAGTGGTCTTGTGCAGGTAAGGAGACGTACAATGTTGCAAGTATCTATCGGGCTCTTTGTGATGACTCTCCTCTTAAAGCAGAGGCTAGGCTTCAAGTGAATGGATCAGCGGCTAAGCTCCTCCTAGCAAACTTCTGGAAAGCCTTATACTCTAGGAGAATACAATTTTTTAGATGGAAAGCTCTCCAAGAAGGTCTCAACACTAAAGAGAAGCTGGTCCAAAGAGGAATTGTGTCTGCAGACCAATGTCCTCTTGGGTGCCAGGCTAGCGAATCTCTTTCACATCTCTTTTTCTGTCCAAAAATTATTGAATTTTGGTATTGGGTATGCCCTATTTTGAGACTACATATACACCAACTTGGTTGGCCGAACGTTGTAATGATCTTGGACAGAGATTGTATTGATGCTTCCCTGGTTAGTGTGACTCTCTGGATTATATGGAGACATCGGTGCGATGTCGCTTTGGGGGGGCAATCCATCTCTATTGAGAAACTTAAGAGTCTTTTCAATAAGGAAGTTGCTTTAATGGCATTGTCCCACCATAGAAAGATGGGGATGAGTTACAATAAGGGATTGGACAGAGTTGGTAAGATTGAAGGATTTTATATCTACTTTAAATGCCATTGGGTGAGCTCTGAGGACCTAGACTTTCATGGTAGATCTAATGGTGGAAACAATCTGAGTATAATGGAGGAAACAATCTGAGTAACTGACTAGGTGGGGTCTCTCTACCATTATGTTGTTGTGGAAATAGGACTTCCCTAAGTACACACATCATTGATGCATAGAGATCCCGGATACTAGCGCTAATGCTTCCTATTTGTCCCATTGTGGGGACTCTCTGTATCTATATTATTATTATTAATAACAAACAAAACACACTCTTACCCTCAAAAAAAAAAAAAAAACTTCTTGATTGACCATACATCCCAAAATGAACTCTTTATATAGGCATCGCAAAAAACACAAAAGTGCCACTCTAAAACCCCCAAAACCCCACTGCACCGGTCCCATCCCCAATGGTTATATAAAAAGGATGTGAGAGTGGCATACTCATCTGGATTAAAATGTTTTCCGTCCAAATCTTCGTCCCACAAGAATATGTAATCAAAGTGTCGCACTACATCTGGATGCAAGAACCGTTTAGCAAACCACCTAATTACACAAGAAGAACTTACATAAGATGATTTTGTTAATTGAAATACATATTATACTCAAAACTTGCCATTTCGTTTGTTTTCGTGCACGAATATGGATGATGTCTAGAGACCATTCAAACTCATCCCAACCATCAACATGATCATCGTAATGCAAAAGCATTATTGTCCAATTCCCTGAGAACTAAATAAGAGATACTCTAGTTTGTTTATGCACACAAGAGACAAATGTGAATATGAGAATAACCGATATACCTTTGTTATAGTATTGTTGACAATATCTTTTTGCTTAATACCGACACTCATCACCAAAAGATATCTTGGCTTGTTCAAAAAACTCTAGAAAGTAATTTTTGGCATTAATCGTGTCCAGAGGATGAAAATTGAACACATTTTTAAATTTATTGGCAAACTATACGAGATAACTAAGTTTTAGAAAAATCCATCCATCCATCCATCCTAATGTAACATCAATCCTTAATGCTATAATTGTTAACCAAGTGTAGAGAGTCAACTATCAATGTGCCTTGATTGATGATAATGTGGGGAAGAACTTAAAGCACCTATATACATCACTATCTCGAATTGAGATTTGAGTTGGTTACCTTTACATTAGTCTCATTAGTCTCATCTGTGTTGCACATTACATCTGGTTGCTCTGTTACATTGCTTAGACTCGTAATGTTGCTCCTCAATGTATCAAATTGCGTTAGTGCATCAAACTGCATTCAACATTTTCAATCAAGGACAACAACAAAGCAACAACAATGGGGAGAGAATTTTCACAATATTAATAGGCCTATATTACATCTTATAATGTTCTACTAACTATTAATGTTCTACTAACTATTAGAAGCTAGGTAAAAGTTGCATGCAATGCCCCTCTACCTATCTATCAATTATTACAACACTAGGAAATGCACGGTGCGGGCCTTACTCACATAATGGCCTAGGGCACCTTCCAAAAGTTCTTAAGAAGAACAATTAATAAAAAATAGAAACAATGCTATGCTAGAAAAAAAATGCCACTTAGAAAAGTTCCAAAAAAAAAAGAGAGGGTATACCTTCCATTGAATTATTGTACTAAGACAAATGCCAAAGGAGAATCCGATAAGAGCTCCAATTGCCAAATAAGGGAACTCATTTTTCTTCACCAAAACACTGGAAACAATTTGGTTATGCTGAAATCTTAAGTAAAGGAATATGCAGCAAAATAACAGAACAGAAATGTTTGATAGCAGAAGATAGTGATACCTGAGCAATTTCATTTAGGGGAAGCTGGAGAACGAGTGTATGACTGCAATCGAAAGATACAGAAAAGCAAATGGATCATCGGAAACTCGAAAGCGGATCAAATTTAGAGTATAGAAACCAAAATCCGGCAAGAACAGACCTGATTAAACCGGCGTCTGGGGTACCAAAGTCCCTGATTAGGCATATAAGACACGTCAAGAGATAAAATTAGGCTGCATCTGGAACACCCTGGCAGCGGATCGAATGGCTTAGGATATCGCCACGTCACCACCTCCTCGGACTTTAAAACGATCTCGGCCGCCCAATTGCCCGCATCTTCTAAAAGCAGAAAAGTCCTTGTGATATGGTCACTTTTTTTATACGTTATTGAGAAATTTTCCCTTTCTTACATACGTTGTCTAGACCTTTTAGAAAGTTAGAAAGGGACCCTTGCATCACGCAAACTGTGTGCTGATTTTGTAGAATTAGGCTCTCCAACCTTAGTGGCAACTTACAAATTTGATGCAAAATATGCATTCTAGCCTAACTCATGGCAAGTTCAAGCCTTTGTTATCTTGCACTATGACTAAAAGACAAGGATATGCTATGTGGAATGGCTTTGGGGACAACATTCTGGCATGCACATCCGTGATTGGAAAACTGGGAGATTTAAAAGGGACGACCAGTTTTCTAGTCACTGATGTGCATGCCGGATGCGGGAGTCATTCAACGCCATGGACGGATCACAAAATATACTAGGAAAAGCTACCTGCAGGTAAATCAAGAATGCGGAAGCCCATGTCCATTCTTAAACGTCAGAATGCCTCGCATCCATGACATATCATGTTATTCCAACATAACATGTTAAGTGTGAGTCCTTAAAGTCCGCATATGTGGTTAATATGTATTTGCCATAAAGGTGCTAGTGGCCCCACTTGCCATGTGGTTATGATGCTTGTTGCTTGTGCTTACATTTACATGCTTCCGCAGTGTGATCGACCCCGGGGAAGACGGGGAAGACACGTTCTTCTTCTGCATCAACTCTGGAATATCTGTTAATCAGGGGATGCTTCACCTTGTCTTGCAGATGTCATGGGGTGAGCCATTGGTTTTCTGGTATGTTCTGCAATGTTGTTATCTTGGGCGCTGACCTTTTCTATTAGTGGGGAAAATTTATTTGGACCATTGTCAAAACAACTGGTTGTTTATGATATAGCAGTCAAATTTGAACTAGCCGAATCTATTTGAAATGAGTTGGTTATTGGCACAGATGTTGGCATTAAACTTTTAACTGGAAAATATGTATTGTCAAAGGTCTATTGCTGCCACTACCCATTGCTCCTGATTTTTTCTATTTTATGTATATCTACTTTGCTGGATGCTTGGGGCTTTATATGAGCCTGTTTGTTTGGTACCATTTTCTGCCAAATCCAACTGTGCTTTACAATTTAGTTAGATTCTTTGATCGGCATTTTATCCAACTTGTTGGCCATTTCATCATGTTAAAGCTCAAATTTGAGCTCATTATTATTTAGAATAAATTGCCTGGTCTCGATTGCCCTACAGAGGTTTTGAAGTTCTCTTTCTCCTTTATCTTATGCAACTGCCGAGGTCACACCTTTTGGTCTAAGATAATTACTTGCTATTTGCAGGCAACTACCACCAGTAGCTGATGCCGCGTGGATGGCCTCTCGTTGATCTGCAGGGTTGGCAGGAAGGGATCTCCATAAGTTATACGATGGGAGCATCGCATAGGTCAGAGGGCGTCACAATTGTATCAGAGCAATGATTTTGGTAGACCAAGATCAGAGCACTAACCATTCACCCTAGTAGAAGAACTAACCCAGTAGAACTTGAAGTTTGGGAAGAATCTCAAACTATGACCTCGAAAATATGGAAAAGGTTTTTCTCATAGGCTAGAATTCTAGGGAGGGATAATCTCTAGAATAAGTAGTTAAATAACAGTTACATAGTTGGAGGAAAATTGAATAAATTTTTTAAGGAAGATAAAATTTTTCGTCGCCAAATTGGACCATTACTCCAGAGTTGTGCCAGAGCCAC
Source organism: Isoetes taiwanensis (assembly GCA_021234155.1). Classification (NCBI taxonomy): domain Eukaryota; kingdom Viridiplantae; phylum Streptophyta; class Lycopodiopsida; order Isoetales; family Isoetaceae; genus Isoetes; species Isoetes taiwanensis. The sequence goes on along the minus strand of JAJEKV010000025.1, from coordinate 6,707,381 downwards.
TTTTGGTAACCCCAAAATGCCTCCAGGTGCAACTCAAGAGTAAATCCCCTTTTTAGATCTTTAATAACTCCAAAATGAAAAACTAATAGTGGAATTGAGCTTAAAAACATGGATAACATTGTTAGTCCCAGGCCTCTGGCAGGACTATTCATGCATCTCTGACAGCACGAGGTCAAGCTCAAGGATCCTCGGATCCACCCGTCAATTGACCATCAAAGGCTCCATGAAGACCAGCGGCGAGATTTCCTTGATCAAAGCCTCTGGCGAATCAACAAAGGCGCCGCTTCGGACAAGTGGCGGCCCTTCACCGCGTCGGCGTCCGGCGTGATTCTAGGCACTTCAAGAGGCACCGCCAACATTCCCGCAAATCGGGCCTCCTTGAGCCGCAAGAGAGATCGGTCGAGTGTCTATATTGGGCCCAAGGCCATTGTACTATATATATGAGTAGAGCTAGCACATGAGTTTTTAGATGAGTTTTGAGTCTTGTCTCCTTTCGGTTTTTCTCTCTATTGCGAGAGCTCATGTATGTTCATCATTGATATCAAGGAAGCTTATCATTTTCCTCTCATTTGTTGTTTTCTTCTCTTCTTGCAAATCCCGCGTGACATAGTCCCCGGACTCTCTGTTAGATCCACGGGTCCTCACAGGAGGGCTGTCTTCGGGGAGTTCAGAACCCGGACCACAAACACATGCCGCTGGCCGGTGCGATTCTATCCTACTTTCTTACATGCCGCCATGCGTAGAAATTTCACGCCCGGAAGAACTCCTTTCTCGAGCGGCCTCTCGCTTGGGCGCCATCGGCGTCGGGAAGCCGATTCGCGACATGTATGGATCTGCTTATGACATAGAGGGGAGGCCATCTTCCGGTCTAGGGCTCGGTCGGCGCCACCACCCCCTCGTGTCTTGTCTCGCCCCAGTTCCGCCCCAAGCGTGCAAACATTGCTCACAACCTCAGTCCCCTCATCACTATCGAGCCTTATCCGGCTCAACCTTCTCAACCGTACTTTCATACCCCCGAACATGCCTACATCCATCATTCTTCGTGCCATACGCCTCTTCCTTCACAACCCTCATCTCCCGGGTGGCACCGCGGCTATCCACACGTCTCCTTTGCACCTACCCGGGAATATCCTTTCCCTACGTTTCCCCCTTTGCCCTTCCGTTTACAACCTTACGGATCTCAAAACCAATGCTCCGGCTACTTCGTTTCTCAACCGCAATCACCCCTTCATCGTGGTCGCCCGGGCACCATGCCACATCCAACTCAACCTCAATATCCTCACTATCGTTGTTCACAAAGCCCAAAGACTTTCACATCTACCTTTCGGACTGAACCGACTTATCCCACCTTTGGCAACACGAAAGGCAAACCGTTAGACCAAAGTGCTCGGGCCCACATGGAAGAATTTGAGGCTCTAGCTGTCCTAAATGGTCATGCGCAACCTCAACTGAAATTCCACATCTTTTTCCACCACCTGCGTGGCTCTCCTCATCAATGGCTCATGTCCAACAAAAGCCATTGGAAACAAGATCGGTCCGAAATGAGAACCGCTTTTACGTCTCATTATGGGACCACGGATGATGATCAACTTCATCTCAAGCAACTCAATGAACTTCAACAAGAGCCCACGAGTCCGCCCGGGATTTTGCGGATCGACTTCACATTACGCTAAGTAAGCTCAAGGAGTACCCCACGAGAGGCATTTTGGTCGGTTTCTCCAAGGACTTCCTCCGACCATTCGACTCATGATGAATACTGCGTCCCAAGACTTTGGAGCGGGCTATCGACCTTGTCAATCACTCGATCAATGTTTCCTCACGAGGCGTGGCTCTTTCAAGAGCTCCCGTTCATTCCACTGTCATGGTTCCACAAAGCGGTACATTCAGCCTCAACACGCTAATCCACAAGCTTGATCAAATCACGGTGCCATATTTGCAAATACCAAGGCCATTTGGCAAATGAGTGCAACTCCACCAATGGCCCGCCTCATTGCAAGCGATGCAACATGTGCAATCATGCCACGGAAGAGTGCACTCGCACTCATCCCACACCGTTCCGCAACAAAATGGTTTATCAAGTGCAAACCACACCTCAGCAACAATCGCACTATCGCCAGACCACCACTTCGGTACAACCCACGCAACTCTATCAGCAACAGGAGCAACCACGGGGATCCAACCCACGTCCTCCTTTTGATCCTTCTAAAGCTCAGTGTTATCACTGTCAAGAATGGGGTCATACCACCACGGCGTGTCCTCAACTTCCACAAGTTCAGGTACAGCTTCCTGGCACAAATCAGACCACATCGGTCCGCCTCACGGCTTACCAACTCTGGATTGCTAATGGCAAACAAGGCCCGAGACCAGTTCTTAAGAAGCCACCAAGAGCGCCTCAGCAATCACGCTATCAACCAGCTCCAGCAAATCAACCTCAGCTGGATCAACAAGCACAAGAGGAAATTTTTCAGGCACTTAATCCTCCAAATCCGGTAGTCAAATTGGGTTGGTTTAGTTTCACGCCAGACCAAGGCATCACGTCCCTTGACCATTATTCCGAATGGCACGCAACCTGCCTTTGCCGTTGACACCATTCCTCATGCGGACGAAAAAAAGGTACACTTTGCACCTGACTTGGAGAAGCTCATGCCACATGTCATGCCAAAAGTTCGCCAAAGCATTTTGAACCTCATGCAAGCTGCTGAAGGCCGCACATTGGCAAACGTTCATGCCACCACCAGAGCTCAACAAAGACAAGATACCCCTTCCACATCTCAACCTCCACGCTCTCAGACGTATCCCAATATTGCTGCCGAGGTTGACTTACTCAAAGAAGTTGCTGCTTCCCTGCCACGCACTCCCGCACCAGTGGAACCAGCAGATCCTTTTTCTCATGTGCCTCTAGAACTCCAAGAGGAGCTAGCCAAGATCAAAATTCCTTTAAGCTTGGCAACCATTTTGAAACTCTGTCCTGCTCTCAAGGACCAGTTACCACTCCCAACTGTTTTAGTTGGGGCTGTGGCTACCTCTACACCCACGGTCCATGCCACGGTGGGTAATCAGCAAGTCAACCATGTTCAAATAGATGGAGGTAGCGTAGTCAATCTCATCACGGATAAACTCCGCAAACAAATGGGCATCACACAACTCTTTCGTGCCCCATATGACATCAAATTGGCTAATGGCCATATCACGCGACCTCAAGGCGTCACACCTCTTCTTCACATCAACATCGGTGATCTCCGCTTCCCCATGGAATTTGGAGTTTGGAAAGCTGGCGAAGATCCAGGTGACTATGAAATGTTGGTCGGCAGACCTTTTCTCCGCCAGGCAAAGAGTATCCATTACTGGGCCCACGGACCGGTTAGTCATCAGCGATGGTCATCTCAATGCCACCATGGACTTGCAAACCGGCGGGATCATTTCATTGACAATGCGGAACCCTCTCTCGCATACCGCATTCACGAAGAAGCTCGGAATATTTATCAAGTTCGGGCTCCCCGCGAAGTGCGCCTCTGTCATCCTACCCCGAATATGCTGATCCTTGGGGAGAAATGACTCTTGATCAGGACCAGGCTGTGGCTGCTTTGCTTGACCCTTACCGGCTCCTTGCAATCGCATCCAACGTGTTGATCACTTTTCGGATCTTTGAACCTCCCGCAACTCTGTTGATGTACACGCTGTTATGAAGCAACCTCTGCTGGATGAAACCGAGCAACCCCTCTTTTCACCACGCAAAGTACACGAGATCCGGTTATGCTCCAACCTCCCGCGACACATTGTCCGGATATCGGAAGTCATACCCCATATTCGGACTCTAGAAGTCGAGATTGTGGACGTCGGCAACAATCAACCTCGTCGCATTGCCAAATCTTCCGGCTCCTTATCGTAGCCGCTCACAAAATTCAAACACATTTTCGCCTGGGGGCCGAATCAAAAGCTTGGGGTACCATTCACAAAAATTCAAACACATTTTAACCGGAGTTTCTAGAGATCTTCTGAATGGGGGAATCAACAAAAGCTTGGGGAACTCACCATTCCTACCAAATGTTGATGCTTTTTTATTTTAAAGTACCCTATAAAAAACCCGATTTTTAAAAGGATTTTTATGACGATGGCTAAAAACAGGCTTAACCCTAATTGGACATATTTGCTGGATCGCCAACGTCAAGGCGGAAATTGACAAACTCCTATTTTGCCATGGGTTTGATCTATGAGGTCAAACATTGCAAAGATAAATGGGTGAGCCCCATTCGATAAAAAAAAATCATTGCCCAAAGATTTTTAAACACAATGGTAAGATTAAAGGCGTATTTTATATAAAATACGCAGGTGGACTATTTAAAAACTCAATCGGGCCACGGATTTTGACGTGATCATTTTCCACTTCCCTTCACGCACTGTGTTCGGAAGAGGTGGCTGGACATGAGATGTACTCCTTCATGGATGGTTTTTCTGGCTACAATCAGATCTCAATCAAAGAATCTGATCAACTCAAGACCACTTTCACCACCCCGTGGGGCACTTTTGCCTACAAGGTGGTTCCTTTTGGACTATCAAACTCTCCATCAACGTTTCAACGCATCATGCTCTCAGTTTTTCATGATTTCATGAAGGAAAATCCCTTCTTGCAAATTTTTCAAGATGACTTCTCTGCCTACAGTTCCATGGCTGACCATTTGGATAAATTGGAACTCGTCTTCCAGAAATGTGATGAGTCCGGCATTAGTCTCAATCCTGAGAAATGCACCTTTTGCGTCACCTCTGGTGTTCTGTTAGGCCATGTTGTCAGCAAAGCAGGTATCACCACAGATCCTGCCAAAATCAGTTGTGTGCTCAAGGCTCAAGCACCAGCCAATATCAAGGAGACACGCTCTTTCCTGGGTAAGGTCAATTATTACTCCACCTTCATACCTGGACTAGCGACCATTGCTTGAGATCCCATTCATAAACTCACGGTGATTTAATCCACTGGCGTGGAATTCCTGTGGAAGTCGCTTTCCAACAGGTGAAGCTTTTGCTTACTCGTGCACGGTTCTTGTTCCTCCTCAATGGGACAAGCCCTTTCCACGCTCATGTAGATGTCTCGGCGTTTTGCTATTGGAGCTGTTCTTTCTCAAGAATATGATGCGACATTAATCGACAAACCAAATCGCCACGCCGGTAGAAAACTCAATTTGGCGGCGAAGCAACTATTCTCGCCACCCGGGCGTGAAGCTTTGGGTCTCATTTTTTACGGTCCAACGCTTGGTCATTACCTTTTGGGCAGTCAAATCAAGTTCTTTGTGGACCACCAAGCACTCCTCTATTTGATCAACAAGTCCACGCCCACGGGCCGCATTGCTCGTTGGGTCCTTCTTCTCCAAGAATTTGCTCCTTTTGAAATCGTTCATAAGGCCGGCAAATCTCATGTAGTCCCGGATTATCTTTCGCATCCACACGGATGATCCCTCAACCGAGTCTCGAGGCGCCTTTCCGATGCTTTCGGCTCTTTTTAGTAACGGCAACACCACATTGGTTCCATGATTTTCAGCAGTACCTCCTCACGGGTGCTCTTCCACCGTAAGACGAGACGGCTCTCTTCCCCCGGCGACAATCCGTCGCCATCAATTTCTCAGAGAGGTCCGTGACTACACCATGGTTGCAGGACATCTCTACAAAAAGGGTAAGGACACCATCCTCGACGCTGTGTTCTACCTCATGAAGTTCCAGATATTGTTCGAGAAGCTCATCAAGGGCTAGGTGGTGGTCATTTTCATGGTGACACCACGACAAGACATAAAATCCTTCTCGCCGGGTATTATTGGTCCACGCTCTTCAAAGATGCTCACGCCCACGCCCGACGCGTGTGACGCTTGCCGGCGGGTGGGGCGCCCGACGTGCCCGCGGCTCTTCCCTTGACGCGGCCGGTCGCCACGCCACTTCCCTTCGGCCAAATGGGGAATGGACTTTGTGGGACCTATAGATCCTCCCCGGCGGCACCCGCGTGCGATACATTCGGTTCTCACCGACCACGCCACCAAATGGGCGAAGCTTGTGCACTTCCGCACAACACCGCAGCAAGCCACGGCTAGGGTCCTCTATCAACAAATTATAACGCGATTCGGCTGCCCCACGGGCTGGTCGCTGACCCGTGGTGTCCATTTCATCAATCACACTATCAAGGAGCTCGACGGATTATCTCCTCGATACATCATCACAAGAGCACACCTTACTATCCTCAAGGTAATGGTTTGGCGAAAGCACCAACAAAACTCGGGTCACCATTCAAGAAAATTTGTGGACGCTTCCCGCAGATTGGCGGACAAAACTTCCTATCGTTCTTTGGGCCTACAATACTTGTTTTAAGATTGCTACCGGTCACACTCCTTTTAAATTGGTTTATGGTCGTGAAGCTCTCATGCCGTTTGAATACATCCTTCCAACACTCGCGTTTTCAACTCTTGCTCATAATCCCCTGCCGCGACTCAAAGAAAGGGTCTATCAATTAGAACAGTTGGATGAACTTCGACGGGATGCTTATATTCGTGTTCTTCATGGACAACGGTTGCAAAAATCTTTACATGACAAACGTCGAAGACAAAAACATTCAAAGAAGGCGATTTGGTTCTTCTTTATGATTTCGGTACAAAAATTTTCCGGGTAAACTCAAGTTTCGTTGGCTTGGCCCTTATCAAATTGTTCAAGTGGTTAGACCAAGCGTTTTCCACCGGCAGAGTTAGATGGCACTCCATTACCTACATTGGTTAATGGTTTTCGTCTCAAAACATTTCATCACACGCATAAATAAAATCAACAAACAGATCTGAGTTCAAGGCGCAAACACCACGTAAAAGTGACTAGAAAGGCGGCATATTCTATTATAGTGGAGATTTTTTACAAAATGTGGGCGCTGACCGGCTATTTCCGCTTATGGGCACCGCCCTATATACAAAAACGCTCGAGCCCTATCTACTAAGTCCTAAGAGGAAAAACCCTCTACTCTGGGTTGAGCGAGAGGAGGTGATGCGAGGAGATGGTAGAGGTTCTCTTTCGGGATCCCAAATAAGGTGGTGAACCACCTCCATCCCGTTGGTCTTCGGTGGGATGTTCAGCCATCCCGCACACCGGCGAATCCATTCAATGCCACGGTTGTGGCGGCGCGAGAGATCCGAGACAATTCATCTTGCGGGTAATCCATTCGGCGGTTCGTGGGCATAGTGCGGTCCTCGTTCAAACCGGTAAAGGCCATGCCGGCGCCATCGGATGCCTTCCGTTACTCGGTTCGTCTTATATAGCCAATCGAGGAACTCCTTGTCGGCGTGGACCAATCACACCAATCGCCAACGGTTTTGCAATGCAAAAATTTTGTTTCTAAAATGAGAATCTTTTCTCCCGCCGCATATCTAGCCATGGTACCTTCCCGACACATTCCTTTTAATGATATCCCACTTCGAAGTTGCACGCATTGAATGCAATTCCTTCTTTTCACGCCGTGAACATTAATATGTGTCCTTTGCCCACTGTCACCTCCGATCCTTCTTTCACGTCTCATCCTCACCGTTCATTGCTTCTCCCTTACGTTTTTGGGACTTAGCCAAATTTTGCCTCTCAATACACTTCTTGGCATCTTTCGACACTGGCACCATCAGCGGCTCGGTTCCAGCCCTCTTCATACCTCTTCCGCCTCCGGTTAGCCCTAAAACAAACCTTTTCGTTCTTCTGCGCCTTTGTCCTCAGTACTCGACTTTCGTCCTCCGCCTTTGAATCACTCTTCGTTTCTGCAAATTGTTACCATGGCTGCCCCAAGATTTTCTACACTTCAAGCTACTGCTCCCAAGGATCCGGCTCTTTTTGCATCTGTATCCTTCTTGACACCCACTTTCCGTGAAGCCCTTGTTGGCCCAAATAAAGAAGTCGCTGAACGACACAAGCTTTACGAATTCGTCTAATATAGTGTAGACCGCAAATCTGAGCCGTACATCTAACTAAATCTAATCCCTACACTTATGTTAACCTAATCATGCCAAGTGTCAGTCTGCCACCACTGACACCTAACATGTGCATGCACCTAACATGTGCATGCACAATGTTAACCACTAGGTGGTTAACACTGCCTCCCCCTAAAAGTTTTTAGCACAAAACATGTACAGACTTTTATAAAACAAGTCCGACAATTACAACATGGTGCCAAAAATTTTAGGAGCGAAAATGATGGTAATGGTTGGGTGGTGTCCGTAAAAAGAGCTTCATGAATGTGTGGATGACTTAATAAGATCAAAGGAAGGAATGTCGATGTAGAACATAGATCTTGGGCAAAAACATAAAGACCATCCCCTTATATCATGGGTAAGTCACATTTAAAAAATTGCCCAAAATTCCACTTAAAAAGAAGGAAGGGGTCTTTAAAAGGTAAACACCAAAATGCCTCCCCAATATCAGCCATAAAGTTTGAGCATAAAATTTCTTTGGAGCGTGAATCTTTGCGGCGTGACATGAGCGTGAGCGTGAGGATGGCTTGAAGCAAGTGTGGAGCGTGGACATAAGCAAAGCGTGGCCTCTGCGTGGCTTCTGAAGGCTTGAGTTTAAAAATGCATGGTTGTGTCCCCTGTGATTGGCCATAGAAAAGTGGAACAGAGCGTGGACTTTTCGTTTGCGGCGTGGGCGTGAGCATGGAAACAAAGAGCATCAGCATGGCATAAGCGTGGCTGGCGTGAACAAAATATGGCGTGGCGTGGGCAAAACGTGAACAAGCGTGGGCCTTTAGCCGTGACCGTGGGCAGGCGTGCACTTAATAGCGTCAGCGTGGTTTTGGCCTGGGTTGGCGTGGCGTGGAAACAAAGGAGCGTGGCGTGGCCGTGGCCCGTGGTCAATAGCATGAGCGTAGACCAAAAACTTTGGCGTGGCCCGTTATCAGCCTTCACAAATATGAGAGCCCTAAAAGCCTCGAACCACCTGAAAAAATGCCCGCTATGGCAATCTGGATTCTTCTATTTCAAGAAGCGGTGTTCCACCCTTCTTCGAAGGGCGATGAAATAATGAGTCGTAGAAGATCGGCCTATATTCGGATCCGGAGAAAACTTGGAAGCCGGCAACCCCGGCCGCTTCGGGCTGTTAAAGAAGCGAGGGGTGAAGAAAGTTCGAGCCGTAATAGGTTATGGCGGCGTGATTTTCGCATTCTAAACCGAGTAAAGAGATGCTTCGATCTCGGGCAAATCGGCTTCAAGGTTGCTTTGAAGACCGAATATGAAGATCCGGGCCGAACCGCTCCTATGGCGCCTAAATTGTGCTCTTTCTTTGATAACCTTCCTTGTATTGGCGGATGCTTCGGGATAGCAGAGATGATCTTGGAAATGTCATGGGCTGTTTAGGCTTAGCAGGAGGATGGGGCTGGCCAAAAGGGCTGGCCCTCTTGAAAATAATTAACAGAATGAAGCCCATAAAAATGTTTCTGAGTTAGCATGAATACAGAGCATGATTTGGGATAAAGCTGGAATAGCTTGGAATCTTGTGAGGCACAGCTAGGATAGGTAAAAAATGTAAGGCTGCCCCTGAATCTGCTTCAACTGCTTGTAAGAAATCTGACATTTTTGGAAAAACAGAGCCGCAATAGAGCTAAGCCGCCATATATTGTTGAATGCCTGGCCCTGAGAGGATGTCGAAACCTGAGGTGCTGTAAATAGGAACTTACCAGATTTGCTATCACAGAACAGAAGCGGTGGCCATGATATTCCTTGAGTGCATGCAGATCTTGACAGTATATGGACTATAAGGCATGAGAAAAACGAAATTGATAGATTAACTGTTCCAAATATGCTCAAATTTGATCTGCAATATACTAACACAGTGGGTGATGCAGGTATAGATGCTGAATGTGTCAAGCACCAGAGGACTGTTGCCCATTTGCGCATGAATGAGAGATGGGGGCTAGCCATAGAGCTGGCCCTCTTAAAAAATTGAAGATGAAGGGAGACAAATTTGAGCCCGAATACTTGAAGAAAGCCCTTCCCATCACAGCTTGTGGTGTAAAAACAGAGCTTTGTCCACCATGAATAACTCGGCCAAAACTAATTTTGCCACTGGTTCAGAAAGAACTCTGAGAAAACAGAGCTCAAAAGCACCCAAAAATGTTGCGAACAGGCAAGAAGAGCCGTTGGGCCTCTTCCTTTCTTGCTGGTATGCCCAAAAACATGAAGAATAAAAGATTTTTTTCTTTGTGCTGTGCAGAAAACAAGTGCACAGTTTTTGCCATAAGAGAAGATAACAAAACGAATCAATAGGCTTTTCTGAGAAACTTTTTGCAGAGAGGAGTGCTGTCACCACTCCCAAAATCCTTGACTATAAAACTGTGCTTGCTGCACCACGAAAAACAGAGGTTTGAAAACTCTTTTCATAACGAGACTAAATGCAAACGAAAGGATTTGACAAAAGGGGCCTCCAGCCGGACCATTTCAACAACTGGTTGGGCCAAATAAGGGGATTGAAAGGGTTGAGAGTAATATACAAGGAGGATTCAAAAACTGATGATGATAAGAGCAGCAAGGACAACAGCAAAATAGCAAGGCTGAAGAAAGTGATCACGAGCGAACCCGGCATAACGGCGCCAGTGTTAGTTTGAGTTCTTGGCATACACCCTGCAGCAGCAGTCCATGACTGCCGGATGCTACAAGGCTGCCATGCTCATGATCACAAAACAAGAACAAGACAAAGAAAAATGTACAAAGAATGAAGGAAACGTGAGCTAATGAGGCTCTCCAAATTTGAGATAAAACCTGAGTACAAATGAAGAGGCTCCGGTCTAATATAGTGTAGACCGCAAATCTGAGCCGTACATCTAACTAAATCTAATCCCTACACTTATGTTAACCTAATCATGCCAAGTGTCAGTCTGCCACCACTGACACCTAACATGTGCATGCACCTAACATGTGCATGCACAATGTTAACCACTAGGTGGTTAACAAACATCTTGACGTCACTGATCCCGCCTCCCCCCCCACAGGCCATCAGTCAATACCGCTCCTTCCTCAAGAACAAGAAAGCCAGATACCTCGCAGAGCATCAGCAACAGATGTTTGGTCTCCTGGATCGGCACCCAAAGACATTCTGGAGAAGGATCTTGAGCAGGACTGCACAGCCCACAGGGAACATCACCTCGGAGCAATGGGTACAGTACTTGCAACAGCTTTACGACCCGCTCGGGGGCCGAACACCAGTCCCCCCACAGATAGGCATGGCTCTGGTCATCACAGAGGGGGATGTCATCATGGGCCTACAACGTCTGGCTAATGGGAAGGCAGCAGATTTAGATGGCATGCAGGCGAAACTTCTGAAGTGGGCTGGGCCTCCACTGATGCCTGTCCTCACAGCATTATTCAATAAAGCATTGCAAGAAGGCTTACCTCCGCAATGGACCACTAGTAGAGTTGTGCCCATATACAAGGCAGGGGACCCTCAATGCCCAGCCAACTATCGTACTATCATGATCAGCTCTCTCTTTGCAAAACTGTTGGCTGACATCCTTGAGCATCGGCTGACAATATGGGCAAAGGAGGCAGATGTGCGAGCTCTCACACAAGCAGGTTTTCGGCCCGGGCATTCCACAATTTATCATATCTTCACTCTGCGCACATTGATTGAGGATAGCAGGAATCACCGACAAAACCTGTACTATTGTTTTGTGGATTTCTCAAAAGCTTTTGACACAGTGCCCCGGGACAGGTTATGGGACAGACTGCGGCGGCTGGGGACCCCCCTTGACTTGCAGAATGCAGTATATAGGCTATACGAGGCATGCTCAGGCCGTATCACATCGTCAGGACAACCGGTAGTCAGTAGTATTGGAGTGCGTCAGGGTTGCCCCCTCTCCCCTACACTCTTTGGCCTATACATTGACCAGCTGGAAGATTGGCTCTCTGAGCATGGAGGGGCAGGCGCCCATCTCATGCATCGCACAATCCGGCAACTCATATATGCTGATGATGTCAACCTCTTGGCCTATACTCCAGAGGACATGCAACGTCATCTAGATGCTCTCGCCACTTTTTGCCGATTCACTGGCATATGAGTTAACTTGGCCAAAACTAGGGTGCTGCTAGTTTCATCATCCCGTCAGCCAAGGCTTCCCTCATTCACTTACCAGGGACAAGATGTAGAGGTGGCTCTGATCTACAAGTACTTGGGGATCGAGTTCTCTGCTACCACCCACTGGGATGCTGCCATCAGGTTGCGGGTCACGGCAGGTTGGAAAGCACTATATGCCATGCAGAACAACAGCCACAA
>JAJEKV010000025.1:5065309-5435949 GCA_021234155.1 Isoetes taiwanensis | reverse complement strand
TAGTCACTTGTGGTTTGTAATCGCGGCTTTTCATTTTTACTTTCGTGTTCATGGAAGAAGATAGCTTAACGTAATCGGTTATTAAAGAGAAAGGGATCACCTAGCGACTGTATAAAATCAGGAGAATGCATGATGACATTGAGATGGAAGATGTGGGGTGAGAAGGGTAGAGCTGTTGTCAATGCTTCGAGAAAAAAGAAAAGGAGTTTATGGATCTAGCAAGAAGATATTCAACAGATAAAGTTTTAGGGCGTTCCGTACGAAGCCATGGCTTTGTGTTACATTGCAATGGGCGCATCAGATTGGCTTAGCTGAGCATGCATCTTCAGCCTCAAGAACTAAAAAGAATGAGTCATAGTGTCAAGACGTTACAATTGATGAAGAGGAGGAATGACGCATCTAAAGTCATATATATCGCCTCCAAGAGCACTCCAACGGCGTAACATCTAACACTAAGCAGAGAGCAACTTCCACAACAATCCACAAGGTAATTTAGATGTATCTTCTTGGTTTGATGAGTGAGTAGATAAGTTGGCAGCTTGCCATAGTTGATAGTTTGTGTCCGTCGCTTGCATACGCTTAAATTTCGTTGCTATACTCGAAATGGTTCATGTTAAGTTACATTTGACATTTGAGTGGCGCAGGTTTTAGTTAGTGCAAATTTATTTTCGCTAGTGTTAGAAGCTGTTTATATGCATTAGTTGCAAAGGGCGCTAGAACCGGAGTTCTAGTTTGGTGTGGTTCAATTTGCAACTTTGGCGCTTGTGCAGCCTCGAGTTGAAACTACTTTGAGTTAGCCCTAATGTCACTTCGCGGTGTGTAGTAGTGTCAGCCAGGGGCTCGAAAGGTAACTATCAAGTTGGAGTTATAGTTCGTCGGGCTTGGCAGCATGTAGTTACAGTCAATGTTTTTCTTTTGGTAGTAGTTGCAGTTTGGTGGTAGTTTCCTCAGCTTTGTTTTAGTTTCAGCTTAGCTATTAGTTGCGCCAATCAAACAATGCTCATTTGTTGTTGCAAATAGAGATAATTTTGTCTAATCGTGATGTATTAATGTTACAACAATGTCAATGTGGTTGAAAAGAATGGATTTCGTGGATAGAAGATAAGATTAGCATCGTTGGAAAAGCCACCAATGAATGACAAAAGTAGACTAACTGACAAATCAAAGGCCTGGCAAAGAACAAGCACAATTTGAGGTGACATTGGCGATATGTATTTACTAATTGCAACCTTTACCCACTATAGCAAGGGTTGGCATTGATACCGGGCTGACCTACGCCGCAGTAAAGAACTTGCCGAGATTATAATTCTCCGTCATAAAGGATGCAAGTAACGACTGGCATTTGCATTTAGGGATGGCATTACTGATGAGCTGAAAAGATGAAATCTTGTCTTAAAAGAATGTTACTTGCTAGACAAACTATGAGTCAGCCATTATTTGATTTGATCCTCCAGCCACGTGGAGCAATAATAGTTATGAGAGTATCAATGGCTGATAGTATTGGACTGAACGAAGCTGCGCTGCCCATTTTGTCACAGATCATTGAAAACGATGGTATACGCTTCTACGTTGCACGCATGCATGCATCATCTCCTCACTTGTGCATTTCTGGTGTAGTTGAACATTATCACTCTTTTGGCCTCATTTCTTTGCGAACCATTTGCATATGTAGGTATAACTTCCGCGTGTAGTGTATCGAAGAACAAGCCGCGAGATCCAGAGCACAAGATATCAATGGATATCCTACTTGGTCCGAATCCACGAAAAGAGTGCAAATGAACACAATGATAGAGTCTTGTGATGGTTGGTTGTACATTTATGATGTTTGAAATGATCAAGCAATCTTATATTGAGGAATGCCGGCGGCTGTGGATGTAGCGATCGGAGGATTTAATGCCTTTACTCCAACATCCATGTCCTCCGCCATGAAAACAAGCCGCTAAGACGCTTGAGGCCGTGATTTGACTGCTGAAGAAGAAACACAAAAGACTCGCCAAGTAGTCATTACTGAAAATAATGTCAAAGAAGGTAATGTAATCATTGCATGAGTTGAGGTTATGCATGTTTAAAAATGACATGCAGTTATGGTGCGTGTTATGAAATTGTTATCAGCAGTCTTGATTCGCATGTCGCGTTAAAGAAGTCTTAGCCGATATTAAGAGTGAAGCATGTTTTGAAGTTGGAGAATGACATTTATCTTGAAGAGACAAGATTTGGCCACAATGTCACTTCCACCAGTAGCTTATGTAAAAATGGAAAGGTCATGAATTCTAGTCCTTACACATTTAAAGTGTTTGGCGGTGAGATAAAGAACATGTGCCTAGAGAGGCCATATCATGGACAAGAACTAAGGATACGATCATCACCTAGTATGAAAAAGCAAAGTTGATCACACCATGTAAGGAGAAAAGAGGGACTAACAGCCTTACCAATTTGAGAAGAAGAATGTTGAGCACTCGTGAAAAGAATTGTACGCTGGAAGGAGCAGAGCATAGGCGCACTAAAACAAATAAATAATCCTTGAGATCGAGGAATCATATTCACCGTAAAGGCAATTCCATCTCTTAACTTCCACTTAGTATGTGTTTTTTAACATTTAAATTCTCTGAAGTACAAGAGAATGGTGGCTACTATAAAGAATAGTAAACGTGTGACATACATACTTGATCCCTCTATGTTGAGATCATTGCCGTAGTTTAAAACCGCCTATGAAGCTTTTAATTTTTGAGCTTGAAGGAGTTTTTGTGCAAAGTCGCTTTAGGTGGGGAACTATTGCCAATGACCTTCAAAGATGGTGCAGAAGACAAAAGCATCTCAATCTCTCAAAGATATTGGTTTTAAGGCCCAAGAGCATTGGAGTTTTGGAATGGTCGTGGAGCACTCCCGTGGGTGCTATCTCGACGAGTGTAGGCTGCAAAATTTAATCCTGAAGCATACCTTTCTAAGGAGTCTTAGAGACAAGTTGCATTTACTTGGCACTCCAGATGTGTGCACAAACACATCATTTAAAGTGAGCAAAAGCCTATTCTCTTTGAAAGATCTCAACAAGGTCTACCACGACTCTAGATACAAGGGAACTGAACACAACAGTTTTGATTGATGACATGTTATACGCTGCTACAGAATAGTGTATGTGGCATAGTGACCCCAACAAGTTATCAACCATCTGCCGTGAAGGTAATTTTCTTCGAAAGCATTTGAAACCTTTTCCAGGGCTGTTGGAAGTTGAGAATCGAAAGACTTCGGCTTGAAACTATCAAACTGGTTGGATAAAGAATCTAAACAAGCAATGGATATCTTGAAAAAGTTTAAAAAAGTACTCTTGATGTACCGATGCAGTTGCATTTAACATTTTGGATAATGAAGTTTGATTATGGTTGGTGATTGATCAAAGATCATGTTGTTGCCATCTTGATAATGTAAATTGATGTACTTTTTGTTGCATTTGTACTTTTTATGTTCAACATTGCCTCAAGCCCGGGTTGGAAGTGCATCGATTTGTAACTAGTTTGGTTTTTGTATTTCCTTTGTGAAGATTAAGTAGGACTTGCAGGAAAAAAAGATTCATAGTAAATACATTAATAGATGCGGACAAAAGAAATTACACGGTTTACGGAAAAGAAATTACACAAAGTTTCATCATATTAAGGTCTTGTCCAAGTTTGGTCGGGCCTTGAGTCCTATTTTTCTTTTGGTTAGTTAATGTTTGTTGTAGAAGAGGATTAGAGCCAGAAGGCGGGGTCTTTTTCCAAAGAGGTAATCCCATATCTCGCCCAAATAAAGAAAACCGCTCCTCATAACAAACCCGCAAAAACCAAAATGATACTATTGCATCTCCAGCAATCTTGTCAATGTATGTCTCATCGGGAATGGTAGGAATCTTTTGGATCATCGAGTTTATAGCGGTATTGGAACAGTTGGTTATAGGATTGAGTGAATGAATCAGCTAGTTCCATGACATAGAAGGCCGACCATCCCATAGATTATCCTTTATTAACTGTGAAAATCCTCTTTGAACCATGAGAAGTATAAGGGTGCTATAAGCATCAGCTAACGTGCAACGGAGGTGTAGAACATGCGCCTATATTTGCTGAACCGCTTTTCAGTGAATTCATGATGGTTCGAGTTTAGAACCAAAACATGTAAATCATTTGCATAACCTCTGTATATATACTCCTGCTTGCAAATCCTTTCTCTTGCCTTGCTTATTTTCATTGTTCTCGATCATCTGTCACGGCTTGAACCATTGATTATGGGGAGGAACTTTTGGTGTTCATGTATTCTCTCATCTCCATATATAACTCAACTTCAAACCTATCTTGCTCACTCCTATCAAATTTTCTCCTCTCGATGACCTCTGCGCCCAACTCCGTACCCTATGAGCAAGAAAGTTAGAAGTTTTATAAGATGGTAAATTTACATTTATGGTAAGGCCTTTTTGGCAGAGAGACCAAAAGGAGACCAAAAGTTTATCCTATGTTTTGTTTTGCTTTGAGAATGACAAAGCATTGGAAAGACATTTCATTTTCTCAAAACCATAGAGAGTTTTTAAATGAATACTGCGGCGGTAGCAAGTTTTAGATCCTAGTTGAGGCGTTCATTTTTGAAGCATATTGTCCCAAGCGAGAATCGGTAATTGACTTCAATAGGGAAGCTACGCTGGACACCATATACTCAGGAATGCCATGAAAGATCCATTGAAGGCATAACACCAAGAAATTGGGATCTTTCGAAAGGATTATCCCATATTGGTGAAATGGCGGTGTGGAAGAGGCTCCCATTAATTTGCTTTGAAGAGTAAGATCCCGAAAATTCGCAAAGGGAATGAAAGCTGAGCCTTTGACGATATCCTTCAAGTTTGAAAGTCGATTGATCTTCTTTTTTGAAGCCAAAAACAATGGAGAACGGCAGAGTTTTAGGCTTTGGTTAAAAATCGCTCTTCATTTTGGCAATCATAAAGCACGAGGTGCATGCAACAAAGGGGAAATTGAATCGCATCAAAAGCAGGGAGGGTAGGAAAAGAAGGGAGAGAAAGTGAAAAGCTTAAGAAACATGAAGGAGAACACGTGAAGATTTAGACTAAGTTGCCTCACAGTTACCATAATGCAGATCCTTGACACATTAGAATGGTGAAGATAGTGGTGTCCATTTCAATTAGGATGTTTGTTTGTTTGCTTCAGATTTGGTTTGCTTTCGGGTTTGAAGTGCATCAGTTGTAACTACTTTGGTTTTGTATTTCCTTTGACAAAGATAAGTAGGACTTGCAAAAAGGATTCACAAAGTAAAAACACATTAATAGATGCGGACAAAAGAAATTACGGTTTCGACATAAGAAATTACACAAAGTTTCTCGCTATATTAAGGAAAAACCATCAAAGTGGTTGTCTTACGAGGAAAGAAAGCAAGCTCGAATTACACAAAGTTTCTGTTTCAGACTACATAGAAGGAAACCATCAGGTGGATGCTTTACAAAAAATCAAGCTTTCGAGAAGCTCTAAACCTTAAACCAAAAACAAGCTCTAAACTGCCGGACTATATTATATTGGCTATCGGACGAGGCAGCTCCACATAAAGATAAAAGTCCATCAGATTGCATGGTCATGTAAAAGGCGCTCATGAGGCGGCAAAACACCTGCGGTCAATCCAACTGCTGGACTTTTTAGAAAACTTTTAGCTCCTTGCTCAATGACTCGATTCACTTCCTTGACAAAAATTCTAGCAACAAAGGTCATTTGCATGCCCCCATTGCTGGAAGTGGAGAAGCAGAGAGGATTCTTCGGTTCGACCTTCTGGCCGTGTACTTGATCCCCGCCATGTCCCGATGGAAGAAATTGGAGGACCGAGTGATCTGAATGGGAAGAACAAGGAACCGGAATTAGGATGAGTGGAAGACGAGAAAAATCGCGAAAAAAATGGCATTATATAGAGGCGGTTGTAAAGGTGCTATTAATGTCTTTGCCTCGTAACAGAGGCCATGCAAGCATACCTAGATTTTTGGTAAAGAGAATGTTCTACATAGATTTATTCCTTACATTCAATCTAAAACTATGGGAAGCATCAATAGTTCTAATGTTCCAAATAACCCTAAACGCATAACACACTTATGAAGTTATTTGAAACAATGTAGACAAGTCATGATTTTCAATATATAAGGTACATTGTGCACTTAAACTATGGATGCATTTGAAGATGCCTTAAACTAGTGCATTTTGGTCATATGATACTCTAACTAGTGCCAAAAGGCAAATTCAATAGGCATTTAAAAAACTATGGGAATAAAGTTCTAATGTGTTCTAATTAACCCTAAACCCATAACACACTCCTATGAAGTTAAAAGAAACGATGTGACCATATGCAAGTGACAGAAACTTATGTGACCATATGTAGAAACTTATGTGATGTAAAACAATTTGACCATATGAAACTTATGTAGACCATATTCAAGTGATATCACTAATTATGGCTAAAAGAAATGAGCCAGATTTTCTTCCAGCTAATGTAAATGGAATGGGTAGTCAATAAGTTCCGCGATAATCCAGCAATGAGATTAGCTATAGTTTTCACGAAATTTTGCAAAAGGATAGCAATGATTAGCTGGTATAGTTTCGCGTAAATTTGGCAAAAAGGAATGGCCGCTTCCATGGATTCGTGGTGCGGTCCATGAACAACCAATCCAACCTAAATTTGTGCATAGGTCCAAGACAAATTGCCACACACACACCCAATCAGGCATCAAGAAGGCATCCCATGCCCCCACATTAACTCCATTTACTAGAAATAATTTTTAATTGCTTATATGTAGCTTGGAAACCCTTTATTTGAGTTAGGCTTGTGGGATATACGTCCACAACAACCATTGGTTTTTTTAGGGTTCCTTGCCACTTCCTTCCTGGGATCGCCTAAACCTGCTTTTCCAAAGAAGAGTGGTGCATGTATGAAGTGATGGGTCCTTCCATGCATGCAAATTCTACTAGGGCGAAAAGATGCTTTTTATACATATATTTGCATTGGCCTTTTTTGGGTTGGCCTTTTTTTGATCCGTAGACGTTGCTATTTAGAGCACGACTTTGCCTATGCAATCTCGATTTGTTCCAATACATTTTAATATATGTTCATGTTTTGTATCCGGAAGTTTTGTCTTAGAGCCCTTCCAAATCAAAAAGCGTTGGATAATACAAATACACATCCAATCTCGAGCATATTTCCAAACTGGGCGGGGATATTTGTTTTATTCAAGAAAAAAGAACATTGTGGTAAAAGTCCTTAAAAATTCTTTATTTATTTGTTGATGATGCAAAGAAGAACATCAACAACATAATACATCATAGCACACAATATAAATCAGACCCTTCGATCTCGTTTTGTTCTTCACTTAAAGCTTCAAATGCAGAGGCGCAACACTAACTACATTCCAATCGCAAACTAAATATTTAATCCTCTTCGCCCCGACATAGCACATCTGGAGATTGTCTAAAATATTTTCATCACAAACTTCACAAAGTTTGTAAACAACCTCGGCTTCCTTTTCAAACCTATATGTTTTGCTTGTGCCATATCAAGTCTTTATTGAGCAAACTTGTAGCATAAACAATGCCTTTGGCTGCGTTAGAACATACATAAAGTGTAACTTCGTAGCGATCTTTGGACTTTTTTTGTAGTAAGTTCCCTCTAAAACTTCTTCCCCTTTATAAAACCAATTCCCATAGGCTTCAAAAATAATTCAACCACATATTTCTCTTTCGCATAACACAATAATATCCAAAAATAAAGTGTCCTCATCATTGTCCTTTGAGCTGCGACGAAATGGGTTATCTCCTTCCCTACACCAAATCACTCAACACGCCTGCATCTTCCTCTTTTGGATCTGCGAACTTCAGATTCATCAGCCTAAAGCTCTGGCTTGGCTCAACAACCACGAGGCTCCTAATCATCTACATATTCCCTGTTCGACACTTCTCCCATTGTATTGCATCAAGGCAATATGCAATGTAAAACAGATAAGCCTTTATATGCAATTCGAGGAGATGCTAATTAAATGCATGCACGTAATGAATGTTCCTCGTCCTGTCCTCCACGATCGGCACCCCACATGCATTCTTTTTCCACATTTTCACTTCCCAAAACTAATCTTCTCTTGGTTTCTTGTTCACACTTGAAGATGGAGCAACGGCTATGAAATTCTCCCCTCGCTATATTCACAATATATCACAAAGACATTTCTACTTTTACGTGAGGCGTGGATTCTTCATCATCTCTTAGCCACCATTTCTTTCTGCAGCCTTCCCATCATGCTCCCCTTTGCGTGATTGGAGCCGTAAAAATTCCACATCATTTCAATGAGTGTCTCCGAGAATACCTTCCTACAAAATAGAATGGATGGCGGCTTTGAATTGGGATGCGCCTCCATCTGAAAAACACCCCAATGCTTTTTGGATATGCCCCGTTTCTTTCATGAATTAGTGATGCATCATAAATGCATGCCGGACTAATAGTGTGTCATGTTTTGTATCATCAGATATATAGTATGGTGTCCGATGACGCCACCGATGAAGGCTCCAAATATGTGATTTGTACAAGAATGGTGACCTGCTTGCTTGTCCAAGACGCGATTGAACTTGATCCCGAACCGTGAATTGGAAGTTTCTCTCGCAAAATCTACTACGAGATACAATAACCCCCAAAAGGGAGGTTGTCTAACATATCCTAAACCGCATCGCTTGCCATTTGTGCCTAAAAACATTACCGAAACTTTTCCATCCACAATCAATGTGTGCATAAAGATTTTTTATTTTGTTTTCCTCCTGAGACGCCGGAGTACTTTCTTCCCCACTTATCCTTACCTCCCTCATAATCCCAAGCTCCCAACTCACAAATCCTTCTTGGACAACTCTAGAGGACACACAGGAAAATGGTAGACACACCACACCGCCACACCTCCATAAATGCAATCTTTCTTGTGGAATTTTGATTTTTCTTCTTTAGGACACAATACAATATGGATTTTTCGTGAGTGATTGATTACTTATACTTTTAGTCTTGGCAGCACATAGTTGGCTCAGATTGGCGATACCTCACATGCACAAAATGCAACATTCTACATGCATATTTCTAATGAATTTAAGCCATCAAGAGCATCTGCAGTCTCACATGATGAATGCAACAAGATGAATTGAACTGTTTCAATTTCATTACATACCATGGTTTTTAGTTTTTCAAATGCTCTTTGGCCAATTGTAACATATGCTGCTCTTTGAATTTAATGAACATCTCGATCGCAAAACATAATCAAGAAATACGCGTAGTAACATGTCAAATAACAAGTGTACACATGAACATATAACTCTACTCTAACTGCAACTATAAGCGCCATTGAACTCACTATGACAACAGAGCTTTTACAACTACAAACATACAACCCGCAACTAATGGTCATAACCGCAACACCAACTGCACGCAAACAAACATAATCACAAACCGCAACCAGGAAAGTTACAACTCAACACTTGGCAAAACATCACTCAGAGTCTAACTATTTAACATGCTCTAACAGCACAAACTGAAACTATATGTAATGGAGCTCAAACACTAAGCGCAATAACCAAGGACTAACAAAAGTTGAATCTTTCCACCAACCTAAAGCAGTTTAGAATATGTTTAAGTTGCATAGTAAGAATCACTTCAAACCTTAGCTGCAAGCACCAACTACATCCACATAAGCTGCAACAAATAACAACTACATCTACAAATGATGCACATATCACCAAAAAAATCAAAAAAGATAATTAACTTTTGAGTATCCTCCGGATAATGTGTAGCATGTTCCTCCTTCACATTTCTTTTCCCTTTTAACTTCACATCCTTTTGCATTAGGGGAAACTTTGTATTTGTGTCCCAAAACTTTGAACCAGCTCAATGACACATATTTGTCAATTGAATCAAACCTCAAGTGACCTTCTAAAATATACCCATCCTTCTTATTAAACTCCACTTCTTTAATGCTTTTCCTTCACGTTTTAATACATCTAGGAAGACTCCCAAAACTTTTTTCCTAAACTTCTCTTGTTAATAGCTTGATTTAAAGTCTCCTTCCCAATGTGACATGGCAAGTACAAATTTCTTGCAGCCATAGAATCTAAACTACTAGATCCTTTTATAGTCCGGAATAGATTCTCAATGTTCTCAATCACATGGCTTTTTGACTTAAGAATCCTTCAAGTGATCAGCAAGTATCCTTCATTTCTTTTGTGCTTCAAGAAATCATTTAGCACTTCCCTTTTTCTTCCAACGACATTTCAAAACTTGTTCTTTTGAATGAACACTAGATTAGACACAATCTTTTTGTTTACTCACTTGATTTGGCATAAGCTTTGGACTCCCGTGATCAAAGCATTCTTCTTCTTTTTCTTTCTTTGTTTCCCTCTTCTTTAGGAGTCTCTTGCTCTCTTTTGTCCTCTTCCTCTTTCCCCATAAAGGTTTCTTTTTGCTCCACTTCTTCCATCTTGATTGCTTTCATAACGCACCTTCGCACCTATAATAGTCCCCGCTACAAAATTAACGAGGCGAAGAAAGTATCATATAAAAAGGAATTACATATCGTGAATACTTTGGGGCCTCAATATGCCAAAAAAAAATTCACCACATTCCTGGATATATATTTTCATGCATGGCTCTTTTGAATGCATGCCGGATATATTTTCCTCGATGGATTACAAGAAGGAAACCAAATCTACATGCAAATCAAACACAAAACAAAGAGAGCACTACAATCAATTTTAATTGCTAGAATGAGAATAACTGTGATTTAAAGCAAACTTTGAATGGCAACATACCCAAATTTTTAGTCTTCAAACTAAATTTCAAGAGGGCCTTACAATATTGAAATTAATTTCATCTTCTCGCAAATAATAAGAGACCAAAAAATTTAAGGAAACCAAAGGTACATGCAAATAAAAAAAACAAAGCAAAGTCATGTCTATTGAAATCAAATTACAATGAAAGAAATCTTGATTCAAAGCAAAGCAACAACCGAATTTTTGTCTTCGAAGAAAGTATGCAAAAAAGGCTCTTACATTCTTGTATGGGTCAATTTGATCTTCTATCAGACCCAAATCTTAGGAGAAAGTCCATGCATTCTTCTTCATCGATTGATCCATCCTGCGGTAATCGAAAAATTCTCCCCAAATTTTGAATTCTCTTCTGCTGCAAGTGGTGGTTGAAGCAAGAACTAAAATAGGTAAGTGTAACTACCTTTCAACTAATTTTTGAACTAATTAGGGGACAGGGGACAACTAAAATAAGACACTATACCATGCTTTAACCAAGATTAATTCCCTCGCATTAAACCCCTATAATGCAAGGAACAAGATTGATCTCAAAAGGAACGAAAAGGTTATCTATTTTATTATATGCAAGAAAAAGGGCATTGTCCTGCTAAAAGGGTATGGCTAATTTGAAAAGACGGTTCAGTGGGCATGGTCGAAAGCGTAAATGAAGGATAAGGTTTAGGGTAGCGTAATGAAGGAGAAGATTTAGGGTAGCAAAAATGAAGGAGAAAGTTTAAGGTAGCAAAAATGAAGGAGAAAGTGGTGGATTAAAGCCCCCGGGCGACATACCCCGCGCTTTGAGCTCAAAGTGTTTGGCGTGGTGTTTACGGCGCATCGGCCGGGGGCCGCTAGTCCGCTTAATCCCTTCTATTTTGCAGGTGTCTTGGCGAATCTCAATCGAGATATTGCAGAACTTTGCGAATATCCTTCTATTTTGCAAGATGGCTATTTTTTTCTTGAAGATATGGCTTCATTCATTTTGGGAGGCGATCCTCGCCAGAAAGGTCATCGTTTTGGGTTACAATTGAGGCCAGGGATGCAAGTTCGACCAGATGTTTGATGCAAGCATACTTACCTCGCTGACTCTATTTTTATAGTAAAGATCGAGAACTTGGGTAAGAAGCGCCCCATTTCCTGGGTATGTTTTTCAAGCTATTCTATAATCCGGGCTTGTGACCTTTTCTTCTATTTTACCGCTAAGAGTCGCTTTGCCACAAATTTAGAGCTGCAATGTAAAGTTTCTTCACAAGTCCATTCAAGTACACAGTCGTTAATGTTACGGTTAAGTAAGTTTCGAATGGAATTCAACTACAGGCTGTTAATAAGTTTGTTGCTTATAATAGTTGAAGCTATTGATTATATTCTACTCGTTCCAGCTCTAAACATTAAACTATAATGTTTTACAGTATCGTGCCTATGCTTGTTAATTCAGAAACTTGTTTATTCTAATATATTTTTGTGTTTTACTAAGAAACTAGAGATCTATCAATACCAATACTTATTGCGCACAGTTTGATGATTACAATGACTTAAATACAATCTGTTAACACAATATAATGTTTTAAGCTCGTTCTATTTTCGTTCACAACACTTGAATACTTATCTAGCATTACTCATAGCTACCTGAATACCAAGTTAAAATACAACGCTTCAATACTTATCTAGCATACCAAGTTAAAATACAACGCTTCAATACTAGCATTACTCATAGCTATCTGAATACCAAGTTAAAATACTACTAGTAACGTGTGCCCGGCGAGGCCGGGCATTAGTCATCAAAGTGTGGAAGTCATCGAAGTGTGGAAGGGACAGATGCAGTGGACTTTGAATTGTAGTTGTTTACGTGCACTTTCAATACGTCAAGCTTGTAGTAAAAGGGTGCTCGATGATCCTGAATATTATCCAAAGAGACGATAATGATGCGTGTGAGTTAATGTGTGATTCAAGACTATTTCTTTGTAACTTAAAAATCCTTCCCGATAAGGTAGAACCCCGACAATTCAACCCTTTGGGGTCACCTCTAAGTTTAAAAGCTCTTGATGCAAAGTCATAACATCCATCTTTTGTCCATTCTCTATGTGTTAGTAATTGTGTCATAGTTTGATAAACCATTAAATATATTAGGAAAGTGGCAAATGGTAATTATGAGAAATAAACCATGGATATATCCGCTCTTGTTATTAAGAACAAAATCCTATATTGCAGGCAAATTCTATGTTGGTAGAAGAGCCAACAAAGTACTAAATGTATGTGAATAGGAAAGGTTAAATGCTTGAATGCCCTATAAGAAAGAATAAAATTACTATAGGGTGTTTAAAATACAAACTTAATGAAATATTGAACATAAGAATCCGTTCACAAACACCATGGTGTCTCCTTAATTCGAGCTTACATCTCTCGTTTAATGACTTTCATCTGATGAACTCAACTTCTACAGACTATGATATTATAAATCAACTAATTTTGTTAAGTGCTTGCTTTTATAATCAGAGCTTCACAAATATCATTAATGGACGCCGCTCCAAAACACGGGTTCAGGCTTTGCACCAACAATGTCACCAGCCAATCTAAGGAAGAGTATAATTTAATAGCAGTTGCAGAAAAAGAAAACCTACCCAAGTAATGACCAACATATGTGTACAACTCATATGCTAATCTTTTTGCTAATAGAAAAGTCTAGTTAAAAAATGGTACTCCACAACACCCTAAAGATGAAGATACTCCTCATGAAGCTTCCCAAGCCTGCAAAAAAAAGGCTTCGATTAGAATATACCAAAAAACAATGCATGAACAACGCTTATACACTTCAGTAAGGGCACACTCCAGGTCGTAAATGACCATTTTCTAGTGGAAGACTACACTTTAAAATCGTAAAAGAAGAACCTGAGTCCTGGTATAATAAACTACTAATAGTACATGACTCGAAAGTAAACAATACGACATGCAGCGAAAAAAGCCACAGTAGTAAAGCATGAACTAAAAGAGGAATATACATGGAAGAGTTCAATATACCAGAATACCAAGTCGACATAGCCACATATAAAATTAAGGGTACACATATAGGTTTCAAGAAGAAACCAACTCTCTTTTCACTGATCCAACTCCACAAAGCATGTAACAAATCCATTGTTCATAATCGATACATGTGGTCTAACAACATAAATCATTACAACGTTACTGTAGAGGAGCAAAAGAACATGCAAAAGTAATCAGTTCTTACCCTGAGCACATTGGAACAATGCTAAAATCGCCAAGATCTAAAAAGCCCGCTTCAATATCAAACTAAGAACGCTATTTTTGGACATTCTCAGATTTTAAATAGATGAAGTTCACCAAATACAATATTGCAAAATTGTGAAGGGAAGCCGAGTTTGAAAAAAAAAAAGCAGCCTCCTCTCGCTTTGTAACAATGAACCCTACTCAAATTGCTTCTAACATCATGATGACAAATGATAAGAAACCTCATGCCCTCTCGCTTATGTACATGGAATTAGCGCATTCCATATCAAATCTTCCGATTTTTGCCAAATTTGTTTGTATTATGTTTGCCTTTTGTTTAATAGCTTCCAATTTTCCACATGCTTGCACATTTGTGTTTATCCCTCCTACTTTGTTTCTAGAAAAGACTAAAGCAATATGATTTTCATTTGGCAATTGCACCCTAGGAAACATTCTGCCTTGTGTAATAGCTCCCAATTTCCCACATGTTTGCAAAATGCTCAAATATATAGTATCATTTGTTTTTATACCCTCCTGCTTTGTTTCTAGAAAAGACTAAATCAATATGATTTTCATTTGGCAATTCCATTGAAGCTATCTCTTCCAAAAAAATTTTTTCATAAACTGAAACAATCACAATCTGAAGCATGGTAAGCTATCACTTTCAACTATGACTACCCACTTGCACAATTGTTGAATAAAAAGAAGTCGAGAAAGATTATGAGGCCATACAACAATTTATCCAACAAATGGAATTCGTAGCTTTTTAAACATCATAATCCTACTGAATTTAACCAGTAATACGAAGGGCAAACCAAAGTGCCTTCCAATTTTTTTGGCTTGGAATTTTTTGTAGGGGTTCGTGATCTTTTGTTGATTGAAGCACACAAATAAAGGGAAAAACCAGTTACAGTAGAGTGTAGTTAATACATGGACCACCTAATTATGCCCAACCTAATTAATCCCTTATGGCCTAAAGGTTTCTCCTTCAGAGCTTCAAGGTGCTTCTGATTGGTGGGGCTTTTTGCAATTGCTTATTTCAAATCCTCCTTTGTGTCATAAAAGCAAAGAGATATTGTGACATTCGTTTTTAGCTTGAAAACATAGTTCTATGCAACATCTATAAAGCCCGTAATTCCAGTTCAATCAGTTTGGAAATACCTATATATGTCGCCCGTCGGCTGATGAAATGGAGTTAAAGATGAAACAAATGAATAAGGGCAAAGCCGCATGCTAGAATACTTGGTCTATATACCTTTCGAACATGTGCGTTGCTAGATACAAAATCAGAGGACTCTCGTTGCATTACAATTCAATGAATGACGTACAAATATGTGTTGAGGTGGATTTTAACCACGAAATAACCTTGAATCTATGTAACGAACATGGCAAAATGTGTGTGTCAATAGTTGTAAAAAGTTTGAAAGGTAAGAACCAACCTACCACCTATTTCTTCCTCACCTTTAATCATATACGACAGTTTAATAGCGCATGAGAATACAAATTCAACTACCAAGTAGAATCAATCTTGTTATCATGTTGTCGTTATGGAAAGATATCTAACATCGCCACAATAAGAATGACCTGTATAAACCACAAACTAAAACCATCAAGGCAAATTTGGCGATGCCAAGTTACACTAGTAAAAATCCTTAGACATAGTTAAAAGAAAGCTCTAGAACAACTCATATACAACAAAAAAAAGAGGACGACTATAATATTATGTGTTTGCTGATGCTTTTTATCTTGTGCTCTTCTAAATTTGCAAATGCAGCAAAAGGAATTTCCAATGGTCACATTACTCAGGAGCAATTACGACAAACAGAGCTCCAAAGAACAAAGAAAAAAAGAACACAATTGTGTCCGGGTTTTTCCACAAATAATAGAAAATGTGAGAATTGAAAAAGTGGTGTCTCATACCTGATGGAGACCTTTCAAATGAACTCGCCTTTGTTGATCTATATAAGGTTTGCTTTGTTGTATTTCAAAGCAAAATTTAAAAAAAATACCAAATCAAAGAACAGAAAGATGTTTTCTATTACCTCGCATGGTAGCTTCATTGTTGCTCATGGCTACACAACATAGTGGAGCAAATCAACTGAAGTTAAACCTTGCCGTTTCTGTGTCAGACCAAAAACACATAAATTTAAAGAAAGTGGATGTGTTTAACATAAACCTTACCAATCAAAACTATGATTTTGCGGCTGAAGTTGAAGCAAACCAAGTGGCTTGCCTCCATATTTCTCATGGGATTCAGAGCAAGTACATATACAAAGAATACATTTACCGTAAACCTTACCTTGCAAGAAAGCTGCAGAAAAAACCATGGCTTTGCAACCATTGAAGCTCCAGCCCCGTGCTATCTGGGATATGACAATTGCAAGCCATACAACGAAATTAGCTTAGAGGAGTGCGGCAACAGAAGTAAGAATGCATACCTCCTTGGGTTGCTTTTCTTGAAAAAATGGGCTTTGGAAAGAGATGACATATTTTTAGAAATCAATTTACCTGAAGCAGCCATTGGAACTCCAGCCCTTCTGCTATCTAGGGGCTCTAACAACCGCAAGTCGCAAGTCTCGAACTACAAAGAAAAAGAGAATAGAGACTGGAAAACCACGTTCTATTTGGAAAGAAGCCATTTAAAATGGCATGGTTTATCGGCCTCATAACTCAATAATATTTACTTGCTTTGTGGTTTATAGTAGGTTACGTTTAAAAATGCTTTTAGACAGATAAACCACAAACAATGGATTAGGATGCAAGCAAGCATAGAGATGCACAATGCATGAGAACAAATAAAATATGACCATCTACTTGAGGCTAAGGCGCTGGAAGCAACAACAACTCTTCAAATCTTCAAAACGTCAAATTTCGTATTGCCATATGATGCTGCTGCACAAAATCAAAATCTTGTTGTCGCTTCCTCTTTACATATCATAGCCATATGTAATCTTTTAAAGATCCCGCAGTTCTTAGCGTGCATCTCAATGAGCAAATATTTTAGATAGGAAAAAATAGAGAAAGGACGAAACATGATCACCAAAGCTACTTGATAGGAAAAAGTCCAGTTTTGAAATTGAACAATTTGAAATATGCTTGCTCGCTGTAGCTTTTCCCCGTTAGATTCCTTCCCCTTTGCTCCAAATAAAAGCCCTAAATCAAACATGCCAAAGCAAGTATGAACATGTATTAGAACCTGAATAGGGTTTAGGTCGATGTACCGCCTGCTCCAACGATTCCTAATCCCGCGGATTCGCAAAAATGAGCTGCCCACCAAGAATCAAATGATCCAGACAACCCGGTGAGGCGCCAAGATGAGGGTTGTAATGTGCCGCAGATCTTCCTTGGAGGTATGGATTAGATGGACGGTTTCGTCGAGGAGGAAAGTGAAGAACGAATAGAATTTTTAAGCACTGGAGGAGGGCTTTTCATCTATTTTCGCCATACCAAGCAAATTTGAGGGTTTTAGGAAGCAAAATCGATCGAGAAATTCGAGAGGGAAAGAGAAGGAGTGAATGATGAAGGATTCAAAATTGGCAACCCTCGTCCCAGCGGAACGCAATTTTATGGGAACGCCGCGATGCGGCGTAACATCACCGGCGCCCGTGGCACGCACTCCAACACCCTCACAAAATAAAAAAGAAGATTCTATAAGCGCTAGAAAATTTAATATTCCATAATTAGAAGCACTATAGCTTTACTATTTTATGGAAACAAGGAGACTTTATAGATTAGTAAGCAAAGTTTAATACATAGTCCTTTAATGTAGAAGAACCTTTAAACATATAAAACGAACACCTTTGACATAAACATTTACTAATAATTATGACAAGATTTCATGATTTTGTAACTCTTCAAAAATACCCCAATATCTTTTTCCTTCGTATTCGTTTCGCCAAATTCATGTCCTTCGGCATAACAAAGGATTTCGCTTTGGCGTGAATAGCGTAGAGATTTGACTCCTCAAACAATCGACACAACTCGCCCACTGCTTCTTGGCAAACCCGAGCATCATAGGGGTAACCCTATCTATTGGGTCAGAATTCTCGCATAATTTCGCACTAGCCTCTCGAATGGGGCTCTTCGAATCAAGAGATTTACGCATTGTTGGAAATGCCTAATTTCTCTTAGGGCCCTGGAGTGCTTCGAGTTTGGCACGTGCTTTGCCGGTTTCTTCAGCTCCTCCGGTCGAGGTGGGGGTTTCCGAACATCCGCTCGAGGTCTTCCTCCTTTTACAAATCTGGGAATCTTCAATGTGCTATACCAATGATTATAGGCAAC
Organism: Isoetes taiwanensis; assembly: GCA_021234155.1. NCBI lineage: Eukaryota > Viridiplantae > Streptophyta > Lycopodiopsida > Isoetales > Isoetaceae > Isoetes > Isoetes taiwanensis. Next base: position 5,417,626 of record JAJEKV010000025.1, on the reverse strand, counting down.
CCATTGTTCCATATATATGCGGTAATCTTGCAACTTCCTCCAGTATTCCCGATCTTTCTGGAGACTTAATGGTCTCTCCCCTGCTGTTACTTCTTATCGATTTCCCATGGGTAGGCCATTTCGATATGGTGGTGGCGGTCTTATCGCTTGCTTCAGGAGATTTTGTTCTCTGTTTGCTCGATGTCCTTGATCACTAATTACTAGACTTCGAAGTTACCATACCTATCAAGGCGTTTAGATCGTCTCTCGAATTGCAATTGACTCGCTCTTGTTCCTCGAGTCCTCTGGGCATACGTGTGTTACTTTTCGCTTACCGTACATTCCCTCTTTTTTCGCGATTCCGAGTCCCTCTCCTGCTGCGATTCTACTTGTTCTTATCATTCGATTCTTTTTCCGCCCGACGATGACTCAAGATAATCTACTAATACCACCGTCTTCCCCGTGAACTCCGTTCATCGGATGATTCTTCGCTCTCGCTTCTTGGATGTTTCTTAGGGTAAATCTGCTTGCCTATGCTTACATGTCAACACCTTCAACGAAGCTTGATATTTCTGGCGGTGGCTTTGGGTGGCGCCATATCAAAGCTGCTCTCGAGTTGGACTAAAATTCTTAAAGATCTCCTTTTTGGAGAGAAGGTAACTCAGAAGGGATTTAAGGAACAGATTAAGGCAAAATTATTGTGGCCAAATTAGGGTATATATAGGGATATTTACGGTTATTTATTCCAACCACCTTCATTTACATTGACCCTATAATATTAGAACCCTATAATTCTCCAATGGTCCCTAGGTTATTTATTGTGGATTTGCACCACATTCCACCGGGAAGTCTATTTTGGCCAATTCTATTTTTTTTTCATCAAGCTCTAGAATTCATGGATTCTATTACTATTATTTTCTAAGTTAGACTTTATTTTAAGGATGACCTTATCCATGGAAAACTTTTCCCACTCGAGGTTTTAATATTGGGATTCGCACCCCAATTTTTACTAGGCCAGTTAGTTTTCTATCATAAGGTGATGGCCAGTGCTTGATCTTGGTCAACCAAGATCATTGCTCTGATACCATTGTGACGCTCCTGCGCCTATATCGACAGCTTGTTACCGCGATGCATCGAAGGACCTTCCCATCCAGCAAGACCGTCAGATGGGCCTCTATCTAACTTGCTGGGGTCCAGACGATCGAGTAGAGGACACAGAGGTGTCATTCTGTCCCGTTTTCTATGGGGTCCCTATGTCAGCGGAAGCAAAAATATACAACATAAGCACTAGCTACAATAACAATAAACTACCTCGAAGGGTAGTGATAATACATCTAACCATGTCATCAAATACAACAGTACAATGAATGCGTCAAATACATCAAATAGAGGCTCCCTACCGTGGTATTCGGACTCAGGGAGTCGACACGGTCAACCTCGGATAGAACAGCACCGAAAGTTATGTCAATGACTTCCAATGGCAATAGACAATGGCTAGGGTTGACTAATTCCATCCGCCCCTCCATTGCATACTTTGCAGATAGGCTAAATCGGCCTCGGATCAGAACTCCTCACGGAGACGAATCCCATGGTATCTTTTAACGAGACTACTCCGGGTTGCATCTCCCGGTCCGATGAGGTAGGAAGGGTTGCATCTCCCCCTCCCGTGCAGTGGCTCCATGGCTGCTAGAGGATCGCGGGCGACACACGCCCATACCCCGATCTGAACTCCCCAAAACAAAGAGCCAAAGCGACACTTGCAACTCTTGAGAGTCGAGGACACCATTGATCCGAAGTGTCGGACCCATACCCAACCCACACGAAGTGACCGACTATGAGCCTAGCCCGCTATGGGACCCCGAAGAGCCGCCGCGGCAAGGCCCTCCCTCTCCACTTTGCCACCGACCCCGTTGTGTGGTGCTCCATAGACTGAGAGCTGTGTGGGCTCTACGACAACCGGGCAAATTAATGGGAACTAATGGGTCTAAACTAGGAGCATCATTTAAATAATGGCTACTAGGTCTCTACCCCCCTTCCCAATACACAAGAGGTGCAAACATAAGATCAACCAGCATCATATCAACATAATCTTGATAATTAAAGAGAATAACAACTAATCCTAATCGCATGCATCTAACCTATAGTTAGGGTTCATTGATTAGGGTTCATGTTCAGAACAATAGGTTCTAGAATGGCTCTACTGCAATACAGGAATCTATTCGGAAATACACGCCGCGGCCATTCTGCGCTGAATTCCCTCGGTTCTCCATCTCGCAATCGCTAACCGCTGCAACCCAGCCGAAGATTCGCCTTGGGTCGGAAAACTCGATCATGAACGGGTGGGTCCAAGGTTGGTGGAGCCAAAAGTGGCTAGGGTTTAGGGTTTAGCCTTTTATATGGTAGGGTTTACATGAGTGCCACTTGGCTCCTATAGGTGCGTCTATGTGGCGGTATGCCTATAAGGTGAGGTCGTGTGGAAATGGCTTCTTACCTTAGGTTGGCTAAGTTATAGATAACTTAGTCATTACCCCACATTGTTCATTATACATGTCTAGGGATGTAGAAATGTATGGTGATGTGGCCGTAAAATATACGACGATGTCAGATATTTTGGGGGAACGCCACAGACGCATCATCTAGGACATGTCGGGACTCATACTCTACCTATAGGTAGTGGTAGACTTTTGAGCCTAGCACACCATGACCCTTGTTAGACTCTACATGCCAAGGGTCCAACCGTCACTAGGCGAGTTCTACCTTGTGCATCCTGTTACCTCCTCGATACCCACGACGGATGGGCTCCTATGCATAGGGCATATAATTGAGAATTATTGGAACTAGCTAGAGCATCGCTCTCTATGGCTACTGAGATCTCTATCCCCTCATATACAAAAGGTGCAAACAATGATCAACCATCATCATAGAACATCCATAACTTGAGGAATAATATATGCTCAACTAATTCAAATCATATGCATCTAGGTTATAGATAGGGTTCCATTAGGGCTCATTGATGAGGGTTCTTAAACTATAACTAAGTGTTATAGGATAGCTCTACAGGAGATGTAATATGCTAACTTATTTGGAATTATACATCCCATATCATCTACCTACTGAGTGCATGAATGTTACATTACCCAATTTCTGGATTCTATAGATAAAAAAAACTTAAAATCAGTGGTCTATGATGTCCTTCCAATTTCTTTCCTATTCTTGTGCATGAATGTAATCCAGGTTCATGTAAAAATGCCTTATTCTTATATAAGGAAATCGTCCATTACTTCCATCAAATTGTCATCTTGTGTTTCATGAAGCCCGAGACCTTAATATTTGCAATCTTATTTACTCTACTCTGTCTTGCCTTCTTTAAACAATGCAAAACCTTGTTTTCCAAATTAGTCAAAAAAAAAATTTCATAACATTATTCTTAGGTTCTAATTTGGCCAAATTTTGCTTCTCTTCCTTTAGTATCTTGAGCTGTTATGCATCCATCTCGCTTTGCAATTCAAGCTCTCTTATACAAATTTGAAGTTTTTGATTTTCATCTGAAACTTCTCGATGTCCTTTCATGATTTCCTGCAGAAGAGATTTCATGGCCAGTATTTCGTATTTCAACTGCGCAAAGACCAAATCTTCATCATCGATGTCCCTCCTCGGGCCCCCTAGTGCCTTACTCGGCCGCCTACAGGCGCCCTAGGCTCTGAAGCCCTTGAGGCCATGCTCATGTAACTCCGTACTGGAGGAGGTTAGCATCAAGATCCAGAATCGGAGCTGGACCAGCCAAGATTTCCATCCACAGCATCGGCCGTAGGTACCAAGTTTTGGATTGCTTTGAATTGTTTTGGACTGTTTTGGGTCCCATTATTGCTTCGACATCGCCCTCAACGCTTGCCCTTGCATAGACCCCCTTGATTTGCCCTTTCGGCTTTTCTCTCTATGGTTTTACAATCTCTCTAGCCCCGAAAACCCCAAGCGCCCAAAAGGTGCTCTGCTGCCTTCGAGAGTCCCAAATTGGATTCTAAGCACAGGCGGCCGGAGACCCGCCCAACCTTGGCACCCTTTAACGTTGCCTTTGTTTCGGATGGCCCGTAAGATCAAACGTATGGCGGGGAGACCCGTAAGGAGAAGAATTTTCTTTCATTTCGAGCGAGCGATCCGTCCGACCCTATGACCCCCGCGATTAAGCCCCTACGCCCCGGACATTTATCATTTTGGGCCCCGGCCCTCTTCTAACACCACCGGTCCCGATGCCTCTTTAAGCTACGACTTTGGACATCCTTGATGCTTTCGGCTCGGTGCTACTTCGGTACTTGATGGGATCCCTGCGATGGAGTGCCCGCGCCACTCTCAGGAGCGTGCCCGATTGCCAGCTGGCGAGGAGCTGGAGTCCGATTACTAGAATTGCTTTGCTTTCTGATGCGTAGGGGCCGCGGCAGGCCGGTTCCGGTGGTGGGTCACAGCCAGCGGCTTCTGAGGCCCTCCATGCAGGCGAGTAGTGCGCCTATGGCCGTGACCACGATCTCCGTAACGCACGGTCTCCTCCGGAGGATTTCGCAGCCCCCACAATGTCCAGTTGCGGTAGAGTCCCGCTCCGTGCTGAAGTATGGCCACGGCTCACTCCGCCGGCCCTTTCTACTGGCGCATTGTGGGCCTTGCCCGGAGGCAATTGATTTGACCCCCACGAAGCCGGTGACCTCTTTTTTGCTCGGGAGATGCACATCCATGCCGACGGCATCCTTTCAATCAGCTGGTGGGAGCAAAGACGCCCGACCATCTCCCCGCCATCTCTTGGTTTGCTTTCAAAATGCTCTTTCAGGCCGCACGTCTTGCGACATGGCAATCATTTGAAGGGGACCACCTTCGGGCGGGGAAGATTTGACTCCGGTGACTCTGCAGACGGAAAGAGGAATTGTGTCGGGTCCATGAGGGCCCCGCAGCGAGAATGGGCGAATTAATACTGAGGCGGTCGAGCTATCATTAGGGATCAATGGCCAAAACTGATCCCCAGGCGCCTTTGGTCTAGCCCGGGTTTTGAGTGATAACGGGCTTTGTCCCCATGTTTTGTTGTAACGGGCCGTCCCCATGTTTTGATTGGTTTTGCTTGGGCTTGCCCGGGGCTTCCCCCTTTGTTTGTTCTGGTCCCATAGCCCGATTGGGCTCAGGTGGGCGTTAAAAGTCTCTTCCTTCCTTGGTTGAAGACTTGAACGGTTTTTCCTTTGCTCCCATAGTCCAAATTGCTTATGGTGACCTCTAGGTAGTAGATAGATAATCCGGACTAGCTGAAAAGTTATATAGACCCCCCCTTCAAAAAAAAAAAAAAAAAAAAAAAAAAAAAATCCACCCACACTAGATTGTCTACCAATGTTATTAAGTACGTCAAAATCCGTACGTTTAAAAAACATTTTTTAAGATTTTTTGAAGATTTTTAAAATTTTTGGAAAAAATCTTTAAAAACATATTTCAGACAAAATATGTTAACAAGGTGCTGCGCATGGAGGGTTGCCCTCCACGGCCAGAGGGTGAAGTGGCTTAAATCTTCAAAGTCATGTTTTCACAATCAATCAAAATTTCTACTTCAAAACAATAGAATACTTGATACCATGATTTTATGGGAATTGCCCTGAAGAAATTTTTGGTGCTCGGCATAGAGTAAGTATTGCAGAAGCATAAGGACAAGTTTAGGTCAAGTCTTCCACCTTAAAGTCAGTTATTCGACATGATGCAAGTGGATTTGAGGACCATTGCAAAATTTTAGCACTCAAAAATCAATCGTACATGAAGCAGTTGGAATTTGAGGATCACCACCAATTTTTTAAAATAAAACAACGCCCATGCTAAAGATTTTAGCAATAAAACACCACCATGCAGAATTTGTAGCCTTATTGAAAATTGTTGAAACGAGAACTCAGATGGAAACCTAACCTCGATTAAAGGCAGAAACCTTACTTTTTAAAGTGTTATCACCAATAAAGCGGGTGGGAAGAGGACATCAACGGACAAGTTGAAAAATTAGGTAGACACGTGGGGTAGGCATGTCGCCTCCACCTACCTCCGCCCATAAAAAAAAAACATGACAGTGCAACCGGGCAAGATCTGTGTAATCGCCGATTAGGATTCGATCGTCTGGGAAAAATTCGAGCTTGGCACCTTTAACATTTTCTTCCTCCTTAGTAGAGAGGCCATGGCCATGGCGACCACTCCATTCCAGCATGGTGAGATTTTAAAGCACCGATTATGGCGCTAACTCCAGATGCTATTCCGCACCATGCAACTGCATGTGCTTGATCTCTGCATGAGCTTGATCTCTGCATGTGCTTGATCTCTGCATGCCCATTCCGGCACTTTTCATGCATTTATGCAAAAACCCCTAGGGTGCAAAAAGCAAGATCGGCTGGAAACCTAACCTTGAATAACAATGAAAACTAACTAGGGGGATTTGGAAAAAAGGCTGGGGGACTCGTACCTCCACCTTGGCCACAAAATACAGTTCAACCCCTAGTGATATTAAATTATATGGAAACCTAACCTTGATCAAAAGAGGAAAACTAACTTTTTAAAGTGTAATCACCAAGAAAGCGGGTGGCAATAAGGCATCAACGGACATAATCGGGGGTAGGTAGATACGTGGATTAATAGGAGGAGTGTCAGACTGTCGACTCCTACCTGCTGTTGACTGCCCACACGCAAAAATGATGGCTCTCTGGCAGTACGAGTCTGACACATGCAGAACTGTCTCTTTCCGACATTCTGGGCCGTTCTCGACCCAGAGGCCTTATGAACTTATCTTTTGCTTACCTGCCGCTCCATAGCCATGGCGACGCTCCCATTATCGAAGCGAGGGTTGCGCTATGGCGCTATCTCCGGCCCCCATTCCTTTGCATGTGCACAGACTGAATGCCTTTCTTTCATGCGTTTCAACTTTGCATGTCTGTTTGCATGCCTCAGTATAAAAGCATAGACCTTAGATCCGGCCTGGATTTCCAAAAGAGATAATGCTCAAGCTGCGGGCGATGGAGTTCGGCTCTTGAAAGCTAGGTAGGGGCATTTTATGTTGATCATATCATGAGCGGGTCTGAAAAACTCTTTCTATTAAGCGGTAATCGGGGAGCTCCATAATCGCCACGTTTACCGCCGGGATCGATGCACAAGAATCACCAGCCTCCGGATTCGGCCACGGTTGAGCCGATCACCCCGGCCTAGCACAAACTCATTCGATTTTTCCTTTCAGACATGTTTGGCTACACGAAACTAATGAGTTGATATCTTGGATATGGAACAGAAGAATGTCTGGATCTCAACTTTAGGGAGGCGGAGCTCTGTCTTGGTCTTGGAAAGAAGTTTTCAGGTTCCAGGGAATCGATTAAGGAGTCTGGCGCTGTAAAGAAGGAGGTTGCAGAGGGTACAGCCATGGCCAAGGGTGTAGTTTGGGGAGCAATCGGTTCCGGATTTGCTGATGGCCGCCCAGTTCCGACCTCTGATTCTGAACAAAAGGGTGTTAATCTCTTACCCCCCATGTATCCATGGAGTAGCTTTTATGAATCAGTATTTCTTGATGCAATGCGACTTATTTCAAGGTAGATTTTGGGAGATTCTTATCGATATTTTTCGTTAACTTTTTGGGATGGTTTTGCAGCCCACCCAGAGATGGGTTGGCCTCCGATTGCAAAATTTCGAAAGAAGTACTCTTCTGCGCTCATACAATGCGAAAAAACGCAAGAGAAACTTCGCTAACTTACATGGATTCCGGACCGGTCCGGTGCCATCGCCCGTTCCAAGACTAACAGATTAGAACACCTAGATTAGAACCAGTTAACCGGTTTCGAGAGGGGCTCCCCTGCAACATAAATGACCGCCAGTTTACGGCCAATAGTGGGTTTTTAGCAGTCATTCGCATATTCCATGCATATACTGGCATATACTAGGAATATGCCATAAACCCACATAAGCAAGGGTTTGCCCCCTTAAGGGCAACCCAAAAACCTTTAAAACTTTAAAATCCTTAAAAGTCTTTTAAAATCCTTAAAAATCCTTAGTCTGTAATTTTTTTAATCCAAATATATGATATTCTTGAACTTATTTATCCTTGTATATAAAATTCTTATATTCCTTAACCACTATAATGTGTTTCTGAACTTTCATAAAAGTTGCATAGCAAAATAGCTATGATACCTTTGTACTTCAACTTAAGTTTCCAATAGCAACAGAAGCGTCTGATTTACTTGTTGGCATACCACGCCTTGTAACTTGTAGCAAAAATGTGTATTCTAACAAGAGCAAATATGTTAAATAAAGCAATGCAAAATGTGCATTTTTTTGGGGGAAAACATACCAAATCATAAAAATCCTTTAGAAAATGTGAGGATTTGTATAGAGGTCTTTAAAAATAAAAACGGGTTTTTTAACAACATTGTTGTCTACTTATAATGTTGTAGGCAAAGCATGTAGCACATGTTATTATTTCGATCTTGTACAAGTCGACTATTGAGACTTGTACAAAGGTGGCGATCATGAACATACCTTTAGATTACACATTCGGGTTCACCCTTTGGGTGGTTTTGGGATTATTGGATTCCAACGATTCGAAAGATTTACCTAGAATAATACATTGAAATGATGATTATATCACAAAGGCAAAACTCAACTCGAAAGTGTGCTCCTATCCCATTGTGTGAAAGAAGTTCCATTGATTATAAAATTGATGTTGTATAGGTTTAAAAAAGAAGGCCATGAGGAAAGGAGGAGTTCTCAATGGGAACATTAAAAAAATACGTAAAAAATCAAACCCATTTTTCGCTCCAGATCATCTTGGATGGACATTTTGGGGCGTTATGGGGTGGATAACAACCTCTACACCCTCTACACAGGCCGTTATGGGCTAGGAAATGGTCGAGGCTGTACCCAGCACAGGTAATATGCAGTACGGCCGAGGCCATTTCCTGGCCTATAATTGGCCCGTGTAGAGCCTATTATCGATACTTTAACAAACTGCCGAGATTTTTATTCTAGGCCTATAACTAGTCCGTGTAGAGCCTATTATCAGCCTTGACGGCCTGTCGAGATTTTTATTCCAAGAGGTGTTCAAGAAGACGACTGTTATGGTGACAACAAAACTGTTATGGCGATAATAATTCCAGCCAAGCCAAGTTTATAGCCCATACATGCCCCTCAATGAAAATCTCAGACACCCATTTTATTGGGCATGCCAAGTTTACAAAATAATGGCCCAAAAAAAACCATTGGGAGGAGTTATATTTTTATTTTATTTTTAGCACGCCGCAAAACGCCGGTACATGGCTATGGCTATGGAAATTCGGGCAAATTAAGCAGTTTTACGCTTTGGCGATCGCGCCCCTTTCAATCTACTACGTTTTTGCCTTTTACGTTGGTGCGACCAACGAGCCCTTATAGAATAAGACAAAATATGCCGGATCTATGTCATCTTCCCGATTCTCGCACTTTGGATTCGATTAATTTAAACCTGGATCGATCATCGATGGTTACAAGATATCACAAATATGTGCCGTTTCAAACTAAGAAAAAAACGGACCAAAAAACACAAGCCGTTTTTCAAATTTCCCTTCGCTTTCCTGGTGAGAGTGACTAAGCAAAGAAATTCGTTCTATTTTGCAATGAAGGTCATATTGGTTTGATCGAATTTCGTAGCAAATTCTTCGGGTTTTTGTTCTGCTGCAGGATTCAATGGTGCGGGAGGATGAATCGACCATAACAGGCGACCGGATTGCTTTAAATCATTCAGCGTTTTCTCAGCTAGTTTCTTCACAGATCAACCACATGATGCCCATCTTCCATCTTGCTTAAACTCGCATAAATCGAGTAATATATTGAAAACCGATTCTCCGTTATCTTTTAACCAAAAATGTAATCTCTGCTACATGTGAATATGGTTAAGGATCGGTTCTTACTGGATCTTCGATATGAGTTGTGTTCCTAGTCTGGATGTTAGATTGTTGTCATGATGTTTGCTCCTTTGCCATGGATTGTCAAGCATCTTACTGCTTAGTCTGATTGTTAGAGATGTCGGTTAGATTCCATAAGGTCCTAGGTTCTCTGCCGTTTGATCCCATAGTTTTTTGGGGAAAACTACAAAATACCCCTAACTTTTTGCAAAATTCACAGTATACCCCTAACTTTCTAAAAATTCATAAAATGCCCCTAAAAATTTACAAAATGCCCCTAAAAACCTATACATTAGGGGCATTTCATGAATTTTCAAAAAGTTAGGGGTATGTTGTGAATTTTGCAAAAAGTTAGGGGTATATTGTAGTTTTTCCCTAGTTTTTTTAGTTATAGCATTTTCGTGTGGCTTCTAGTTATGGTTTCCCCTCCCCTTCCCCTGAAAAAAAAGGGGATTCAAGTTAAGATTCCTGCATGACTCCTGCTTAGGTCTCCACTTGCAAAAACATTGTTCTAAATTTTGTCCAAACAGATTTTTATTACCATCCATGATCTTTTGCAAAGGCTACTTTAGGTCACTTAGCAGCTCTACTTCAAATCATGTGTCAATTTATACATCCTGCATTATCGGTAAATCCTGCATTATTGCTAAATCTTACCTAGAATATACTCTGTTAGATGAAAACACAATCGTGACGATGGAGACTTTGAAAATTTAATACCTAGCATACAAAATACCTGAAATTCCTAGGAATATTAAACCAAATATCCCATAGTAAAAAAACTAATGGTTGTCCATCATGGCGGTGGTCTAGAGGTCAGATCTCTGGTTTGGCCTCATCCAGCCAGAGGTTCAAATCCCACTATCTATACCTGGTTAGGAGACAAGGCGCACACTTTATTGGCTCCCCTGTGAGATGCCAATGTGATCCAAATGAGCGAATGTTCCGGATTCCTAAAAACTGGTACTAAAGTGATTCGCCTCGTTTAATCTTCTATTCCCCGGAAGTGAGTTTGAGTGATTCATTCGAGCTAATCACGCGGGACATGGTGGCATGATTTTTTTGTGTTTTTTCCTCTCCTGCTCGTGTTTTCAGCATCTCTGCAAATCTTGCCTGTGCACCTGAGCATGCCTCTGACCCATACACACTTCACGAGGTAGCTGTGATTATGCGAGCAATCACATCCTGACATGAACTTTCCCCATAATTGTACCATCCGGTGCAATATCTAAGGGAAGATTCTTTGCACATGGAAATAATAATGTTTGGTTATCTTGAACTAACCACATCGCACATGCGAACATACTTAACGCTCACAATTAGACTCACATTTGAAATGTGCGATGAGCTCAAGCTAATCATAACACACACGCACAATAAATGCACAATAATAACATGAAAAAACATCTTTGCATTGATGCGCCACCAGCTCGCTGCCTTGTGCCATGTCATTTTTTTTTTTGTGATTCGCAAGACCTAATCACATTATTATCTCGAGCGATCACGATTGATTAGCTCGAGCTAATCATGCCGCTATGACTAAAAACGATGTAGCCAATACTAGCAACCGACGGGTGAATGCAAGTCTCACCATGCAGTGTGCATTCCCTCCCTTCAATTAAAAAAAAGAAAAATGGCTGTGGAGGAAACATAGTTTTCCTTTCGCAGTACCTATAAATAGACTGCTACTTTAGGATTCGAAACTACCATCTTCCATCTTGCTTAAACCTGCATAAATCAGAACATAGTTTCCTTGAGTTCTTTATAATATCTGCATTTGAAAACTAAATCTCTGTTACCAAGTTAAAATACAACGCTTCAATACTAGCATTACTCATAGCTACCTGAATACCAAGTTAAAATACTATTCTATAAGCGCTAGAAAATTTAATATTCCATAATAACTTTGTAGAAGCACTATAGCTTTACAATTTTATGGAAACAAGGAGACTTTATAGATTAGTAAGCAAAGTTTAATACATAGTCCTTTAATGTAGAAGAACCTTTAAACATATAAAACGAACACCTTTGACATAAACATTTACTAATAATTATGACAAGATTTCATGATTTTGTAACCCTTCAAAAATACCCCCAATATCGTTTCCCTTCGTATTCGTTTCGCCAAATTCATGTCCTTCGGCATAACTGTTGACTCGTTTTTGGCGGAATAGCGAGATTTGACTCCCTCAAACAACAATCGACACAACTCGCCTCACCTGCTCTTTGGCAAACCTCGAGCATCATAGGGTAACCCTATACCGGGTCATAAATTCTGATAATTTCTCGTGACTAGCCTCTCTAATGGGGCTCTTCAATCAAGAGATTTACGCATTGTTGGAAATGCCTAATTTCTCTTAGGGCCCCGGAGTGCTTCGAGTTTAGCCACGTGCTTTCACGGTTTCTTCAGCGGGCCTCCTACGAGGTGGGGTTTTCAACATCCGCCGAGGTCTTCCTCCTTTTACAACTGGGAATCTTCATAGTGCTATACCAATGATTATAGGCAACCCATTGTTCCATATATGCACGGTAATCTTGCAACTTCCTCCCAAAGATTCAGATCTTTCCGGAGACTTAATGGTCTCTCTCCCCGCCTGCACTTTTATCCGATTTCCATGGGTAGGCCATTTTACGGATATGGTGGTGGCGGTGCTATCGCTTGCTCCGGAGATTTTGTTCGCTTTGCTCCTAATGTCCTTGATCACGAATTACTAGACTCGAAAGTTACCATACCTATCAAGGCCGCTTAGATCGCCTCTCAGGTGCAAATTGATTTCGCCTTGTTCCTCCGAGTCCTCCGTGGCCACGTGTGTTACTTTTCGCTTACCCCGCCAGACTTCCCTCCTTTTGCGATTCTAAGTCCTCTCCCCTAGGCGATTCTACTTGTTCTTGTCATTACGATCGCCGTTCTTTCCGACGATGACTCAAGATAATCTACTAATACCACCGTCGCCTTCCTTCCCCGGAACTCCGCTCATCTGATGATTCTTCGCCTCGCTTCTTGGATGTTTCTTAGGGTAAATGGGTTGCCTATGCTTATTTGTTTAACACCTTCAACGAGCTTGATATTTCGGCGGTGGCTTATGTACGCCATATCAAACCGCTTTCTCCGAGTTGACGAAAAATTTTAAAGATCTCCTTTTGGAGAGAAGGTAACTCGTAAGGATTTAAGGAAATTAAGGCAAAATTATTGTGGCCAAATTAGGGTATATATAGGGATATTTACGGTTATTTATTCCAACCACCTTCATTTACATTGACCCTATAATATTAGAACCCTATAATTCTCCAATGGTCCCTAGGTTATTTATTGTGGATTTGCACCACATTCCACCGGAAGTCTATTTTGGCCAATTCTATTTTTTTTTTTCATCTAGCTCTAGAATTCATGGATTCTATTACTATTATTTTCTAAGTTAGACTTTATTTTAAGGATGACCTTATCCATGGAAAACTTTTTCCCACTGAGGTTTTAATATTGGGATTCGCACCCCAATTTTTTACTAGGCCAGCTTAGTTTTCTATCATAAGGTGATGGCGATGCTTGATCTTGGTCAACCAAGATCATTGCTCGATACCATTGTGATTTTTCCTTGCTTATATACCACAGCCCACCGTGATGTATCGAAGGACCTTCCCCATCCAACGGCACTCCGTCAGATGGGCCCTGTTTTAACTCTGGTCCGGGGTCAGACGATCGAGTAGAGGACACAGAGGTGTCATTCTCATTCCGCTTTCTATGGGGTCCCTATGTCACGGAAGCAAAAATATACAACATAAGCACTAGCTACAATAACAATAAACTACCTCAAGGGTAGTGATAATACATCTAACCATGTCATCAAATACAACAAGACAATGAATGCGTCAAATACATCAAATAGAGGCTCCTACCTGTGGCTCAGACTCAAGGGGAGTCACTGGGGCCGGAGAAGTGATCGAAGTTATGGCAATGACTTGGGCTGGCAATAGACAATGGCTAGGGTTGACCACCCATCTGCCCTCAAGGTGCATACTTTTGCAGATAGGGGCTAAATCAGGCCTCGACGTGGATCAGAACTCAGGAGACGTAATCCCATGGTATCACCCAACGAGACTACTAGGGTTGCATCTCCGGGTCCGGGATGAGGTAGGAAGGGTTGCATCTCCCCTCCCTGAGTGCAAGTGGCTCCATGGGCTGCTAGGAGGATCGTGGGCGACACACGCCCATACCCGATCGAACTCCCCAAAACAAGAGCCAAGCCGACACTTGCAACTCTTGAGAGTCGTATGCACACCATTGACTCAGAAGTGTTGGACCCATACCCAGCCCACATGAAGTGACCGACTATGAGCCTAGCCCCTTATGGGACCCCAGTAGCTACGCCAGCAAGGCCCTCCCTCCACTTTGCCACCTGGACCCCGCTGTGTGGTGCTCCATAGACTCCGAGAGCAGGTGGGCTCTATGCACAGTCCAAATTAATGGGAACTAATGGGTCTAAACTAGGAGCATCATTTAAATAATGGCTACTATAGGTCTCTACCCCCCTTCCCAATACACAAGAGGTGCAAACATAAGATCAACCAGCATCATATCAACATTATCTTGATAATTAAAGAGAATAACAATTAATCCTAATCACATGCATCTAACCTATAGTTAGGTTCATTGATTAGGGTTCATGTTCGTAACAACAGGTTCTAGAATGGCTCACTTTAAAACACAGAATCTATTGAAACACACACCGACGCTACATCACCGATTCCTCGGTTCTCCATCTCGCAATCGGCCAGCTGCAGAACCCGTGCCGTCAAGACGGCCCGGGTCGAGCTCGAACGTGGGGTGGGTCCGAGGTTGGTGGAGCCAAAAGTGGCTAGGGTTTAGGGTTTAGCCTTTTTATATGGTAGGGTTTACATGAGTGCCACTTGGCCCTATAGGTGCGCCTATGTGGCTAAGATGCCTATAAGGTGAGGCCATGTGGAAATGGCTTTACCTTAGGTTGGCTAAGTTATAGATAACTTAGTCATTACCCCCACATTGTTCGTGATACATGTCTAGGGATGTAGAAATGTATGGTGATGTGGCCGTAAAATATACGCATTACGATGCCAGATATTTTAGGGGAACGTCACAGAATGCATCATATAGGACATGTCAGACTCATACTCTACCTATAGGTTGTGGTAGACTTTTGAGCCTAGCACACTATGACCCTTGTTAGACTCTACATGCCAAGGGTCCAACTGTCACTAGGCGAGTTCTACCTTGTGCATCCCCTGCTACCTCCGATACCCACGACCAGATGGGCTCCTATGCATAGGCCGCATATAATTGAGAATTATTGAACTAGCTAGGAGCATCGTCTCTATGGCTGCGAGATCTCTATCCCCTCATATACAAAAGGTGCAAACAATGATCAACCATCATCATAGAACATCCATAACTTGAGGAATAATATATGCTCAACTAATTCAAATCATATGCATCTAGGTTACAGATAGGGTTCCATTAGGGCTCATTGATGAGGGTTCTTAAACTATAACTAAGTGTTATAGGATAGCTCTACAGGAGATGTAATATGCTAACTTATTTGGAATTATACATCCCATATCATCTACCTACTGAGTGCATGAATGTTACATTACCCAATTTCTGGATTCTATAGATAAAAAAACTTAAGATCAGTGGTCTATGACGTCCTTCCAATTTCTTTCCTATTCTTGTGCATGAATGTAATCCAGGTTCATGTAAAAATGCCTTATTCTTATATAAGGAAATCGTCCATTACTTCTATCAAATTGTCATCTTGTGTTTCATGAAGCCCACAATGCTACTTGCCCATGAAAAGACGCAGACTCATTGCCTCCATTCGCACAGGGGCACATCATCTTCGAATTGAGACAGGCAGATGGATTGGTGAGCCACGTCAGGACAGGCTTTGTCAATGCTGCCAAATGGGAGTCATTGAGGATGAATCTCATACCCTTCAAAGTTGCCAAAGATATGATCAAATCCGGACGCTATCGTGGTTGGTCGGCCCCGCCAGCAGCTACATGTGACATTACACGGCATCCGTGACGCGGATGCTGGATCATACCTTGAGGTCATGGACATGCGAAGATCAGCTATGTCCTCGGGCACGACTTGACATGTACATACACATTTATTTCATGATGATGTATACTTGTGCAGTTTTGCATTCTTATTATCGCCACGATTTTTCCCTCGAACACCCTTTTTGGGCGGGGTTTTTTAACCCGGATAGTAATAAGTTTGCTCAGCGCTCCTCCGGGTCCCATAGGCCGATTGGTCCCATGGGCGATAAAAAACTATTCTATTCTATTCTATTCTATTCTATTCTCATCTTGCCTTCTTTAAACAATGCAAAACCTTGTTTTCCAAATTAGTCAAAAAAAACTTTCATAACATCATTCTTAGCTTCTAATTTGGCCAAATTTTGCTTCTCTTCCTTTAGTATCTTGAGCTGTTATGCATCCATCTCGCTTTGCAATTCAAGCTCTTATACAAATTTGAAGTTTTTGATTTTCATCTCGAAACTTCGATGTCCTTTCATGATTTCTGGAAAGAGATTTCATGGCCAAGATTTCAGATTTCAAACCAAGAAAGACCAAATCTTCATCATCGCTGTCTTCCTTGGTTGAAGACTTGAACGGTTTTTCCTTTGCTCCCATAGTCCAAATTGCTTATGGTGACCTCTAGGTAGTAGATAGATAATCGAACTAGCTAGGGTTATATAGACCCCAAAAAAAAAAAAAAAAAAAAAAATCCACCCACACTAGATTACATCTACCAATGTTATTAAGTATCGTCAAAATCCGTGACGTTTAAAAAACGTTCTTTAAGATTTTTGAAGATTTTTAAAATTTTTGGAAAAAATCTTTAAAAACATATTTAGGATTAAAAATATGTTAACAAGGTCTTCAAAGATGGAGGGGTTGCCCTCCACGCCAAAGAGAGGGTGAAGTGGCTTAAATCTTCAAAGTCATGTTTTCACAATCAATCAAAATTTCTACTTCAAAACAATAGAATACTTGATACCATGATTTTATGGGAATTGCCCTCAAGAAATTTTTGGTGCTTTCAGGCATAGAGTAAGTATTGTACATAAGGACAAGTTTAATAGAAAGGTCAAGTCTTCCACCTTAAAGTCAGCTATTCGACATGATGCAAGTGGATTTGAGGACCACTGCAAAATTTTAGCACTCAAAAATCAATCTCATGAAGCAGTTGGAATTTGAGGATCACCACCAATTTTTTAAAATAAAACAACGCCCATGCTAAAGATTTTAGCAATAAAACACCACCATGCAGAATTTGTAGCCTTATTGAAAATTGTTGAAAAGAGAACTCAGATGGAAACCTAACCTGGTTAAAAAGCTGAAACCTTACTTTTAAAGTGTTATCACCAATAAAGTGGGCGGAAGAGGACATCAATGGACAAGTTGAAAAATTAGGTAGACACGTGGGGTTTCCCTGTGCATGCGCTTCCACCTACCTCTCGTCCATCTGAAAAAAATCATGACAGTAAAATGGCAAGACGCTGCACCGTCGTCGATTCAATTGCCCGGGAAAAATTCGAGCCTGGCACCTTTAACATTTTCTTCCTCCTTAGTAGAGAGGCCATGGCCATGGCGACCACTCCATTCCAAAGATGGTGAGATTTTTAAAGCATCGACATGGCGCTAACTCCGGATGCTATTCACACCATGCAACTGCATGTGCTTGATCTCTGCATGGATGAGCTTGATCTCTGCATGCCCATTCCAAAGACTTTTCATGCATTTATTCAAAACCCCTAGGGTGCAAAAAAGCAAGATCGGCCGGAAACCTAACCTTGAATAACAATGAAAACTAACTAGGGGATTTGGAAAAATTTTGGGGGACATTCGTACCTCCACCTTGGCCACAAAATACGATTCAACCCCTAGTGATATTAAATTATATGGAAACCTAACCTTGATCAAAAGAGGAAACCTAACTTTTTAAAGTGTAATCACCAAGAAAGCGGGTGGCAATAAGGCATCAACGGACATAATCGGGGGTAGGTAGATACGTGGATTAATGGGAGGAGTGTCAGACTGTCGACTCCTACTGGCTGTTGATGCCCTCCACATAAAAAATGATGGCTCTGGCAAAGACGAGTGTCGACACATGCGTAATCGTCTCTTTCAGGGACATTCACGGGCGTTCTCGACCTGAGGCCTTATGAACTTATCTTTTGCTTACCCGCGGCTCCATAGCCATGGCGACGCTCCCATTATCCAGAACCGAGGTTGCAGCTATGGCGCTATCTCCGGCCCCCATTCCTTTGCATGTGCGCAGACTGAATGCCTTTCTTTCATGCGTTTCAACTTTTCATGTCTGTTTGCATGCCTCAGAAAGTGTAAAAGCATAGACCTTAGATCCGGCCTGGATTTCCAAAAGAGATAATGCTCAAAGCTGAGGCGATGGAGTTCGCTCTTGAAAGCTAGATAGGGGCATTTTTATGTTGATCATATCATGGCGGGTCTCGAAAAACTCTTTCTATTAAGCAGTGTCGGGGGCTCCATAATCGGGCTACGTTTACCGGCCAGGATCGATGCACAAGAATCACTCACGGATTGAAGCCACGGTTGAGCCGACCACCTTGACCTAAGCACAAACTCATTCGATTTTTCCTTTTCGGATTACATGTCGGCTACCACGAAACTAATGAGTTGATAGCTTGGATATGGAGCGAGTAAGAATGTCCGGATCTTAACTTTAGGGAGGCGAGCTCGCTGTCTTGATCTCGGAAAGAAGTTTTCAGGTTCGGGGAATCGATTATGAAGGCCGCTGTAAAGAAGGAGGTTGCAGAGGGTACAGCCATGGCCAAGGGGTGTAGTTTGGGGAGCAATCGGTTCGGTTCTTTGATGGCCGCTTGATTCGACCTCGATTCTGAACAAAGGGTGTTAATCTCCTTACCCGCCCATGTATCCATGGAGTAGCTTTTATGAATCGTATTTCTTCGTGCAATGCGGCTTGTTTCAAGGTAGATTTTTGGGAGATTCTTATCGATATTTTTTCGTTAACTTATTTGGGATGGTTTTGCAGCCCACCCGGTGAGTGGGGTTGGCCTCCGGTGCAAAATTTACAGCTTGGACTCTTGCTGCTCATCTGTCGATCAGGAAAACGCCAAAGAGCTTCGGCCTGCCCCAACACATCGAGTTCAAACCCGGTCCGGTGCCATCGCCGATTCGGCACTAACAGATTAGAACACCTAGATTAGAACCGATTAGTAGAACACCTAGATTAGAACCGGTTAACCCGGTTTGAGAGGCTCCCACCGCAACATAAATGACCGGCAGTTTACGGCCAACAATGGGTTTTTAGCAGTCATTCGCATATTCCATGCATATACTGGCATATACTAGGAATATGCCATAAACCCACATAAACAAGGGTTTGCCCCCTTAGGGGCAACCCAAAAACCTTTAAAAACTTTAAAATCCTTAAAAATCTTTTAAAATCCTTAAAAATCCTTAGTCTGTAATTTTTTTAATTCAAATATATGATATTCTTGAACTTATTTATCCTTGTATATAAAATTCTTATATTCCTTAACCACTATAATGTGTTTTTGAACTTTCATAAAAGTTGCATAGCAAAATAGCTATGATACCTTTGTACTTGAACTTAAGTTTCCAATAGCAATAGAAGCTTTTGATTTACTTGTTGGCATACTACGTCTTGTAACTTGTAGCAAAAATGTGTATTCTAACAGTAGCAAATATGTTAAATAAAGCAATGCAAAAAATGTGCATTTTTTTTTTGGGGGTGGGGGGGAGGGGAGGGGAGGAAAGTATACCAAATCATAAAAAAAAATCCTTTAGAAAATGTATGGATTTTGTATAGAGGTCTTAAAAAATAAAAACGGGTTTTTTTAACAACATTGTTGTCTACTTATAATGTTGTAGCAAAGATGTAGCACATGTTGGGCTATCGATCTTGTACAAGTCGACTATTGAGACTTGTACAGTGACGATCATGAACATACCTTTAGATTACACATTCGGGTTCACCCTTTGGGTGGCTTGGGATTATTGGATTCCAACGTATTCGAAAGATTTACCTAGAATAATACATTGAAATGATGATTATATCACAAAGGCAAAACTCAACTCGAGTGTGCTCCTATCCCATTGTGTGAAAGAAGTTCCATTCAGATTACAAAATTGATGTTGTATAGGTTTAAAAAAAGAAGGCCATGAGGAAAGGAGGAGTTCTCAATGGGAACATTAAAAAAAAATACAGAAAAAATCAAACCCCATTTTTCGCTCCAGATCATACTGGATGGACATTTTGGGACGTTATGGGGTGGATAACAGCCTCTACACCCTCTACACAGGCCGTTATGGGCTAGGAAATGGTCGAGGTTGTACCCAAAGAGGTAATATCGATCTAAGACAACCGAGGCCATTTCACGGCCTATAACCGTGTAGAGCCTATTATCAGCCTTTAATTTTGTCGAGATTTTTTATTCGGCCTATAACTAGTCAGGTGTAGAGCCTATTATCAGCCTTGACTTTGTCGAGATTTTTATTCCAAGAGGTGTTCAAGAAGACGACTGTTATGGTGACAACAAAAATTCCAGCCAAGCTGTTATAGCCCATACATGCCCTCTTCACGCTTTTGAATCAATCGCCCCGAGATTCATTCCTAGAATGAAAATCTCGGGGCCAGTAATAAGGGCATGCCAAGTTTCTAAAATAATGGCAAAAAAAAACCATTGGGAGGAGTTATATTTTTATTTTATTTTTAGCACGCCGCAAAAACGCCGGGTACATGGCTATGGCTATGGAAATTGGCAAATTGAAGCGGTTATTTACGCTTTGGCGATGCGCCCCTTTCAATCTAGTTCGGTTTTGCCTTTTTCATTTGGTGCAGCTAACGAGCCCTTATAGACCCGGCACAAAATATGCGGATCTATGTCATCTTCTCGATTAGGCACTTTGGATTACGATTAATTTAAACCTGGGCTGACATCGATGGTTACTGATATCACAAAATGTCTTTGTTCAGCTAAGAAAAAAGAACGGACAAAAAACACAAGCTTCGTTTTCAAATTTCCCTACGTTCAGGGGTCCGAGAGTGACTAAGCAAAGAAATTAGTTCTATTTTGCAATGAAGGTCATATTGGTTTGATCGAATTTAAGAGCAAATTCTTGGTTTTTGTTCGGGCTGCGAGATTCAATGGTGCGGGAGGATGAATCGACCATAACTTGGCGACCGGATTGCTTTTTAAATCATTGCGTTTTTCTCGGCTAGTTTCTTCACCGGATCAACCACATGATGCCCATCTTCCATCTTGCTTAAACATGCATAAATCAGAACATATTGAAAACCGATTCTCCGTTATCTTTTAACCAAAAATGTAATCTTTGCTACATGTGAATATGGTTAAGGATCGGTTCTTACTGGATCTTCGATATGAGTTGTGTTCCTAGTCCGGATGTTAGATTGTTGTCATGATGTTTGCTCCTTTGCCATGGATTGTCAAGCATCTTCGCTTAGTCTCGATTGTTAGAGATGCGGTTAGATTCCATAAGGTCCTAGGTTCTCTGCCGATTTGATCCCATAGTTTTTTTAGTTATAGCATTTTCGTGTGGCTTCTAGTTATGGTTTCCCCTCCCCTTCCCCTGAAAAAAAAGGGGATTCAAGTTAAGATTCCTGCATGACTCCTGCTTAGGTCTCCACTTGCAAAAACATGGTTCTAAATTTTGTCCAAACAGATTTTTATTACCATCCATGATCTTTTGCAAAGGCTACTTTAGGTCACTTAGCAGCTCTACTTCAAATCATGTGTCAATTTATACATCCTGCATTATCGGTAAATCCTGCATTATTGCTAAATCTTACCTAGAATATACTCTGTTAGATGAAAACACAATTGTGACGATGGAGACTTTGAAAATTTAATACCTAGCATACAAAATACCTGAAATTCCTAGGAATATTAAACCAAATATCCCATAGTAAAAAAACTAATGGTTGTCCATCATGGCGGTGGTCTAGAGGTGGATCTACGGGTTTGGCCTCATCCAGCCAGAGGTTCAAATCCCACTATCTATACCTGGTTAGGAGACAAGGCGCACACTTTATTGGCTCCCCTGTGAGATGCCAATGTGATCCAGTCGAGCGAATGTTCGGATTCCTAAAACTGGGGTACCAAAGTGATTCGCTCGAGCGAATCTTCGTATTCCTGGAAGTGAGTTGAGTGATTCATTCGAGCTAATCACAGTGACATGGTGGCATGATTTTTTTGTGTTTTTTCCTCTCCTGCTCGTGTTTTCAGCATCTCTGCAAATCTTGCCTGTGCACCTGAGCATGCCTCTGACCCATACACACTTCACGAGGTAGCTGTGATTATGCGAGCAATCACATCTGACATGAACTTTCCCCCATAATTGTACCATCTGGTGCAATATCTAAGGGAAGATTCTTTGCACATGGAAATAATAATGTTTGGTTATCTTGAACTAACCACATCGCACATGCGAATATACTTAACGCTCACAATTAGACTCACATTTGAAATGTGCGATGAGCTCAAGCTAATCATAACACACACGCACAATAATAAATGCACAATAATAACATGCGAAAACATCTTTGCATTGATGCGCCACCAGCCTGCCGTCTTGTGCCATGTCATTTTTTGTGATTCGCAAGACCTAATCACATTATTATCTCGAGCGAATCACAGTGATTAGCTCGAGCTAATCATGCCGCGCTATGACTAAAACGATGTAGCCAATACTAGCACCGACGTGGGTGAATGCAAGTCTCACCATGCAGTGTGCATTCCCTCCCTTCAATTAAAAAAAAGAAAAATGGCTGTGGAGGAAACATAGTTTTCCTTTCGCAGTACCTATAAATAGACTGCTACTTTAGGATTCGAAACTACCATCTTCCATCTTGCTTAAACCTGCATAAATCAGAACATAGTTTCCTTGAGTTCTTTATAATATCTGCATTTGAAAACTAAATCTCTGTTACCAAGTTAAAATACAACGCTTCAATACTAGCATTACTCATAGCTACCTGAATACCAAGTTAAAATACTATTCTATAAGCGCTAGAAAATTTAATATTCCATAATAACTTTGTAGAAGCACTATAGCTTTACAATTTTATGGAAACAAGGAGACTTTATAGATTAGTAAGCAAAGTTTAATACATAGTCCTTTAATGTAGAAGAACCTTTAAACATATAAAACGAACACCTTTGACATAAACATTTACTAATAATTATGACAAGATTTCATGATTTTGTAACCCTTCAAAAATACCCCCAATATCGTTTCCCTTCGTATTCGTTTCGCCAAATTCATGTCCTTCGGCATAACAGTGACTCGTTTTGCGTGAATAGCGTAGAGATTTGACTCCTCAAACAACTGACACAACTCTGCCTCAGCTGCTTCTTGGCAAACCCTGAGCATCATAGGGGTAACCCTATCTTTGGGTAGTAAATTCACGCATAATTTCTCGCACTAGCCTCTCGAATGGGGCTCTTCGAATCAAGAGATTTACGCATTGTTGGAAATGCCTAATTTCTCTTAGGGCCCTGGAGTGCTTCGAGTTTGGCACGTGCTTTGCCGGTTTCTTCAGCTCCTCCGGTCGAGGTGGGGGTTTCCGAACATCCGCTCGAGGTCTTCCTCCTTTTACAAATCTGGGAATCTTCAGTGTGCTATACCAATGATTATAGGCAACCCATTGTTCCATATATGCACGGTAATCTTGCAACTTCCTCCGGTATTCCCGATCTTTCTGGAGACTTAATGGTCTCTCCCCTGCTCTGTACTTCTTATCTGATTTCCCATGGGTAGGCCATTTCGGATATGGTGGTGGCGGTGCTATCGCTTGCTCCGAGAGATTTTGTTCTGTTTGCTCCTAATGTCCTTGATCATGAATTACTAGACTCGAGTTACCATACCTATCAAGGCGGCGTTTAGATCGTCTCTCCCGTGCAATTGACTCGTCTTGTTCCTCCGAGTCCTCTGTGGCCACGTGTGTTACTTTTCGCTTACCCCGGCGTACTTCCCTCCTTTTTCGCGATTCTAAGTCCTCTCCCTGCTGCGATTGTACTTGTTCTTGTCATTCTGACTGCTGTTCTTCTGACGATGACTCCGCATAATCTACTAATACCACCGTCTCGTCTTCCTGTGAACTCCGTTCATCGGATGATTCTTCGCTCTCGCTTCTTGGATGTTTCTTAGGGTAAATCTGCTTGCCTATGCTTACGTGTCGAACACCTTCACGAGCTTGATATTTCCTGGCGGTGGCTTTCGTGCGCGCCATATCAAACTGCTCTGGAGTTGGACGAAAATTCTTAAAGATCTCCTTTTTGGAGAGAAGGTAACTCAGAAGGGATTTAAGGAACAGATTAAGGCAAAATTATTGTGGCCAAATTAGGGTATATATAGGGATATTTACGGTTATTTATTCCAAACACCTTCATTTACATTGACCCTATAATATTAGAACCCTATAATTCTCCAATGGTCCCTAGGTTATTTATTGTGGATTTGCACCACATTCCACCGGGAAGTCTATTTTGGCCAATTCTATTTTTTTTTTCATCAAGCTCTAGAATTCATGGATTCTATTACTATTATTTTCTAAGTTAGACTTTATTTTAAGGATGACCTTATCCATGGAAAACTTTTCCCACTCGAGGTTTTAATATTGGGATTCGCACCCCAATTTTTACTAGGCCAGTTAGTTTTCTATTATAAGGTGATGGTCAGTGCTTGATCTTGGTCAACCAAGAACATTGCTCTGATACCATTGTGACGCTCCTTGCGCTATATACGACAGCCCGCCGTATGCATCGAAGGACCTTCCCCATCCAACGGCACCGTCAGTATGGGCCCTCTGTTTAACTCGCGTCTCGGGGTCCGAGACGATCGAGTAGAGGACCAGAGGTGTCATTCTCGTCCGTTTTCTATGGGGTCCCTATGTCACGAAGCAAAAATATACAACATAAGCACTAGCTACAATAACAATAAACTACCTCAAGGGTAGTGATAATACATCTAACCATGTCATCAAATACAACAATTACAATGAATGCGTCAAATACATCAAATAGAGGCTCCTACCGGGCTGGGGGACTCAAGGGGAGTCATTTGGGGGCCTCCAGATAGAACAGCCCAGGAGTTATGGCAATGACTTGGCTGGCAATAGACAATGGCTAGGGTTGACCCTCCATCCCCCTCTCCCGCATACTGCTTTGGCGGATAGGCTATCGGGGCTCTCGACGTGATCAGAATCTCACGGAGACGTAATCCCATGGTATCACCCAACGAGACTACTCGGGTTGCATCTCCCGGTCGCGATGAGGTAGGAAGGGTTGCATCTCCCCCCTGAGTCTTGGTGGCTCCATGGGCGGGGCTAGAGGATCGTGGCGACACACGCCCATACCACCTGAACTCCCCAAAACAAGAGCCAAGCCCGACACTCTGCAACTCTTGAGAGTCGAGGCGACACCATTGACCCAGGAAGTGTCGGACCCATACCCGGCCCACATGAAGTGACCGACTATGAGCCTAGCCCGCTATGGGACCCCAAGAGGGCTCAGCAAGGCCCCCTCCACTTTGCCACTGACCCCGTTGTGTGGTGCTCCATAGACTCCGTAGCCAGGTGGGCTCTATGCACAGGCCGCAAATTAATGGGAACTAATGGGTCTAAACTAGGAGCATCATTTAAATAATGGCTACTATAGGTCTCTACCCCCTTCCCAAATACACAAGAGGTGCAAACATAAGATCAACCAAACATCATATCAACATAATCTTGATAATTAAAGAGAATAACAATTAATTCTAATCACATGCATCTAACCTATAGTTAGGGTTCATTGATTAGGGTTCATGTTCAGAACAATAGGTTCTGGAATGGCTCTACTGCAATACAGGAATCTATTGAAAACCGCTGACGGCAGCTACCCCTGGAATTTCCTGGTTCTCCATCTCGGCAAAGGGCTGCCAGAACCCAGCCGTCAAGAGGCGGTCTTGGTCGAGCTTTCGATCGTGAACTGGTGGGTCTGAGGTTGGTGGAGCCAAAAGTGGCTAGGGTTTAGGGTTTAGCCTTTTATATGGTAGGGTTTACATGAGTGCCACTTGGCTCCTATAGGTGCATCTATGTGGCGGTATGCCTATAAGGTGAGGCCATGTGGAAATGGCTTCTTACCTTAGGTTGGCTAAGTTATAGATAACTTAGTCATTACCCCCACATTGTTCGTATACATGTCTAGGGATGTAGAAATGTATGGTGATGTGGCCGTAAAATATACGTACGTATGCCGTATATTTTAGGGGAACGTCACAGAATGCATCATATAGGACATGTCAGACTCATACTCTACCTATAGGTTGTGGTAGACTTTTGAGCCTAGCACACTATGACCCTTGTTAGACTCTACATGCCAAGGGTCCAACTGTCACTAGGCGAGTTCTACCTTGTGCATCCCTGTTACCTCCTGATACCCACGACCAGATGGGCTCCTATGCATAGGCCGCATATAATTGAGAATTATTGGAACTAGCTAGGAGCATCGTCTCTATGGCTACGAGATCTCTATCCCCTCATATACAAAAGGTGCAAACAATGATCAACCATCATCATAGAACATCCATAACTTGAGGAATAATATATGCTCAACTAATTCAAATCATATGCATCTAGGTTACAGATAGGGTTCCATTAGGGCTCATTGATGAGGGTTCTTAAACTATAACTAAGTGTTATAGGATAGCTCTACAGGAGATGTAATATGCTAACTTATTTGGAATTATACATCCCATATCATCTACAAACTGAGTGCATGAATGTTACATTACCCAATTTCTGGATTCTATAGATAAAAAAACTTAAGATCCGTGGTCTATGACGTCCTTCCAATTTCTTTCCTATTCTTGTGCATGAATGTAATCCAGGTTCATGTAAAAATGCCTTATTCTTATATAAGGAAATCGTCCATTACTTCTATCAAATTGTCATCTTGTGTTTCATGAAGCCCGAGACCTTAATATTTGCAATCTTATTTACTCTACTCTGTCTTGCCCTTCTTTAAACAATGCAAATCCTTGTTTTCCAAATTAGTCAAAAAAAAATTTCATAACATCATTCTTAGGTTCTAATTTGGCCAAAGTTTGCTTCTCTTCCTTTAGTATCTTGAGCTGTTATGCATCCATCTCGCTTTGCAATTCAAGCTCTCTTATACAAATTTGAAGTTTTTAATTTTCATCTGAAACTTCTCGATGTCCTTTCATGATTTCCTGCAGAAGAGATTTCATGGCCAGTATTTCGTATTTCAACTGCGCAAAGACCAAATCTTCATCATCGCTGTCTTCCTTGGTTGAAGACTTGAACGGTTTTTCCTTTGCTCCCATAGTCCAAATTGCTTATGGTGACCTCTAGGTAGTAGATAGATAATCGGAATAGCTAGGCAGTTATATAGATCCCCCCCCTTCAAAAAAAAAAAAAAAAAAAAAACCCACCCACACTAGATTGTCTACCAATGTTATTAAGTACGTCAAAATCCGTACGTTTAAAAAACGTTTTTTAAGATTTTTTTAAGATTTTTAAAATTTTTGGAAAAAATCTTTAAAAACATATTTCAGACAAAATATGTTAACAAGGTGCTGCGCATGGAGGATTGCCCTCCACGGCCAGAGGGTGAAGTGGCTTAAATCTTCAAAGTCATGTTTTCACAATCAATCAAAATTTCTACTTCAAAACAATAGAGTACTTGATACCATGATTTTATGGGAATTGCCCTGAAGAAATTTTTGGTGCTCGGCATAGAGTAAGTATTGCAGAAGCATAAGGACAAGTTTAATAGAAAAGGTCAAGTCTTCCACCTTAAAGTCAGCTATTCGACATGATGCAAGTGGATTTGAGGACCATTGCAAAATTTTAGCACTCAAAAATCAATCGTACATGAAGCAGTTGGAATTTGAGGATCACCACCAATTTTTTAAAATAAAACAACGCCCATGCTAAAGATTTTAGCAATAAAACACCACCATGCAGAATTTGTAGCCTTATTGAAAATTGTTGAAAAGAGAACTCAGATGGAAACCTAACCTCGATTAAAGGCAGAAACCTTACTTTTTAAAGTGTTATCACCAATAAAGCGGGCGGGAAGAGGACATCAACAGACAAGTTGAAAAATTAGGTAGACACGTGGGGTTTCCCAGGCTGTCTGCCTCCACCTACCTCTGTCCATACGAAAAAATCATGACAGGCAAACTGGCAGTACGCTGTGCACTGTCGCATTCCGACTGTCTGGGAAAAATTCGAGCCTGGCACCTTTAACATTTTCTTCCTCCTTAGTAGAGAGGCCATGGCCATGGCGACCACTCCATTCCAGCATGGTGAGATTTTAAAGCACCGATTATGGCACTAACTCCAGATGCTATTCCGCACCATGCAACTGCATGTGCTTGATCTCTGCATGAGCTTGATCTCTGCATGTGCTTGATCTCTGCATGCCCATTCCGGCACTTTTCATGCATTTATGCAAAAACCCCTAGGGTGCAAAAAGCAAGATCGGCTGGAAACCTAACCTTGAATAACAATGAAAACTAACTAGGGGGATTTGGAAAAAAGGCTGGGGGACTCGTACCTCCACCTTGGCCACAAAATACAGTTCAACCCCTAGTGATATTAAATTATATGGAAACCTAACCTTGATCAAAAGAGGAAACCTAACTTTTTAAAGTGTAATCACCAAGAAAGCGGGTGGCAATAAGGCATCAACGGACATAATCGGGGGTAGGTAGATACGTGGATTAATGGGAGGAGTGTCAGACTGTCGACTCCTACCTGCTGTTGACTGCCCACACGCAAAAATGATGGCTCTCTGGCAAGATGAAGTGGTCGACACATGCGGGCTGTCTTTTCCGACATTACGGGCGTTCACCGACCCAGAGGCCTTATGAACTTATCTTTTGCTTACCTGCCGCTCCATAGCCATGGCGACGCTCCCATTATCCAGAACCGAGGTTGCAGCTATGGCGCTATCTCCGGCCCCCATTCCTTTGCATGCAGACTGAATGCCTTTCTTTCATGCGTTTCAACTTTTCATGTCTGTTTGCATGCCTCAGTGTAAAAGCATAGACCTTAGATCCGGCCTGGATTTCCAAAAGAGATAATGCTCAAGCTGCGGGCGATGGAGTTCGGCTCTTGAAAGCTAGGTAGGGGCATTTTTATGTTGATCATATCATGAGCAGGTCTCTGAAAAACTCTTTCTATTAAACAGGTAATCAGGGGGCTCCATAATCGGCTACGTTTACCAGCAGGATCGATGCACAAGAATCACCAGCTCTGGATTCGAAGCCACGATTGAGCCGATCACCCCAGCTAAGCACAAACTCATTCGATTTTTCCTTTCAGACATGTCTGGCTACACGAAACTAATGAGTTGATAGCTTGGATATGGAACAGAAGAATGTCCGGATCTCAACTTTAGGGAGGCGAGCTGTCTTGATCTTGGAAAGAAGTTTTGAGTTCGAGGAATCGATTAAGGAGTTACAGCTTGTAAAGAAGGAGGTTGCAGAGGGTACCATGGCCAAAGGGTGTAGTTTGGGAGCAATCGGTTCCGATTTCTTGATGGCCGCCCCCGATTCGACCTCGATTGGCGAACAAAAAAGGGTGTTAATCTCCTTACCCGCCCCATGTATCCATGGAGTAGCTTTTATGAATCGTATTTCTTCGATGCAATGCGGCTTGTTTCAAGGTAGATTTTGGGAGATTCTTATCGATATTTTTCACCGTTAACTTATTTGTGATGGTTGCAGCCCACCTGGTTCGTGGGTTGGTCTCCGGTCACAAAATTTACAAAAGCGTACTCTTCTTTGCTCATACAGTCTTGAAAAAACGCAAGAGAAACTCACTGCTAACTTACATCGATTGCACATCAGTCCGGCCATCGCCGCCCTATGATTAACAGATTAGAAACACCTAGATTAGAACCAGTTAACCGAGAACACCTAGATTAGAACCGCTTAGCGGGTTTTCGAGAGGGGCTCCCGCAACATAAATGACCGCAGGTTCACGCCAACAATGGGTTTTTAGCCATTATTCGATATTCCATGCATATCTTTGGCATATACTAGGAATATGCCATAAACCCCATAAACAAGGGTTTGCCCCTTAGGGCAACCCAAAAACTTTTTTAAAAACTTTAAAATCCTTAAAAATCTTTTAAAATCCTTAAAAATCCTTAGTCTCTAATTTTTTTAATCCAAATATATGGTATTCTTGAACTTATTTATCCTTGTATATAAAATTCTTATATTCCTTAACCACTATAATGTGTTTTTGAACTTTCATAAAAGTTGCATAGCAAAATAGCTATGATACCTTTGTACTTGAACTTAAGTTTCCAATAGCAACAGAAGCTTTTGATTTACTTGTTGGCATACTACGTCTTGTAACTTGTAGCAAAAATGTGTATTCTAACAGTAGCAAATATGTTAAATAAAGCAATGCAAAAAATGTGCATTTTTTTTTTTTATGGGAAGATACCAAATCATAAAAATCCTTTAGAAAATGTGAGGATTTGTATAGAGGTCTTTAAAAATAAAAAACGGGTTTTTTAACAACATTGTTGTCTACTTATAATGTTGTAGGCCAGCATGTAGCACATGTTGGGCTACTCGATCTTGTACAAGTCGACTATTGAGACTTGTACAGTGACGATCATGAACATACCTTTAGATTACACATTCGGGTTCACCCTTTGGGTGGCTTAGGATTATTGGATTCCAACGTATTCGAAAGATTTACCTAGAATAATACATTGAAATGATGATTATATCACAAAGGCAAAACTCAACTCGAGTGTGCTCCTATCCCATTGTGTGAAAGAAGTTCCATTCAGATTACAAAATTGATGTTGTATAGGTTTAAAAAAAGAAGGCCATGAGGAAAGGAGGAGTTCTCAATGGGAACATTAAAAAAAAATACAGAAAAAATCAAACCCCATTTTTCGCTCCAGATCATACTGGATGGACATTTTGGGACGTTATGGGGGTGGATAATGCCTCTACACCCCTCTACACGGTGCCGTTATGGGCTAGAAATGGTCGCTGGCCGACCAAAGATGTAATATGCAAGACGGCCGAGGCCATTTCACGGCCTATAATTGGCGATGTAGAGCCTATTATCCTTTATGACCTGTCGAGATTTTTATTCTGGCCTATAACTAGTCCGTGTAGAGCCTATTATCAGCCTTGACTACTGTCGAGATTTTTTATTCCAAGAGGTGTTCAAGAAGACAATTATTATGGTGACAAGAAAATTCCAAATAAAGCTGTTATAGCCCATACATGCCCCCTCTTCACGCTTGAATCAAGGTCCGAGATTCATTCCTAGAATGAAAATCTCAGACAGTGATTAAGAGCATGCCAAGTTTACAAAATAATGGCCCAAAAAACCATTGGGAGGAGTTATATTTTTATTTTATTTTTAGCACGCCATTAAAAACGCCGGTACATGGCTATGGCTATGGAAATTGGGCAAATTGAGCGGTTATTTTCGCTTTGGCGATGCGCCCCTTTCAATCTAGTTCTGGTTTTGCCTTTTTTGTTGGTGCAGCTAACGAGCCTTATAGGACCGGCACAAAATATGCGGATCTATGTCATCTTCGATTCCGGCACTTTGGATTCTCGATTAATTTAAACTGGGCCGACATCGATGGTTACAATATTATCACAAATATGTGCTGCTCGGCTAAGAAAAAAGAACGGACCAAAAAAAAACACAAGCTTCGTTTTCAAATTTCCTTTACTTTTTTCGGTCCGAGAGTGACTAAGCAAAGAAATTCGTTCTATTTTGCAATGAAGGTCATATTGGTTTGATCGAATTTCGTAGCAAATTCTTCGGGTTTTTGTTCTGCTGCAGGATTCAATGGTGCGGGAGGATGAATCGACCATAATAGGCGACCGGATTGCTTTAAATCATTCAGCGTTTTCTCAGCTAGTTTCTTCACAGATCAACCACATGATGCCCATCTTCCGTCTTGCTTAAACATGCATAAATCAGAACATATTGAAAACCGATTCTCCGTTATCTTTTAACCAAAAATGTAATCTCTGCTACATGTGAATATGGTTAAGGATCGGTTCTTACTGGATCTTCGATATGAGTTGTGTTCCTAGTCTGGATGTTAGATTGTTGTCATGATGTTTGCTCCTTTGCCATGGATTGTCAAGCATCTTACTGCTTAGTCTGATTGTTAGAGATGTCGGTTAGATTCCATAAGGTCCTAGGTTCTCTGCCGTTTGATCCCATAGTTTTTTTAGTTATAGCATTTTCGTGTGGCTTCTAGTTATGGTTTCCCCTCCCCTTCCCCTGAAAAAAAAGGGGATTCAAGTTAAGATTCCTGCATGACTCCTGCTTGAATATTCATCGTATCCACAAAGCCTTGCCCTAAAAATAAGATAGGTCATGCTCTTCAAAACCAAAAAAAAAAAAAAAAAAAAAGGGGGTATAAGTTCCAAAAAAATACACCTCCCCACCTTAGGAAATTTGGGTCCGACCTAATTGTTTTCCAAATTATAGGTGCAATGTTGGTCTCAAAGTTGAGGCAGGAAACTTCATGACCTAGAAATCCATGGTCGTGGGTGCACAAGGATCCCAAAAATGAACTACTATATTTAACCAATATCATATCATAAAAAAACCATGGTATATGTGGTTTCTTATGCATGAATTAATTCGATAGAAGAAAACTACATGCTATAGTGATTTGTCTAAACTGATTATGGTTTATGATATGGTTATTAATGTTGATTGTGATGCTATAGTGGTTTATTAAAGCTCGTTGTGGTTTTGTGAGATAGCTTTTGCATACTATAGTGGTTCGTTAAACTAGTAATAGTTTGTTAATACACTCCATATAAATGGTTATTAGACCATCTCCACAATATTGAAGTACCTTTAACTAATCTTTTGACATTCACAATTACCTTCCCATCTCTATTGAATTCTTTTTTTTTTTTCCCAAAGGCCACTTAATCTAATGTGGAAACTTACATATGGACATATGAAATCCTCACGTATAAAGAACATGTATGATACAAGATCACATGATGAGGATTTACACAAGGAAGAAATACTTGTGTGTATATTTAAATTTACCAAAGGGTAATTGTTATGCAATCGATCCAGTGGCGATCGGGATTCTCGGACAACATCATGCATTGCATGCGTCGCATGCATATATCACATTTTTTGAGCCACCATTCAATTGAGGAGATTGCTATTTATTGTGGAGTTCTTCTTTAACTTATCATTGGTGCTTTCTCATCTCGCCCGGTTTCCTTTGTTTCTCACTCTCCATCCCTTAATTTTGTTATTTAGGTAAATGTTGTTTATCAAAATTCTCTCGTGGCATCATTGACGACCTCAACGGCTTTCGAGGGTTTTTGTTTTATTATCATTGTGTTTTAGTGGTGGTGATGTGCAGTGATGCGCCGACTCACGTTTCTCCTTGAAGCGTGGGATTTTTATGGGGCGTTTTAGCAACCTTGCATTTGTTTAAGCCCCTTGCCGCTTATCACTAGGGTTTTTCCTTGAAAACCAAAAGGGGAAGGTTTATTAATCTCGATGATAAGCTCTTGGATGTACATTAGCCAAGATTTGTAGCAGAAACAATAAGGCTTATATAACTAGATATTCTCTAGGGTTTTTAAATTTTATGGGTACCTTATAATATGCGGCCCACTCTATATCATTGTAGAAAACTGAGATGAATGAAAAGCCTATCAATTGTTGTTGTATCTTAAAGACGAGAATTTTCAATTTTGATCTAATGATGGTGATAAAGATAATAAATAAATATTTCACTGCATATTTAATTTCTTACTTAAAAAGAAATATGCACTACATTCTGGATGGCTCGGATTGCTCTATGGATATGGTTCAGTATCCATCCTTGCCCAAAAAGGGCATATAAAAAGGGGGGAGGGGGATGAGAAGAAAAGTGCATGCTAAACCCGATGTTTGATAAAGGTAAGAGGGCATGATAAAGATAAGTGGGCATTAATACCTATACAACATGCATACTGATAAAGCATAACATGAAATACTGCTTTGTTTATATCTTATATCTTTAGAACCTAAGCATTGCAACTAAATGCAGGGCATGCAACAATATATCGAGGTACAAATTATTTGAATGATGCACCACTAACCAACGTGCGGCCCTACTATTGGAACTTTACCATTGACATCAATATCAATATAAAAAATCTCTCCTAAATATTACCCATTTCTCGCTTGTCACATGGGGATAATTCTAGATTCCTTAGAAAAACTCGATTAAGATGGCACATGTGAAAATATTAGAAGATTAGAAAGCTAAAATATCATGTTAGGCATCTCCATAGGTTGTAAAGGCATTCCTTGATTTTAAAAGAGTCAAGAACTTGAGGTAGATTTGGAGCTTATAAATATTAGCCACTATAACATTAGAACATAAAACTCCAGTTTAAACAAGTCATTAAGAATTGAATTGAATTGAATTGTCTTTTATCACCATGGAGACGAAATGACGTATGGGACCCAGACAAACAAACAAAGAAGATATAGTATGGACTAATGGAAAAATGCAAAACTATCTTCAATATTAGTACAAATAGCAAAGTATGGAGAGAAGCACAAATCAAGGATCAAGAAAAAATGTTGCATCTCGCTTAATTTCACATAGACAAAGGTAGGATCTACGTTAGCTTCCTACTCAAAGTACAATCTAGATACAAAAATCTTTGTTTTAGTTGGAACTGACATCTAAAAGAGTAGTCAGAGCATACATGAACTATTATTGGTGTAGATAGAAGGAAATGGCATATATTCTAAGAATAAGAATAAGAACAATGGGAAAAAAATATGTACCTATTAACAAGACTATTTTGGATCCTTGTAATTTTTCCAAGAAGCAGCTTCATTCAAAGCATTCTCGAAGTTTATAAAGAATAACCACGAGTTGCTATGCTTCAATTGCTATGCCCTTTGTTGGCCTGGCATGCAGGCATGCAACTATAGCTATGGAAGAAGGGGGAGGGGGAGGGGGAGGAGAGAAGCAGAAAATCCTATCACCATATTTTTGGGAAGTCCAATGTCTTGGTAAGGAGTCCTTGTATATATGCTTCTTCATGTGCCTGTGGTTGCTGCATCTCACAAAAAGAAGAAGACAAAAAAAAACAATTAAAAGTTCCATATTCTATCCCATGAAGACTTACCACTGGCGCGCAAATGATTCTCGATGTCATGCAACAAATTGACCAAAACTCATAGCTACCCGGAACCTGAGAACCAGAACATCCAACTTTCACAAAAAAAAAAAAGAAAAAGAAAAAAAGAATTGACTATGGATTTGGGGAACACATTGAACTACTTTGCTAGCTTAAAAGTATAAAGGGCAATGAATAATATTCGTCTACTCAAATCTGTAAATTATGATATTGTGCAGAATATGATAGAATTCAAGCAATATGCCGATTTAAACAAATTAATCTCAAGATTAATGAATATCGATTTGCTGCAACGCTGCAGCTGCCCCTGCTGTGAAGAGAGAGAGATGGGAAGAAAAGGACCACATTCCTGTTTCATTTTAGACTAAAATGCTTTTTTAATTTTTGCTATTAAGAACGACATCAGAAACAGTGTTTGAAACGTCTAAAAATGTTCGGAACACCGTTCCCGGTAGATAACAGTTTCAAAATAGGAACAAACATTTCGGGAATGTGCCACCTCTCGGAACGTATTCGAAATCGGAACAACGTTCAGAATGGCATTCCCAGTAGCTATGCCAAAACTGCTTGGGACCGTGTATCACAACTTTCCTTTGCATTTCTCTAGATTAAATGGCCCATGTCTAAGTTGGTCCCATATTAAAATGCTAGTAACTTCCATAGCTCTGCGTCTGCTCCCCCAATCACAAGCTGCGCTTTGCCTTCCTATCTCTTTGGGTAGAGAACCGTTATGGACAAGGAGGGATTCGAAACCCAACACTGTGGATCGTAGCGATTCTAATCCTCTGACATACTCGAACGCACCTATCGCTATGTACCGGAGGAAAAGATGATAGCCACATTTTTTTTTAATCATTTTATTTTGCTAAATAAGATTGGACTTATTTCAAAATGTCACCTTCTAAAAGAATTAAAAAAATTCAAAATTCCCACCATATTTTCATATCACGTTTAGGTTTCCCTTTCGCATGGCCAGTTGGCTCCGCTTCTACCCATACTTCTTCTCTGCCAGCTCCGGTTTCTTAAGCTTATGAGGAAATAGTAAGGAGGAGCGGGGCGATCTTAAACCATACTTGACACAATGGTTTTATTCCTCTACCCATTAAGCAATATCGTCTCTCTTCTTTTCTCTCTAAAGCATCTTACTTTGCCGATTCTCTCCTTTATGATGCAGATCAATCGGATCCTAAGCATGAGGAGTTTTAGGTCATATATCACCTTGTTAAAGTCTAGCCAGGGAGAAAGCAACCCCATTAATTATGTCGGAACTGCCGGACACTTTTCCTTAGGTATTTCTAGCTGCCGGTTTTGTTTATCATGCTATGTTTTTATTCTTCCTTGTATTTTGTTATCAAAACTTTTCCATCAATATTGGAACATATGGCCTTCTCTATTAAGTGTATTTGATATTGCATAATGGTTATGTATTGTCACATCTCATTTGGTCGAGAGTGCATAGTGAAAAAGCTAATCGCCGTTCACAAAAGCACTAACAATACCGGATGGCACAAT
The DNA here is from genome assembly GCA_021234155.1 of Isoetes taiwanensis. NCBI lineage: Eukaryota > Viridiplantae > Streptophyta > Lycopodiopsida > Isoetales > Isoetaceae > Isoetes > Isoetes taiwanensis. The sequence goes on along the minus strand of JAJEKV010000025.1, from coordinate 5,380,931 downwards.
TGTTCTTGATGCATCTTTGGAGAATGGCAACTGGGATGTGGATCTTTGCATTTCCTTCGATTCAAGCACATTATTATGCGGAATCATTATCGATAAGGTATTGCTTGACTAAGTTACGCTTATTATCTGGAGAAGTAGTTCTTCTATCCTAACACATGTTAGGGAGTTGTAGGACATTCGCCAAAGGTAATTGCAGAGGAACTTAGACACGAGGACACTCCTTTTCTAGAGTGATGACAAGAAATCTAGTCTTTTGAAACATCGCCAGTTGATCCCCCACGGAAGATAGTGCAAGGTTTGATGAAAGCAATTCCTTATTCATTTTGATGCTTTTAAAATCAGATTTTATTGTCATTTGCGTTGTCGAGGAAATTCTAGGCATCTCTCCGTTGTGGAAAATGGGTAAGTCAACAAAGAAAAGTGATTTTTTAGGATGTTTCTAGATGCCCATTTGAAAAGTTAAAAGATAAGATCCTCGCTTTTAGGTTGGAAACATATCTTCAAATATAGTTCCAAACATGTACTTATTGTTTCTTTGCATTGCTGCGGGTTATCCAAGGCAACATTTCTGCCAAGAACAACGGGCATTTTTAGAACTTGCATTCGATCCGTTGTATTTTTAGAACTTGCATACGATATAGACATCTTGTATTTTAGGGCACCAAACCAGGGGTTCTCTTTACTATTTATCCATTTGGAGGAGCATGAAATGGTTGTTCCATTAATCTTATTGAATGCTAGAGCCAAGATATTTTGTAGAGCAAATATGCAAGAGGGTATCGTTTTCCCTCAGCTTAACATGTGTTATTCGTGTGCGTATAGATTACAAGCAAAGCCCCTTCCAATTTCGGGAACACAGATCTTTGGGGATTCCAGGGGTAAAAAGCTCGTAAACAATGGGAGGGCTTTTTTCCTCCACGGATTCTAGTTTTTGTTTGATGGAAACTTACATTTGGTGGCGGAACTTAAGCGGCGCCACCAGAATTGTTATGTCAGTGCACTTCTGTGTTTTGGGGCTCGATTCTTGTTTGTTTCTGGATTTATCTGCTGGATTATCATGCAGGCACTTTACATTTTTCGGCTTCACCCTTCGCTATTCCTCAATATACTAGTGGTAAGCAATGTCATTGCCGCATTGTGTACACTTTTCTTAAGCGATTAGGACTGCTTCAGCCCGATTAATCGATAGTGAGAACGAAGGATCTTAGTGTCTAGTTGAAATAGCATATTTTTCCCTGTTTAATTGCATATGGTTTCTCAAGTTTATGGTGAAAGCATTTGCGGTGAGGCTTTTGACCCATTAGGAAACATTACCATAAAATGGGATGTAATGAGTGGCCTTCAAATGAGTAAGACCTCTTCCTCTGCCCGGCGGACAGGCCAATCCCTTTATGCCGGTTACGCCAGGTCGATAAGGCCCAAACCATATCCAAAAGGTTGCAAGCCACCCGTTAATTTATGCTAGACTTTTAGTAAGATCATGCTAGACTTTTTTCTTTGCGGCAAACATGATATTATGGGTCGAGAAAGGGCCTTGGACCGCTTGCGGCATGATGGCATCTTCCTCATTGAGGCTCTTTTTATATTGGTGTCTTACGCTCTTAAATTACGGTTTTAGAAAGGTTGCCCTTCAGCTTCCTTGCTGCAAAGTCTTCAAGCGGCGAGATGTATTTGACGTTTCTAGCTTGTGGTTGCCCAAGTGTATAGGCGAAAATCTTGTAGCATGTGAAAAATGCATTAAGCTTGTAGCATGCGAATAATGCATTACTTGAGAACCCGCACTATGCGGTTTGGAAAGCTTTTTTTCTGCCGAGGCACTAGGTTCAATTCAATGACGAAATTGAACATTGAGAAGTTGTTTCCGGAGAGAGCTTCCCCGCACTATGTTGATCAATTTGAATAATAAGCTGTGCCGGAACCAGCACCCTTTGGCGCTCAGTTTTTGTGCTTAGGGTTCCAAGGTTGTAATGCATCGATAAACCATCTCGCTACTTTTGTGGAGAAACCAAGAAGTATTTGTTGGATTAGAAAAAACTATTAGGTATGTTTCTTTGTTTGTAGATTTGAATTAAATTTTTGTTAAGCATTTTTAAATCTGACATGTTGTAGACGAGATGTGGTTGAACTTTCATATGGTAGTGGATGACATAGTTGTTAAGACTGACCCTAAAAGTTTACTAAAAAGATGTGGCATTGAATTTGCGACCGGAATGGTGCGCATCACATTATCGCTGATCTTGCTCGTTGTATGCATGTCCAAGTACAAATGGAAATATTAGGGTTCAAATCCCGCCCGCTGAACCCGCTTATTTAACATCACAATATACCATAGTTACTTTAATGATCACACATGCTTTTTCAATGTGAAAGTGTGATGTTTTATGTAAAAGCTTGCATTACTTTTCTTTTCTTCTTAACAATTTTGATTACCATTTATGTTCGCAAAATGGCAATGGTTTTCGGGCATGAGTATGTGTGACTACATTTATTAAACCAACACCAAATTTATTGTCTAAAATATTATCAGCTTGTCCCAAAAGCTATCACTATCTTGACGAAAAACCACTAGCAACTTGACCCCGAAGCTCCCATTATGTTGACAAAAAACCATTAGCAACTTGACACAAAAGCTACCACTATCTTGATGAAAAGACCATTAGTAGTTGACATGTGTCTTTTGATAAGAAATTGAAAAGTTTTATTGTATGAAACAACACTGGTTCATGTGAAAAATGAATAAACAACTTAATTATAAACCACTCTAAGTCACATGAACATTTTAGGCCAAAAACAAGGGGTGGTTCACTGCCTACATTACTTGTTAAACCAGATACTTAAAACATAGACATAAAACATAGTGCTAAACTAAATAAATTAACTAGCATAAAGAACTGTGATGGTGAACTGTGGTAAGTAACTAGTCATAGTTTTTCAACATATTAACCCACAAAGTAACATTAATATATTATAATGGTTTCGGGTAAAAACTATTATAAGAAACTAATAACGAAAATTTTTTGGGGGCCTTGTGGTGGCATTATCAAGGGGTTTTACCAAGTTATGGCCTTAATGACTATCCTAAGTCGTCGGCAATCTCTGTTTTTTTAAAGGTAAGATTATCCATTCTATCGATAAAAAGATTTTGAGTACATATAGCCGATCCTAGCTCGCCTCTTCACTTACATGTATACTCATAATATATCCCCAAATGAATTTTCCCATCAATAGAGGCAATCCAACAAAGGAGCAAATTTGCTGCGTATCAAGTGTGTGAAATATTTTTTAGACTTCTATGGTGGAGTAGAATCTATCAACGTTAAACCTCTAGATGTCTATATTATTCTAATTAGCATTGGGTATAGGTCTATTCATTATTCTCAATACTTATTTTTTTGTCTGAAATGTATGTATATGATTGTTGTTTGTTATGTTTCAGTGTCTGAGCCTTATGAGGTTCTATGGTGAAACTCTTGGTGATTGCACAACCCTTCGTCCTGCAAGAAGATACCATGTCAATTAGCAAAAGAAGCAATTTCTTATGCCATCCCATCCATATATTTGCTAGTGGTGTAACCTATGGTCAATAGAAAAGAGGCGCTTCCACCATCGCAAACACATTGACAGGCACAATCACTATGCTGTGAATATACGTCTACATGATTCCCAATGCTAAATACAACTCTCTACGTGCTTTCATCTTGTATACTAAGAAGGCAAATCATTAGCAATATTACCTTTGTACATTTGGTTAAGAAGTTGACTCAGTGTTACTAGGAGATCCACTGACACTAGTTGTAGTTGACTCTCCTCCAGTGGTACTAGTAGTACTAGTACAAGATGACCCTTCTCCATCTTCGAATATTGAACATGCAAAAGGTAAGGTGCGTTTTCCAACTACGAATATTCCACCATGCAAAATAGAGTTCACGCATTAGTACCTTCCGATCCTTCAGTAATTTCCTCGATACACTTCAAGCATTCCCTTCGAAATAATGAATCTTCATTTCTCGTTTTGTCAACATATACGCCTAGAAGCAATGCAGCGAAACGAAACGAAAAGCTTTCCTGCACAAATAGAAAGGAAAGTTACTTGTTGAAGTTTTTCATGTCAGATGAGTGGCATGGATCGGTCTTGACCACAATGAGACTCAAAGAAAGTGATAGCAACGACTTAATCCTGACAATCTGATGATCAGGTTCATATCCGTCACAAATAGCAAATAATCTGTTTGGCCTAAATGTGTCATATCCTTGTACGTTTTGCCATTCTCTTTTTAGTGAGCTGACGACAAAGAAGATGCAACTTACAAAAACATAGTAAACTAAGACAATTACCAAGGTACTGTTTTCCCTATTAGCTGCAACTAATTCCATTGCAATGCAAAAATCCTTTACAGCATCTGGTGAACTTCCCTTCTTATCCAAAACACCAAGTTTATACAGTTCAGCACACCTGTTTCATAGAGCTAAGCATGTAAGGCAAGAAACACGATTCCAGAAAATGCTAATACATTGAGTTGTATAAGTACAATCTAAGCTTACAAAAGGGATGCCAATCGCAGACGAGTTTCAGGAGTTAAAGACTTTCTGACATCTTCTTTCTCTTCTCCAGTCTCTTCAGTTTGCTTTACACCTTCTTCTTCAGTGTCAGTCTCTTCAGTTTGCTCTTCAATTTTCTTTACGCCTTCTTCTTCAGTTTCTTCAGTTTTCTTTACATCTTCTTCTCCAGTCTCTTCAGTTTGCTCTTCAGATTTCTTCGCACCTTCTTCTCCAGTCTCTTCAGTTTTCTCATCAGTTTTGTTTACACCTTCTTCTCCAGTCAAATCAGTTTTCGTTACACCTTCTTCTTCTACTTGTCCCTCCCCTGTCTCTTCCTCTTTCTTCATTGCAGTGGCCATCAAGATTGATGGAAATTCAAAACTTCACAGCAAAATTAGCCATTTTCTTAACGGTTTTCACATTAGTATAGGAATATGTACATGTATGCCAAATGCTATCCAAAGGTCTAGGGTTAGCGAACCTACAGCTCAAACGCAAAACAAATGTTGCGCACAATGTCGGGATGCAGAACAAAACAAAGCAAAACAAAGCTTGCACAGAATGCCAAGCTGCAGAATCGATTGTTTGAAAAAATACATATAAACGACTAGTATATTAAGTGATGGCGAAGAGATCATTTTGGCCTACCTCAAGATCGACCAACCAAGGCGCCGGACTTCGCCAAACGAAAAGGCTTCGATATAATATAAACCTTAGCTGATTCTATTCCAGCCTTGCATTTTCTTGGAAACGAATCAAAGGTTGCCATGTGGAATCCGGCGTGAATGAGTGCCCACTGAAAGGTTGACACGTGGTATCCTTGGCAACCTGCGCGTGCAAGGCAAATGATCCATTATTAATTTTCGGGGGGAGCATAAATGAATGGCAGAATAGGAAATAAAACAAGTAGAGCTGGGGTATTATGGTGGAAATGCGCATAGGCGCATCCCTAAGGATATGTGCTTGGATGTGCATGCTTGCTAGCAAGTTCGTTGGGGGCATTAAATTTTACATCTTAAGTTGTAGAATGCTGCATCATCAACACAACATATTAGCATACTCACAAATTATTGTCACATTCTTTGCATCATCAACACAGCATATTAGCATACTCACAAATTATTCTCACATACTCCACATTGCACCTTCATCTTTTTTCTTTCGGATCCAATGTAGCTAGATTGAGGGTTAGATGAGAGCAATATATCGGATTAACTAACTTCTAAAGGGCACCATATTTAGACCTATTCCTCGTTTTATAAACATTTCAATAAGGTATTTGCTTTCGAACATTTTGTGCATGCTCAAAGACATTGGAATATTAATAGACACATTGAATCTATTATGGAGGATAATTAAATAATAATCTTAACAATAGCAAAGGAATACCATTATTGTCCGACTAGTAAGCAGTGCCCAGCGTTCTTTGGTTATAATTTGGAACTTGTAGCGTTGGGAACCTCAGCAGATAGTAACTTCTAGTCCATTGTAACTCACGCATTTGCATACAATGACTTCTAGGCCATGGATCATTTTGAGAACCTCCTAGATTGCAAGTGGCCATGTCTATGAGTTGTTGATGTTGTATATTGAATCTCATATAGTCACTCTCTCTTGCTTGTATATGAATGTGGATGTGTTGTGGCTATGGACGTGTTGTGAACAACACCAAGCCTTTTGAAGGCATTGCATTATTTAGTGTGACCTTAGACAATTCTTTCATTGTGTATTGCAACTTTATCTATAGCTATCTTTAAAAGTACTTTTGCACCTATAAGTAGAGCTACCTTAAAATTTACTTGGATGTTATTAATTGTGTGTGCAAAATAAATTATGAAATATGTGTTCATGACTCTAGAGATATTAGAGTAGGCACACATGGGATATATATATTCAAGAAAATCCATGAAGCTTTGTTTCAAACAATCAATAAGTATGTTGCAAAACAATGGTCTATTTTTAAAAAAGAAAGGAAAGAAAAAAGAGAATTTTATCGGACACATTGGGCCAAACCTAGATAAAAGTGAGCAAGCCATTTTCCTACGCTTCCATTCTCGTTCATAGTTACAATGGGCCAAACTAGTAAGGAGTGATCAAGCCCCTTGTCCCCGCTTCCTTTCATGTTTGTAGTTACGGTGATCCATTGTCCAGACTATGGCCAAACCGTAAGGAGTGAGCAAGCCATTATCCCATGTTTCTATTCCTGTTCATAGCTACGATGGGCAGGGATAGGTTCTGTACATACAAAATTAAAAATTTTGACATATAAAGTAAAAAATATGTATTTTATTGTTTTAAATTGTATTTCACGTATTTTTTTCTCGTAGGTGGGATTTTTTTCACGCGCGAAACCTTTTAAACCGCGTGCGGATTGGCTGGCGTACATGTAATATTTTTTTTCACGTCGGCGCTTTATCTTGTTTAGATCACGGGTTGAGTGAAAACATTATCACGAAATTCAAATTTCAAATTTATGCTGTGAAAAAAAAATCACCTTTTCGGCGTGCAGCGATCTTGATTGTTCTTTGTTTTGCGAAAAAGCGATTATAAGGCGGCGTCTGCGATTTTCACCATTTCGTCTGCGAAAAACTTTTCGTATATCGCTTTAGTTCAATTCGCACATTTAAAAATGTTCCAGCCATGAATTATTTTTGCAGAGTATTTTTACGTATTATCACGATAAATTTGTGCCGGTATCATACAAATAAATATGTATTGCATATAAAAGCGTCCGGAGTATTGAACCTATCCCGGCGATGGGCCAAATTGGTAAGGGTGAGCAAACCATCGTCTTACAATTCCGTTCATGTTTGTAGTTCACGGTGATTTATTGTCCGACACTTCCATTCATGTTTGTAATTATGGTGGTCAATTTTGTTGTACATGTGTTACAATATATGATCGACTCTTCTTTAAGAAGTCTCATATATTCCTAGGCTCATAACTTCCTAGGCTAATAAGTGGCTAAATTTTACTTGGTATTCTAGTGTTAAATTTATGAAAAAGAACAAACTAAGTTCTTGTTTTGGACACATGACATAGAAGAATGTCACCCGGAATTTCCACATTAAATTATGCATGGCATAGAAAAATGTTATGTTCTCAGGTTTGAGTGACACGCCATCATCATAATAACAACACTTCCTTTTACATTAACCATATTATCATAACACAATAATTCTTTTGCAACACTTCCTTTTACATTAACCATATTATCATAACACAATAATTGTTTTTGCAATATATCCATTATTGTAGAACTGAATATAATACGCTTCTTTATCGCGAGCTAGGGATATTTTAATTAGTTTTAAAGAATTAGCTTACTTTTTTTATTAGAGAGCTAGGGATATTTTTAATGGTGCGGTGGGTGTGTGAGGTGTGAATGATGTATGAAAGAGAAGTTTTGACTAGGAAAATCCCTAAGCCAATTTGCTCTAGGAAATGAAGGCTAGGCATGGAATTTGATGTGATGTGGGTATGTTTTCATGAAAAAGGAGATGGAAGGCTTGAGATGAGGATCATAAGAGATAGTCATGCCAAGAACTCAATGGAAATATCACATACCAAGAACACTCAAGGGGTCTTCCAAACTTCAAATTGCCTTGCTTGAATCACCTTTTTCTAGTATACTTGTGTGATCTTTCATGAATGTCTCCACCTTGGTCTTCAAGTGTCCACTTCATGTCTGTAGGGATGTGTTCTCTTCAAATCAATGATGCTTGTGTATATGTGCTCAAATCAGTGTGTAAGCATGAGTAAATCAAAATGTGTCTTGCTCTTCTATGATGCCATAGCATGGCAGCATCACCTAGCAATAATTTTGTTTTTTTGTATTGGTACCTTTGATCCCAAATATGCTTGGTTTGTATACATAACCATAGGATTCACTTCTTCCCTATAGTAATCATCAGGATCTTGGTTTTGGCCCACAGTTTATTCCATGACTAGTAATTGCACTAGATCACCGTGTCCTTGCCGCGTGTATGCGGCCAATTACCATGTAATCCCCAAATCTCAGCCCATTTTGTGACATCGTTGTACCAACCGAATCGATGGCTGGACCATCGCCTCCTTTGGTGGCCGGTTATCGGCTGTTTTCTTAGTCTATTCACAAAGTTTATGGCTGATATAAGGCCCTGCTTCCAATGGAATCAAACTTGCTTGAGGGCAACATTATTGCATTAGGAGTTTGGTGTTTAATACCTAATTCTTCCATCGAAGGTCTTCAAAACTTCTATTTGGTCCCGGTAGCTCTCGAGATGGCATTTGGTCTCCATAATGGTGCTCCATATAAGACCCGATGCGCACCAATGTCTTAAACATCATTTTCTTCAATCCCCAATTCGTGAGACATAACCTGTAGCATTTTCTCAACATTCCAGACAAAGCCGCCTTTCCTCCAGCAATCCTTTTCTTTATGCATTCTTTCCATCCGTAACTTGAACAGAACTCTAAATCCAAGTACTTGTAGCAATCCACTGTTTCTAATTTAGCTTTATTGTAGAACAGATCTAGTCTTTTGACAGTCCCATATATCATTACTTTGGATTTCCCCAAACTGACCTGCATTCCCCGCTCCTCACAGTGCAATAACACATCTAGATGACTTTGCAATACTTCAGGCCTATTTGCAAGAAGAATCACATCGTCTGCATACAATAGAAACTGGATCACAAAATTTCCTAACTGAGTTCCCGCCATACCTCTACTGAGAAGCCACTCCTCAAGTTCATCAATATAGAGTCCGAATAAGATATGTGATAAAGGGCAGGCATGCCGTGCTGTAGATAGTGCTTTCACATTACCTAGTCGATACACCCGTTCCGGTTTGATAATCACCTCCTCGTGCTGGGCAAGCCACTCGCCCCATAAGATTAATGCGGAACCCTAGCCCTTCCGATATCAAAGGCTTTGGAGAAATCGATGAAAGCCATACATAAAGCTTTCACGGTGCTTTAGCTTTTTTAGCCGAGGACTCTTAGAGTTAGAGCATGGTGCAGAGTGTTGTAATTACGCCGAGAAAACATGCTTAAAGGCCGGGGCTCTTTGCTATTCTCTTGGCCCCCAGCTCAAATTTCGTTCCAACAAACTACCTAATAGCTTGGAAAACATCTGCCCACCATGATTTATGCGATAGTTCTTGGCTTCTAGTTTGCAAAGGAAGACTTAAGCCCATTTCGTTTAATGTTGTACTAATCTCTGCGAGGTCCCTCTGCGGGGCATATGGGAGCTTAAAGGCTGACACCTCCACGTGGTTATAGTGAAAGCGGATATATGGTTTGTCTTGTTTGCCTTTGTTTGGAGAGGGATCTTTTTTGCTTCAATAGAATGATGTCCCGTCAATAATAAGAAATCATACATTTGGGTTCTCCATTGTAAAGCTCCTCGGTGTTGTCCAGCGGAGTGGAACATCCTTTTTCTTATCCCAAAAGGAAGCATGTCATTTGGCATGGGGACTTGGCACGGATTCTCACCATAAGCCCTCAAGATTTCTCTCGCATGCTTGCCGGGGCCATACCGCTGCTAACAAATGTTGATTTATGCGATCTCACCAGGCGGTCAACATGGATGGGATGTGTAAAAGATTGGCCAAGTGGGTAGTTGTCTGCATACTTGACTAGCCTACTCATTGCCTCCAGCTGCAAATTTTTTTGGGACTCATTTTCTGCCAGCATGCCATCAATTGTTGTAGCTGGGATATCCTTTCCTAAGTCCAGCAATCTTCGTACATCCCTGATATCATTTTGATGCTTCAAGTCTTCTAGATAGTAACTTGGAAGGTCCTCATAAAGCTCTCCTCACTACTTATAGACTTTGGGTGAGAGCAATATTTTGAGGCCATACATACTTGAAACATGACTCAGCACTCACATCCTTCTTCATCGGACCCTCTTTGAAACATGTTGCCCTTGCATGTGTAAATCTGACAAGATCTTTCTTGTGGTTCTTCACAACCTCCATCAGAAGTTGACAATATATGTCATCCTGCTCCTCACAAGTGATAAGAATACCTTGTTTCTTTATGAGATCGGTCTCTTCTTTCTTGGAGTGTAACACAAGATTCACCTTACCATTTTTTTTACCTACGTCAATATACCACTCCGCACTATCATCCATCTTCTCCTCGGGACATTTGAGGATGTGCATGCCTTTCGATAATGGATCTGCTATCATCCATCGACAATGCATAAGTGCTTGCATTCTTATTAGGCTTTCCCTTTTACGTGAGCTTGGGGTCCACGGGGCATCTTCCAGAGCCTCTTGCTTTCTTAGAAGGAGGTGTAGCTACTACCAACCGGTTTTGCCTCTTCTTCCTGCCAAATGAGGGTGCAATACCGTTTAAGCGCGATTTTAGTTGTCTGCCCAACATGAAGATGAAACACGAAACATCGAATTTGAAACATTCGGACGGACTACAATGTAAAGAGCGGCATCGGTTCCAATTCTGAGGCAGTTAATCATAGCTAGGACAAAAAGCATGAACAATCACTCTTGGGAAGGACAATTAAACGCGGGCAAAATAATTTACTCACTTCTAGACAAATTATAGATAGAACAATTAAATGGGCAAGACAATTAAACACAGGGAAGGACAATTATACAAAGCGATTTAACTCACTTGCTAGAGAAATGATAAACAAGACAATTAGGCGGAAGGAAGATTTATTGTGGAACATAAGAACAAACATTGTACAATAAATAGACCAATGAACATAACCTAAATATTGAACAAAGAATAGAACAATGAATGAATGACATCTGGAAGGATGAAGAATCACCCGACCTTGAGTGGCTTCTCTTTCTTGTGTCTCGGCGGAAGTTGAGCAGCACAATTTTTGGGTGGCATTTTTGCGAAGATCTTGGCGCCTTGGGATTTCTTGGCCCTAGGAGCAAGTCCGCAATCAAAAAGAAAAAAAAAAAAAAATCAAAATCATATATAGATTTCCATAAGCAATCGGCCGGTTGGATTTAGTTAAGCGATTCGACTTTTGGTTCGATGGGTGTCATTCGGATCGACTTTAAATCGCCCGGTCCAGATAGATCTGGCTTGATTATTTAGATTTAAGCGGATCGACTTCAAATCGGCGGTCAAAAATTTTATGATTGCACCCTAATGGATGACCGCGTTTTAGGCCATTGTTAATGGTTCAACAACAGCCCTATTATGAAATCAAAATTAAATTTCACTCAACCCTAAAACCCAGGTATAATTAGCGGATAATTTGTAAAAAATGCCACCTAATCTTGTTATGACCTTTCTTGCCATTCGAAAGCCTATACCAAGAAATCAAAGAACTTCGAAAAGCTGGAAAGGCGCTGCGTCTGAATGACTTTATGTAAGTTCACTGCTCTTTTGAATAAGCCCTTGCACAATTTAATCCCATAATCTTACGAGATTCAACAATGTTGGAGAATGTTACATCTTTGTAGGAATTTGAAGGTAGAATAAATGCGATCCAGCGGTATGCCATGGAGTTCCTACACGGGAAGTGATCATGTGAAGATCCTAGTTACCATTTGCCATTTCAATGACAAAGCATTACCCAAAAAGGCATCTTGATGGAGACACAGTAGGAGAAAGCATCGGAACCTTTGTTGCATGGCCACTAATTCGTTTAAAAAAGGTAAGAGTTTCATTTTTGCGAAAGAAATAGAGCAAGATGCATCGAAAAAGTAGATTGGTACATATACTAAGATGCTCAAAGCTGATTACGTCATATGTTTAAAATAACTAGGCTTGTAGCCGGACCATTCGATCAAAGTTTCAAAATTATAAGGCACTGGACCCGGACACATTCGGGAGTTTACAAAATACTAGACAATCTTTACATTTTTACATAGATGTCGTGTATTTGTTCCTCGTTGAGTATCAAATCTTGTGCAGTAGAAACAAGAGGTAGTAGGCGTTGGAACAAGAAGGCTGAGTACTGACAAAATATGGCAAGTTAGATGGTGTTGCTATTGGGCTATTACCCAAAATGTCCCTCGAGGCTCTACAATTTTCATTCTCAATTTGAACATTCTCTATTTCAAGCCTCTCGAGCATGATATAACTCATTGAATAAGCCCATGCTTGTGGCCATCCCGAACACATCTCGCAAGAATGATCATATTATAGTGCTAAATATGAAGACCTTCCACGAAACTTCGAAGATTGGTATAGGCCTTGGCGAAATCTCCCGGCGCGAGGGGAACTTTAGTTGAATATCGCCGGGTGTATTCAAAGCTGCTCAACCTGATGTCATTAGAGTTCACGCTAGGCGTGGGAAGAGTGGAAGCCCCCTCCACCCTTCGTTCATGACTCCGACATTCTTTTGAAGGGAAGAATAATTAATGATCTACACAAAAGAAGAATAGACAACAAAAGCGGTTGATTTGGAAGCAAACTAGAAAAAAGTTGAACTGTTTATTACGTTTGGCGTGTATAAGAAGATTAATAGTTAATTGTACATTAGCGAATTCCATGCATGAATTGGGCTAATTTACAATTTGGACTCTTTAGAATAATAGTTGAATTAGCGAAGGCACTTAATGCCCATTTGCTAAATTGTGTTTAGTGTAAAATTAATATTAAGAAAACTTGCCATTTGTATCCAATTCCGCGGGGGGCGTGAATTGGACTAATTATAGTTTAAACCCTTTGAATGCAAGAGTAGAATTAGCGGAAGGCTTTTGTATAAGATTAATATTAAGAAAACTAGCCATTGTATGCAATTCCATAAAGTGTGAATTGGAGCTAATTACAATTTAAACCTTTTGCGACAAATTTAATTCGGCGCTTTGGCGTGAATTAGCATCGTTACACAGAAGTCAACAAGCGAGCTCTCATAAAACTAAGATTGAAAGAGCAAGAATTCAAAGCGATTCTAAAATTAGACATGTAACGGGATCGTTTAACAAATCGAAGTTAAAAGATGTCACTCTTATCTTGATCAACAATTCCAAACTAATCTTGCACGAGCAAAGCCAAAAACAGAACTTTGCAAGTGCCTAAGAATAGAACTCCTTATCGCCTAAGACAAGGACAAAGGAAAAAGATGGCTTTTGAGCATTAATGTAGAAGTGGCAGGTTAAAGCAAGTTAAAGAAATTAAAGTAGAGCATTAAAGTGAAATGCTTGATTACAAACAAATTCTGAAATTAAGTATGTATATTATCAAAAAAAAAAAATTACATAAGGAGGGCCTTTTATTAGAGTTGCCCAGCTCTTTCAAGATAAAACAGCTCAAGGCAATTTAAGGAGATTCCTAGCTCCATTCAAAAGCTTAAGGTGAAGCTTTTTTTGGAGATGGCCAGCTCGCTTACACAAAAAAAAAAACCTCTTTTATTAGTCCTCATCCTTCTCGTCCTCCTCTTCTTCCTCATTGCTTTCGTCTGCCATCTCCTCAAGGATGGCTTCTACAACGAGGTCTTCATCATCCAGTGAGGGGCATTGAGGGATTGTTTACCTCTTCTCTTCTTCAATTCCTCCGCCACTCCTCATCTGCTTCCTCCATTTCTTCTTCTTCTTGATCTCTCTTTCGGCTCTTCATCACGAATCATTGGTGATCTTTGGTGTATGTGGGGACTCATGGTTTGTTGATCTTTCTTTGCTAAGATTAGGATTGCCCGGTCGAAGCTTGCCCTCAAGAAAAAGCTCCTCGCATTCCTCGGGGTTGTGGTGCAGAAGGCAGCTACAACACCATCTACAGGAGGGGGGAAGGGATTTGGAGATCAATTTTCTGATCTCCTTCTTTGCTTCTCTCAGACAACTCCGGCGAGATGGAACGGGGGCAACATGGCTCACCATGGTCCCGAGAAGGCCGGGGAAGGAAAGGAAGGAAGGCGAAGGCGCTTGAAGGAGAATGAAGGGTTTGAGAATGAAGGAGAAAGGTTCCTATAGTAGTTGCATGCAAGATTTCGTATAGCCTAGTAGGTGCGAGCATAAATGGCATTTACCGTTTCGCTGATTAGAAGGTAAATGAAGTTCTAGAACTACGGTGGTTGGTTGGATTAGTTAATTTATCTTTTTCCTTATGCTTCCCTCACATTATCTCCTTTCCACGTTCCTTTGTTCTTCATCAGCTCCTCATTTTAGCATCTTCATCTTAGGGTTTGGCTCCTTCTTGTCTGCGATTGCTACTTCAGCCAGTTTCCATTCCATGGCTCCGAAGCAAATTAGCTTAACATGATAGAGATTTTTAGAGATGTCTGGTGCAAGGGCGGCAATAGAAATGATGTTTGAAGTCTGAGATCGCGGGACTGAATGCCAATAAAACAGATTTCGTCGTTGGAGCACAAGGTTTCCTATCGATTCAAGAAGGGATGCTGGCGTAAGAGTAGAACAAAAGCCCCTTCAAGGGAAAATCATATAGTTTGTGATACGGCATGAGTTAGAAGAATGGATTACGGATTTAGGGAAGCCATTTTACATCTTGAAGGACACGGATCGCAAAAGCCAAACCATATTGACTAAGAGACAAGGAAGGAATGATTCTTCGTGATTTTCTCGGCGTGGGCAATTTTACCCTTTTTCAATCGTGAGTAAAAACCTTGCTAAACTGGTATTGGCCCGGCAATGCCTATGTCGGTTTGAGGAAAGAGATAGGTTACGTATGTACGAAATTATTTTTACGGGCGTATAAAGTCGAAATACGTATACAGGTAAAAATCGTCTTTTAAATATTTTTCCCTCGTCGGCCGGAAAAAAAAAGCGTGCCGAAAACCTAGTTTCGTTGCATTGAAACTTTTCAGCGTAAAAGCAAAACTAAAGGTTTAAACCAGCGAAAGTGATCTTACCACAAATTAGCGACATAGAAAACAATTGACATTTCTCATTGATGGCTAACAATTTCTTTGAAATATGTGCATATACCAAGTCTGCATCCTCAAGACAATTCATGACCATTTTGTGCTTTTGCACCGTCATTGGCCATTATGAAGGCAGTGTAGTGTGAAGGGTATTTTGCAAGGCGGGGGAAGCATTGAAAAATCGACTCAAACATGTCAAATAATCCTACCCGGACCCGGTTTTCGAAAAGCATCTAAAGATAGATCGTCCGGATCGTAGATCTAAAGCATCGTAAGCATCGAAACATCTATACTTTTAGATCGCATAAGATCGTTTGTAAAATTAAAATTTCTTCTAAACCCTCTGATGTACTTGCCTTGATCATTATACCTATTATTACTTTACTACCTATTGTTACACATGCATGCTTCTTTTGCTTGAATGCCCATTCTAAGTCCATTGATCATTAAATGCAAGTTGTTGCTCTTTTGAATGCGTTTTAGGTGAGATTGAAAAGGAATTGAAGAGCAAGTTAAAGTCATTAAGCTGTTGAAGCAAGGCATTCCTTGAAAACTACATGTTTGTCATAAAAAAAGCTGTTTTTTTGGCTGAATGGGCTCGATATGGTTAAATCGAGGTGCAAAAGTGCGGATTCGATGGCGAGAGAGAATCAATTCCCCATTTGGAGTGCCAAAAAATCGTTTTGGGCTGTGTGGCAATGTCTAGCGATTACAAAACCTAAAAGAAAAAAAAAAAAAGGGCTAAAATTTTTTTTTAAGGTGTGTAAGCATCTTCGTTAGATGCAGTCTGGATGTGGAATGCGGATCTAACACATCTAATGTTTAGATCACGGGCATCTATCGAGCTATGCCCCAGACTCAAAACCTTCTTCAACAATAAGGTTTGTTTAGCGATCGATGATGTCAATTAGGTTTATGCGAGGAATCGAGGAAAAGGCGAGGAGGAGATTATGGCGGTACATACAAAGGGCTATCGCGAGAACACAAGGGAAGAGAAGGTTGTTCAAGGAAGAATGGAACCAAAAATATTGAAAGGAAAACAAAGGGAAGACAATCGGGGCTATACCTATTCCTCCCACATCAAAGGTTTGTAAAAAAAAAAAAGAGGTAGATGAATTTGATTCATTGATGAAAAATGCAAAGGTGAGTGTAGACTTGCTTACTTTGTTAAGGATTGCACCATCCTATAGGGAAAAAGTTTTAAGTCTAACCAAGGAAGATCATGTGAATTTGACACAAGAAGAACAGGTGGCTTTTACAAACCATATCAATGAACAAATGCTGGTGCAAAATGAATATGATCCAGGAGCTTTCACTTGTGCTGCAAAACTTGGCAAGCAAACCTTATCTAAGGTATTGCTAGATGGAGGTCTCCTTTGAATGCCATGCCTCATCACATAATGAAGTATTGTGGCTTAGAAATAGATAAAAAGCACCCATGGTACTTAAGTCCTTTTCAACTGCTTCGATGAGAAATCAATTCCATAGGAATCTAAGTAATGTATTAATTGATGTGGAAGGCATTATTGTTCTTTGCTAACTTTTGTTGTGGTAGCTTTTGAAGGTGTGGATGATAAAACAGATATATATGATTTACTATTAGGCGGGGAGATGGCTTTCTACGGTGGATGCAAGACCTATTTGGTCCAAGGAGAATGTACCATATCGGATGCAAAGAAAAAGCTGTAACCTTGCTTAATAATTTTGGGAGAATTTGAATCCTTAAACTTTATTGAAGAAGACATGCTTACATCAAACCTTTTGGTGAATATGAGTTACCTCTTGCTGTTTCCAACATAAGGATAGAGTCATTGACCAAGGTTAGCATTCCTTCCAAAAAAATTTTTGCTTTCTTATGGTTTGATGGTGGAATATCAAAAAATTAAATATAGCTTCTTACGCTTTTTTGAAAAATAAAGAAAATAAGTTCTTTGGCTAAGGTAGGAAGATTTGTCCTAATACTACCTCGAATATGGCAGAATATAAAGCCATTATAGCGGTCTTCAAGCCAAACATATTGGTATAAGCTGACATAGTGATATTTGGAAATTCTCAATTAGTTTGCAGGCAAATTTTGGGGGAATATCGGGCCAAGCAAGAAGATATGATATTTGGGGATCAAGCATTGACGAGCTCACTGGTTTCAACAATGGGAACTCAACCATGTTGCAAGAGATCTCAATAGTGAAGCAAATGCTCTTTGCAAGAATGTGCTACTTGAGCACTTAGCGAGGAGAACAATAAAAGAAGATGAATTAGAAGAGGAAGACTTGAGGCGGTTACATCCCATTACGGTAATCAATGCAAGTGAAGAAAAAAAGGTGAGTGAAGTAAAAATAGTAAAAGAAGGCCAAGAAAGAATTTTGTATCTGGGAGATCTATTGGGGAAGGAAGATGAACATCGAGGTAACTCAACTCTTTGATGAATGGAAGGATGTTTTGCTTGGGATTATAAAGAAGGCTGATAGGGTGGATAGAAAAGTTTGTGAGTTGAAAGTAGGATCAAAGAAAATGAGAAGCACTGTTATCAAATTAAGGAGAATAAATGTTGCACTTACGGAATTGATAAAGGAAAGGTTATGCAGAATGAAAGATGCGAGTCATAGCGAAATAATAAACCACGAATGGTTGTCATGTATTGTACCGGTTGAGAAAAGAACAAAGCAATAAGGATATGCATAGATTATAGAGATCTAAATAAGGCTACTATTAAGGATTGCTATCCCTTACCCTTTACGGAACATGTTCTACATCTTTGTGGCGGTAAGGAAATATACTCTTTCTTAGATGGATTCTCGGTTTTAATCAAATCGGTATTAAAAAAGAAAGATCAGACCCTAAAACAACATTCATCACACCTTGGGGATATTTGCCATGAAAAGGATGCCCTTTGGTCTCATGAATGCTCCGGCTACATTCAAAGAGCCATGGATACTATATTTAAAGAAATGCCATCATATTTGTTGGGGCTTTTTTAGATGATTTATCGTAGGCACTTCATTTTGATAAACACTTGGACTATTTTACTAAACTCTTTGCTATGTGCGGGAAAGGGGTAAGTTTGAACCCTAAGAAATGCATGTTTTCTATGTTCAAAGGAGATTTGTTGGGGCATGAGATATCCACCAAGGGCATTCAAGTGGTGAAAGCAAGATGGAAGCACTAAAAGAGGCTCCTCCACCAAAGACTATCAAACAAGTGAAAAGTTTCTTAGGTATGACAAGTTTTCTCGGAATGTATGTACCACATTTTTTCCCATCAGTTAGCCCTATTACAAATGCGACAAAAAATAGGAAATTTACAAAGCAAGAGAGTAAGCACATTCGGGTTGAGTGGGTGAACCTTGTTAGGGCGCGTTGACAAAGATAATTCAAGCTATCTGTGTGAGTCCACCTTGTTAAAACCTCGGATCCTATGAAGTCTTTCCAAGCTTACATTTAGTATAACAAAAAGGCTATAGGGGTAGCTCTGTTACAAAGCAATATGGTTGTCATGTTTGCTAGTAAAGTCACAGTGGAATCTGAAGTTAGGTACTCTAGGCTTGAAAAGAGTGCAGCTGCCCTTATATTCCTCATAGATAGACAAGGACACCTTTTTGAGAATAGTGAGGTACAAGTTCTAATAAGACAAAATCCTATGGCTTTTACTTTTTGCAAAAAACAACACAAAGTCAAGATCTACAAATGGAAGTGCAAAGTGCGGACCTATAATATCAATGTAAAGGTGATTAAAACCATTGAGGATCGGTGCATACCTTCCCTACATTTTCTTTGAACATGAGGACCAAGATGGTTTGGAAGAAGATGAAATTGACAGTGAAACTAACGTTCTGATCTCTTGTATAGAAGAAACAGAGGTACCTAGAATTTGGTGCACCAGCCAACAGAGGAGGTTCCAGGAGAAATGCAGTAAATTTAGACTCATTAACAATGTTTTATGAGGCGGAACAAAGAAAGGTATTGATGAGATGTGTCGGCAAGGAGGAAGCAAAATTGGTTATTGGTGTCATGATGGGATATGTGGGGGCATTATGCGGCATATACTGACCAAGAAGATTTTAAGGTGCGGGTACTACTTGGCCTTCTTTGTTTAAAGATTGTTATAATATGATCAAAAAGTTGCCACAAGTGTCAAATATTTGGCAAGAGGATCTGCTTGACCCGGCTCCTCTTTTGACTATTACATCTCGGGACCATTTCAAGTCACGGGGGCTAGACTTTATTGGCCCTATAGATCCCACCTTCATGTGCTCAACATGAATATGTGCTTATTACAACAGACTACTTCACAAAATGGGCTGAAGCAATGCCACTTTCGGGGAGGCTAATGCCATGACCACAGACAAGATTTACGCATGAAAACATATGTGCGGGTTTGGTATTCCTTTTAAGTTAATATCGATAGTGGCGGCCGGTTCATTAATGAGGTCATTGCCACATTATTAGCCACATTGAAGATCAAACATGTTAAGAGTTACGCTTATTATCCCCAAGGCAATGGCCAAAAGGTGAATCCACAAACAAAGGCCTCAAATCAATTCTGCAAAGACCATAAGCATGTCCAAAGAGATTGGCATGTCAAACTTCATGATGCATTATGGGCCTATAGAACCACTATTAAAAGCGACTACCAAGCATACACCTTTCGGTTTGGTTTATGGCATAGAATCCATTGTGCCAATAGAGCTTGAGCTGCCATCCTTGAGACTAGCACACAAAATAAATATGGAAATGGAGGGAAGCCCTCAAAGATAGGTTTGTCAGGTTGATGCAACTAGAGGAACACGAGTTGAGGCTGAGAATGCAATACTCTTGAAGAAAGGTAAGGACATAAGCTGCCTTTTAAAAGCTCACAAATACAAGGCACTCTAAAGAATGGTGAGTTGGTGTTAAAATGGAACAAGGCAAAGGAAAAGGTGTCAAGCAAATTTGAAAATCTTTGGGAAGGGCCCTTTGAGGGTGATTGGTGTAGCGAGGCAAAGATTCCTATTGGCTAAAGTCAGCGATTGATGGAAATGAGCTGCTTAATCCTATTAACATTCTGCATCTGAAAAGGTATTGGCAACAACATGTTGCCCTGTCTCTCTTTGAGTAAGTTGAAATTGTGCTCAATAAGTAGGTTACAGTAGATTTTGAGTTTTAACTGTTTTTAATGCAGTAAGTAGGTTACAGTACCTTTGCGTTTTAGGTGGTTAACTTTGTATTTGCCTTATCTATTTGATTTAGTAATTCACTAAGAGGTCTACAAGTTGCAGGTAGATGCAGGAAATTCCAGGGGACAATATTACAATGCTAATGAATACTTGGTTCCATGCAGATGCACCAGCAAGTCCATCCTCATTCTTCACAAGTTGGCCATTTTCATTCAGATTTTGTATTCTTTCATACCATTCAAAATTCTAAGGTTGCCTATCACCTTCATCAAAGGGCAACTTAATGATGGTGAAGAGCTTCTAATGATTCATTTGTCATGTAGGTGCATCGGCAACTCCATTTCCACCCTTCATTTGTTGACCATATCCACACAAACTGCACTCTTTCATACCATTCAAAGTTCACGAGGTTGCCTATCACCTTCACATTAAAAGGGCAACTTAATGAGAGCTCAAGTGCTTTTAATGATTCATTTGTCATGCAGGTGCATCAACAGTCCCATCTTCATCCTCCATTTGTTGACCATATCCACACAAACCTGCTCTATTTTTTCATTTCCAAAGTCACGAAGGTTGCCTATCACCTTTCCATACAAGGCAACTCACTTAAATGATTACTTTTCGAGATCAAAAGAATTGGCAGATCGGTATGTTTCTTTTTTTAGCATGATGCCACAAATTGGCGACATAGAAGAGCAATTGACATTTCTCATTGATGGCTAACAATTTCTTTGAAATATGTGCATATATACCAAGTCGCATCCTCAAGACAATTCAAGCAACTTCAAGTTGAAGAACCAAGCAAGGACTCTCATTTGAAGTATTGCAAAGAAGGGTTGAAGGTCAAAATGTAGTGCAGGGTCAACATAAGGAAGCTCTATGGCAAGATAAAGATTGGAAGACCCCCTAAGAAGTAAGATATTCATTCAAGTTTTTTGGCATGGTCTATACCTTGAGGAACGTCTTGACTCCAATTGCCTCCTTTTACTCACCATTGTTCGAATCCAAAATGGCTTAATCTATCTCCTAGTCAAGAACAACACACACTCCATCACACATCCACTATTTCCATAAATCCCTATTGAAATTGGCATATTAATGGCCAATAGGGCACACTCTCTCTCTAAAGCAAAAAGGAGGGAGAAAAGCCCTCATTTCAAAAAACACTCGGGCCAAATTGGTCTAAGCATTTTAAGATTTCGTGCCAAAAGTGCATATAATTATGCCACATCATCATCCACCTCACCAAAAATGCCACCTCACCATACATGTCATCCACCATTTTGTTTTCCATCTCACACAAGTTGTTGACTAGGGGAAAAGATCTTTGCCATGTCACCATGCCATGTCATCATCCACCTCACCAAAGTTGGCCACCTCATCACACATCATATTCCTTTAAAAACCTACTAGAAACGTGTGCCCGGCGATGCCGGGCATTAATCATGGATGCCTGGAATGGGTAGACGTAATAGAGTTCGTAAGTGGAATAAAAATATATACACCAAAATTGTGTCCATAGATGTAATGGAGTGCAAAGTGTGAAGAATTTAGGGGTTATGGGATGGTAAACATTATGCTTTCCATTATTCCTACCTTTTTATGGATAGGGTGAAAAAAGAATGGGTAGGCGTAATGGGGGCATAGTATTTAGAGCATCGGTTTAGGGTTGATGGTTGTCAATATCTCTCAATTCTGAACGTTTAAATGCTACATTGATCAATTATCATTTGGTTTAGCTATTAAGATTGCTTTCATAAGGTTTATAGCATGGTTGAAAATAATTTTTTTATTATGTTTATTATGGGCTAAATGTGCATCAAATGATCTAATGCCTTGCCTCATTGAAGAATATAATTAGAAAAAATATTGCACAGACATAAAACCTAGAATTTTAGATATTAAAAATGGTTTGAGTAGATTCACATTATCGCATAAAGATGTTGTAGCTCTAAGTATGATATCTGTCTTGTTAAACTTAGTTCAAAAACATGTCAATAAAGAGAGGGACCTTATTAGAAGACCCATGTACATGACTATTAAGAGTGAGAAGCAATCATCCAATTACAAAAAGCACCATTAAAGTTATGGAGATTTCTAAAAATGATATGTTGTACTAAAACATATTATACAACTTTCTACCATAAAAATGAATATCTAAATATGTAAATTCTTGCATTTTATGAGGATACAAATGCACCATGCTTGGCGTAAACAAATCTGAACCTACAACAAAACAACTCACGCATTAGATAGGCGGAAGACACATTTCAAGCAACACAAATTAATGCGAGCATCTTCCTATATGAAGATCTATTTATCGTGCTCTAGTGCAAAGCTAATGGATATATAAACAAAGGGCGAACAAAGCGGTTATTAAAAGGAAAAGGAAAAGAGGCGAGAGAAGCGATTGGTATTGAAAATGAAATCATTTTACGAATTCATCTACCTTCAAAACTCAATTTATGCACTATGACAATCGGTGATTACCTTTTACGAGAAATAGATCTCCAAAGAGTGGTATTAGGATATTCTTAGCAAAGAGTTGGCTATGCAAGAGCCATTTGCAAATAAAAGCTGGTACCTTAATCATAAGCTGGAAAGCCAATCAGGTGAGCAAGCCCAACCGCGTCTTTTGTTGACTGCAAATTTATAGGGAACAACCTTATGAGTTTCACAGCAAGACCAGACAATATATTTTTAAAATACAAACAAATGACTTTTAGATTAGAAAAGAAATAAGCACGGTATTTCACTCTAATAAATATTGTCATTACCCGTATTATCACAGATATGGGCTGTTCACATTCTAATATCTAAAAAACATGCTGGCAGAAAATGGATTGAATGACCTGAATGCTTGCCTAGACCTATTACAGAGAATTGGAGTGCCACTTTAGGCTGCAATACACCTTTCAAGCCAGAAAATACACTATATAGCAATGCCACAGATCCACATAATCGAGCTTCCACACAAAGAGATAGACAGTATTTTTCAGCCACGTTCTTTTGAATTTTGTTGCTTGTAATGTGCAAGACTTCCAGCAATGCTGCAATTGATATTTTCCTTTATAAAAGTTTATGATGATGTGGCGAACATAGCTACTACCTTTGCACCAGCAGCAATAGCTGCCTCAAACCCCAATCAATCCCAAGCAAGCATTGAGATTTATCAACAAGCGCAAGTTCTCCTTTGCTTCAACACATTCACTTCACACATAAAAAAAGTTGGGACATGGGGGACATGCACCTTATGATTAGGATTAAGATAGGAAACCTGCATTTCTCTAGGGACTTTATGCCTTCCATTACATCCTTTGCATCTGCAAGCTAGGAGAAATATCAAGAATGAATGCCAATTAGTATTACCAAGAGGAATAAATAACAAAATACATAAAAGTAAAGAGGAGGAAGGAAGGAAGGAAGGAAGGTACTTTTATCGTCCACGGAGACCAATCGGTCTATGGGACCCAATAAAAGCAGCGGCAAAGCGGATTCTTGCCCGGATTAAAAACCCAGCCCGAAGGGTTTCGAGGAAAAACCGTGGCGACAATCAACCTGTGACAAAGCTGTGCTAATCATATAAAATGCTTGAAACATCCCAATATATACGATCATGCACCACCCCATAGTGCCTAGTATTGAACTGACGGTAGCGGGGCAAAAGGTGACCTCCGCGGTCGATTACCTCTGGATGTATGACCCGAGGCCGCGTCCCGGCGTGGTGTGTTCATCGGCAAATGCAAGGGCAGCGTCCGTCCGTACTAAGGGGCGATATCGGCGGATCGTGACGGGCAACTCACTGGAAAGTGTGAGACTCATCCTCAATGGCACCCGTTTGGCAGGCCTTGTGGCACGTCACGGCGGGGCTCCCCAATCCACCTGCAGATCACCGATGCGAAGATGGTGGGCACACGTGCGAATGGAGGCAATGAGTCTGGCTTTTGAGAACGCTGGGAGGAGGTAGTAAGTTTGTGGGCCCGGGCTTCTTTCACCGGGGTTGATGTGCTCCTTGTAATGGGCCATTTTGACTGCTCTAGAGCAATGGGGTCCCTGAGCTTGCCGAAACAAGCATCTAGGTACTCCCGTGGGCTGTCGCGATCGACATTTGCGCCCGGTATCTTGCCTCGTGCTCTGCCGCGTTCCATCTGGCGAACCAGCGATCTCTCTTACCCCTCCAGCGAGGGCCTAAGCATTTTGCGGACTCATGGCCACGGTGTAAGCCAGTCACGGGGGCCAGAGCATCACCCATAGTAACCACTTTTCGAAAATAGGCGATGTGTGTCTATCAAGGGCTGCCGTGAAGCGGCAAAGAATCAACTTCTGGCCGAGTCGATAGGGGACTGAAGGTTTCACCCCAAGTGCCGTGCCAAAATGCCTTACGCACCTGCTCAAGTCATTCAATTAAGCAAAGAGGCGGCCAGGGCCCCAAACCGACCCGTCTGAAGGGCCAATTTCGACCGGTGCGAAGGAGATGTGGTGATGGCCCCAATCATATAGCTACTGCGGTATTTGTTGTTACGCGCATGGCATAAAGCTTTCGGCCTGTACTGTCACCCGGATAAAGGATGGCGCCTCGGCCCGGGCGAGGAGGGAACTCCACCCTAGGTACTTGTAGGTGGGCATGGCGTCCACGGTACATCCCGATATGTGAGTCGCGAGGAGGCATGGGGTGGCGTGAAAGGATATGAGAACCACCCGGTCTTGGCAGGGTTAATGCGCATGTCGTGGCGACAAAATGTGTCTAGGGCATCGGGTGGTGAGGCTTGCGGGGTGTGGGCGGCGGAGGCCAACATCGTCGCATAGATGGTGGCGGATGACAGTGCAAAAGCTGTATGCCATCCCCATGCTCGATAGCCCGGGCTCTAGCGATCAGCTAATGTAGAGGCCAAAAGTGTTGGCGAGAGGGGCAACCACGCGGACCGATACTCTTGGTGAATGCTTGGCCGTCCGGTACGCATCTGCCAAAACAACTCTCGCCACACAACACGTATATGGCATTACGCTGGCGGCGGGAGCCCGGTTAGCCTTGATCTAGCCCACAACTTTCAGGGGGACCATTATCAAAAGCCTTTCGCGAAGTCCACAAGCGACAATACAAGTCGATCGATGATTCGGTACATCTTCAATCGATTACCCTGGTGTAAAGATATGGTCAATGGTTGGTGGCGGTCAGCTTTACTTTGTGTGAGGGCTCGCACATCATTTGCCTCGCCCGGCGGGTCAGCGCTTCTTTCGAGAATGCCGATAGCGGTTTGGCAAATCTTGAGGCTGACCATGATGGAATGGGGTAATTGGCGGGCCCGGTGTGTGAATCGCCCAGCCTTGTGAATGGGAACAACCACTTGTGGTCCATTTATTAGGAAACCCTCTGCAATGCTACATTGAATAGGGTAGTGAGGACCCGGCTGGCGGTACGCCACGCCCGCCCGGTAACTTTCGGCTGCATACCATCGAGGTCGGTCGCCTTCCCATTAGCTAGCCGTTGCGAGGCCCTCCTCAACATCCTCGTCGAGAACCAATGGGGGAGCCATCTGTGGGGGTATGGGCCAGCGTCCTGGCCGGGTCATAAAATTTCTTTGCACCGTCTGTTCCCCACTGCCCGGGTGTGATGTCCCCGTAGGCTGGGCTGGCCTTGAAGCACTCTGCGCCAAAGGTTGAGGATGAGTGTCAGTAGGCGAACATCTCCCCACGATGCTTGGCAAAGACCCGGCGCCTTTGTGTCGCCGGATGGCCCGATGCTTGTGTGAGTAACACTGCAAAGGGTACACGGATCGAGAATGTGGCCTGCTTTACAAACTGCGTTCTTCTGATCGCATCAAACCATCGAGTTCACGAGGGAGGAGGTGACTAGCTGGCGAAACCACTTTGGAGAAACAAAGCTAGTTGCTTCTACAAGCTGGCGATGCGGGATGCAAGCCTTCAATAAGCTCAATTTTGATGTTGGCAAGGTACATTAACCTTCTCATTTTGAAGTCCATCCCTTAGGCCCACTTCAGCGATTTTTACAAATTACGGTATCTTTGCGAGTATATGCGATAAAATTGAAATGAACATACATTCTTCAAAATAAAATCTACGTTATTCTTTGTGATAGAGGATGTCCAAAGTAATACATAATTTTGGCCTCTAATAACACATTCGTTAGATACTATAACAATTATGAAATTTACAATACTAATATCAGTAAATTGCAATCACAGTCATGTTTCTGGCAGAAATAAAAAAGATGTGTTTCTGGCCACTGCAATGGAAAATATGAGTTAAGGGTTATTGAGAATAATTCACGTTTACCTTTGGCTTTGGGCGTATAACACCAAAATCGTTATGGAGATCTCTCATGAGAATCCTTTTTGATGAAGCCCATTAACATATTTCAGTCAACACAATCATATCATTGTCTAGACAAATTGTCAGATGATTTATGTTCTTCGTTGCTGAGTTTATCAAGAGAAGAACAACCAAGTTTTTTTGGGCCCTTCTATAGGTGACTTGCATTTGCCAACTTTATTTTCAACTTGATCAATTTCATATCTGAAAGTCAGTCATAAGCAAGTTTACTGTAGGTGATGCTGGGGCATTTATTCCATCCAAAATCACCATCCAGAAAAAACTTAAACCTTCTTATTTGGTCTGCAGGACTTCATCTAGTAGACCAAGGACATTATGAGCGCTTAAAAGAGCAATTTCTTAAAAGCTGAAAGGCCAAGTTCAAGAGTGCTATAAGCCTAACATCGAAGTCTCGTCAATGTAATGTCAAAAGAAACTTACCCTAGAACATAGATGTCATTTGCTTCCACCACCTCTAGCCATTCATTCGAATCAACGGGACTCTGGCTCCAATGCTTCAAGTTCCGCGAAGGTTCTGTAGACCTACAACAGTTTAGAAATTATCTCAGCATAAAGTCTAAGAAAGTAGACACCAAGAGTATTACTAATAACCTTGTAGACACATATATTTTAAACAGAAAGTCTCGGATTGGCCTCGGTCTACAGTGCGTTTAGGTGATTGAGACTACGGCCTGTGATGGCCAATTCAAAATGAATCTGGCCCTTGATTTCTCAGTAGGTTGAAAAGCATAAGTGCATTCCTTAGCATCATATTTATCTTTATTTCCACACATTGCAAGTTCCAATTGTTCAATATACCTTGTCTCTAAATACAGTTACCTCCTTTCAAGTAAGAAGCTGTGGAAAAATAAGAAAAAGAAAATGATTAAGGACGAAGAATCCATTAACAAAGAATTTGAAGGTGAATCCAAAATGCTACTCTTGATTGACTTACCTCCAGCTTTAATCCAAGACCATACCTTCCCCGACAAAAGCTTGATTAACCTATATTCCGTAGCTACAACACCGGACCCATGTACATAGATGTAGTTTTTTGTTGGATTTGTCTCCATTTTATTATGGACCTCAAAGCCAGTTGGCCCCTAAATTTTGAACCCAAATCTATAGCGAATGCGCAAAAGACTTCGCCAAATTCGGCGGCTTCAACTGCGGCGTGCATTTACCATAGATATGCCCTACCGTTAGTCTGCGAAAAGGTTAGATCTGGCAATACGAAAGGAAGTCCTTGCTAGATAGGTATTTCAATACTGCTGAAATACTAGAGGAAGTCCTTGCTAGATAGCTTCTGATGCATAACAAATAAATAAATTAAAGATAAAGCAAAACCTAATTCCAAATTTCAAGTGAAGTTTGGGATCCGTCGTGAAGTTACTTGGATCCATAAGTGGATTTGAAGTACCAGAGAAGTCCTTGCTAGATCGCTTGTGATGTGGCGAATTAGTTCTATTAGCAAATAGACAAATAGAAAAGCAAAACCGGACTTTGAATTTCCCCGTGGTTAAACATTCTCTTTAAGAAAGAAATGAGCAGAATAACTTCATATTTAATTCAATGCAGGCCGATGGTGCTCAAATATGCCCTTTGATGCAAGTAATCACAATACTTACTGTTTCATGGACCTCCACTGGTGGCTAGCTGTTTGTTTCTTCATACTTAGCTGCTGATGCTATACAAATATGCTGCTATGAGGATTAACAGATGAAGCTTAACATTAGACAACTCCTAAGATGTAGAAAATCTAGGTGAAATGACTCCATGCCAGCAGCAACTAACCTCAGAATACGAAATGAAGCGCATAACCTTGCAGTGCAGAAGTACATAACCTTGCAGTGCATCTAAGACAGTGTATACTTTACCATGTCCAATCGGCAACACAATTTTAGACTCTTAAATTTCTATCCACTCAATGAGATTCTTTGCAAACATCAAGCTTACCATAATTGTCTCTTGCATTTGGCACTGGGTGAAATGTATCTTTGAAGATAGCTCTCTATTGCTCATTCATCCCTGCTTGCCTCGTTACCTGTGGCTGCAGAAACCAGAACTTGAAGTTCTTAGGCAAATCCGGAGTTACAGAAAATTATGAGTAAGCAACTCAAGAATGGCTTATCATCTTCTAGAGAAAAAGAGCAACCTTGAAGACAAATACCTAAATCAATCCCTGAAGACATAGCAGTGATGGTAATAGAATCTATAACAGAATACTAACAAATGCAGAACGGTTTGACCTATGGCTCCATTTCGACCTGTCACAAAGCATGTATCACTTCCTGTCTGTATGCTCCAAGCCCGACTTCGCTCATTTTCAAAAGCCATTCATCTAAAGAATATGAAAATGCAAAAATAGTATAGGCGTTTCTAGACAGAGCTGCTTCCCATCTTCAAAGATGCATTTCGATGCCCTGCCGAAAAGAGGTTTAATAGAGTTCAGAGATGTTGGAGATAGTCCTGGTCCAAGCTTCTACGATAGAGTTCTGTAGGGGCGCGCAGACTCTGCTATGGCCAGTATAACATTTCAAAAATTCCCTCTTCATCTCCCAAGGAAAAACGCAAACGGAAAAGGAATAGTATTTTGCGGGAAGGGAACGCCGCATGCGGCGTAAGATACGGCATTCCCTTGGCACGGGTCCCAACCCCCTCCCAAAATAAAAAAGAAGATTCTATTCTAATTCTGTCCAGGAAAACCTTCAACAGTTCAAAAAAAAAAATCGAATTTTTTTCCGCGTAAGCGAAACCTTTAGTTTTAAACACGAAAATAAAAATAAAAAATAAAATAAAATTTTTTTTTCGAATTTTTTTTTCGCATAAGCGAAATGTGTTGGAAGTTTCAATGGTTTAGTTTGTAAAGTTTCTCGGCATTCTCTGTTTGCTTCTATATCAAATCAAAGATGTTTAAAACACTGTAACCTTTTTAGTTGAAGAGCGGGCCATAATATGTTGGTATGTGTCAGGATCTTTGAGTACTAAACATGTTGGTATTATTATTTTTAACATGTGCTCGCTATAGTAGTTGTAGTAGTTGTGGTTCTTCCCTTTGTTATTGTACTCAGATAAAGATGCTCATTATTGGGAATGTGAAATGAATCGTTAAACATGTTGGTATTATTATTGTTAGCATGTGCTCGCTATAGTAGTTGTAGTAGTTGTGGTTCTTACCTTTGTTATTGTGCTTTCGGATAGAGGTGCACATTATTGGGAATGTGATATGGATCGTGAGATAAATACTCATGTTTGAGAATGGAAGGTGTTAAGGCTCTTGGTCTTTCTATATTAGCATGCTTTGGTGGCATTTATTAACTTGTCTTTCGTGCATAGTTAGGTGAGCAACTTTCAGCTTCTCATAATAGCACTTGTGATTGCTTAAGTTATGCTTCTCATGCCAAGTTATCTATACAATTCCAAGTTATTCCAACTTTTTCTTTTTACCCATTTACATTGCCCCTTCGCTCTGGCTCTGTTTCAGCATTCTTGTCATGTTGCTCTGTAGTGGTTCTAGAAATGGCATTTACCTTCGTTTCGCAGATTAGAAGGTAAATGAAATTCTAGAACTACGGAAGTAGTTGGTTGGTTAGTTAGTTAATTTGTCTTTTTCCTTATGCTTCCTATCCTTTCACGTTCCTTTGTTCTTCATCATCTCCTCATTTTAGCATCTTCGTCTTAGGGTTTGGCCCCACCCACCCACCCTTATTTACTGTTTCATACTTGGTTGATGTGATTTGGTTTTTAGTTGAGGCCCTCGTGCACGGATGACCTCTAGTGGATTTTGTTTTCTTTGTTGTATTTTGCGGGGCCTTGGGTTGAAAGCATGTAAAAAATGATTTGGCATTTTGATTGAGCAGGTTGTACTCTAGTCACTTGTTGAAGACTAACAGAGAAGGCTTTGCGAACATTGAGTTCTTGAGGGCTAATTGTATTTAGAAGTTTGAAATTGATGAATTGATGGAAGAAAGAACCACCTTCTAAGAGTATACTTGTGATGAGAGGAGGGCTTACATGTACTCCATTCATGAGCTTGTACTTCAAGATGAAAAATATCAAAGAAAAAAAAAAAGATACTCCTTTGCTAGGGGCATGGATATGTAAAGGTGCATGGATATAGATTCATGGCATTCTAATTTCATCTTGGCAAAATTGGCAAGCAAGTCATGCAAAGGGGAGCAAAATTGCATTACATAGAAATAATGGCATGTTGAGGCCAACTTCTAGGATCTTGGCTGCTAGGAAGGTTTTTGATAAATATGTTGAATTCAATGCTGGGAATATTCCACATAAAGGTAGGAAAAATCAACAGGGAAAAACAGTTGTCGAGAAGAGATTGTCATCCCCATTGTACACAAAAGAGTATATTGAAGGAAGTGAATGCTTTTCTTCGAGATCTAATGGTACTTGCGATATCTCAATCCAGCTTCAATAGACTATGGAGCAAGCACTTCAAGCATGTCACTATATAGACATTTGGAACAACTTTGCAAAGTGCAACTTATGTGCTAAGTTGAAAGAGATTTTGGATAAAACCAGGCAACCAAGCCAAAGGGCTAAGATAAGGGAGCAAATAAAAGATCACATGACAGACCAACTATCATGTAGATCCACTTATTGGATGTGGAGAACGTTATCATGTTTGGAACCCAATAACTATGTTTGTATTATACATGACAAGATGGATCAATCGAAGACTTGTTTGCCACAGTATAGTTACATACCCAAGCGAATCAATAGAGCTTATCCTATGCAAGTCTCTCTGACAGGTGCAATAGTAGTGCCAATTTATTATGGGCATTTTAGTTTGCAATTATGGAGTGATGATCCTGATTTTCATATTGGAAGTGTGATTAGGTGCTTGAGGAACTATGAGAGTGGTTATTCTGGTGACCTTCACAACCCTGGAGGTGGTAGCCAACCACTCTTCAGTGCATTGTTGGATAGAAAGCCTAATAATTTAGAGAAGTTTACTAAGGCAAGGTTTAGGAAGTCAGGTGCTTCTGAACATGTTGGAGCCTCAGGTTCACGTCCCCAACCTCGAGATCTATCTCCAAAGTTCCTCCTCCAACTTGACAATTGTGTTGGACAAAATAAAAATAGGTATATGTTCCCATTCCTATCTTATTTGACAGCTGTGGGTGCCTTTGAAAGAGTGAATTTAGGGTTCTTAATGCCTGGACATACTCATGAGGATGTGGATGCATTGTTTGGGAAGTATAGTGCGCAGTTGAAATCTCAAACTGTAGACTAATAGAAGTTCTTAATGAATACATTTCACCTAGGGTTGATCATACAAGAGGTGTCTGATTGGAAGAATTGTATCGAAGGTTATGCTCTTGATATGGAAGGTCAATCTAGACCTCTTCAGTACACTTTTTGGGTCATGGGAAATAAGCCAATAATACAATGGAAGATGAGACCTTCAGATGATAAATGGAGGCGGATGAGGGAGTACCTATATGGCACGAAGATGAGAATAGTAAACCCTAAGATTCCGGGGGTCAACCAAAAGCTCTTAAGCCTTTTTGAGGTGGATTCATTGCAAAGCACATTGGGCCGGCATTTTACGAATACATCAATTATTGGACTGATGATACCAACCTTGTATTGATAGATTATTGGACACGGTACATGGATTATTGGGACAAATAGACATATCCTCGATGGGCGAAAGATGGATAGCTACCTAAGTCTATGTGGAGAGACTTGATAACACCCAGGAAGTTGATGATGTGGTTAGTAGTACCGAGAAGTCGATGGCTCCTCAATTTTTTGCTGAAAAACATTATGTTAGTCCTAGGAAAGGAAGGCCTAAATATCGGTGGAGGATTTTGATCCCAAAGATGACTTGCTTTGCCATCAATTTGCACTTATAGTACAGGCGCAAAGGGATATACCACTTTGTGTGGATGGGTTACACCACCTCGGATGTTTGCAAAAAGTGGGTGACATAATGCGAACAAAGTTAGGTGTGGAGTGGTAGTGTCGGTGCACCAGTTAAATCGTTTGGAGAGGAAGAAAAAATATAGAGATTGTTGGACAAAGAAGTGGAAGGAAAACCCTATTGAAGGGGGATGATTGGGTTGAGTTAGATACTATTTTGTTTTCATGGATCCCAAAGATCATCGAGGCAAAGGCTGCTAGGATTACAATACACGTGGAAGTGAGGAAGAAAGCTATGATATCTCTAGGAGGCCACTTAGAAGTAAGTGGCATTATGTCATTCGACATACATATGTAAAATATTTTCGATTTCTAATGCAATCATGTTGCGCTGTTATAAAAAAAAGTCACATTCTCGATGCAAATTTACTAACCCGGGAAAAAGTTGCAGTGCCAAAATGGTCCAAAATCCTGACATAAATCCAATTTAAATGAATGATGGTTTAAAGATGAATCCCGGGAATAACTCGATTGATAACTTGACATAGCATGTCCTTTTGCACTTCTTGGATCCATCAATGCATCTCTCAATCCGGGCGGTGAGCACCTATGTAAATGGTCGCAATGCATTTTTTAGAGACAAATGTCTTCATGGGTACTCTCGTGGACCTCGTTCAGGCTTCAAGTTATTTTAGATCAAATCCGTCGTTGTCAGCTTTTCCTTTTTTTGTAACCATATCTCTCGTCTTTTTTTAGTGTTTGAAGCTAGGTGTTTAGTCATTTAGTGTTTTATTTATTTAGTGTATTTATTTAGTGCTTGGAGCTAGGCGTTTAGTTATGCTTGTTACCAAGTTAGTTCGAGTGCTCTCTAGGGTCATAGGCTTAGGTCTATGTTGTACTTTGTTCCTGTAGCTGCTGGTTAAGAGTCGATTTTTACTGAGTCTTTGATATGAGTTGTACTCCTAGTTCGGGTGTTAATTTTTATCTTAATGTTTGCTCCTTTCCCTTGGATTGTTAATTAAGGGTTCCTAGTCTTGGTGTTAGTTTTCTGTCTTGATGTTTGCTCCTTTGCCATGGTTTTTTAATCGTTTTAGCTATAAGATGCATGTTTCATCTAATTGTTAGAGATATCGATTAGATTCCATATGGTGTCATAGAGATCATAGGTTCAGTGCCATTTGGCCCCATTGTTTTCTTTGTTATAGCATATTTCCATATAGCACCTAGTTAGCCCCAAAAAAAAAAAAAAAAAAAAAAAAACAACCACCCCACATAGAAAAAAAGGAGGGGAAAAAAGGCTAAGTTAAGATTCTTGCATGACTCCTATTTACTTTTCCACTGGAAAAAGGAAGAAAGGGTTTAAAATATGTTCAAACAAACTTTTTACCATTCACGGTCTTTTCCAAAGACCAATTTAGGTCAATTAGCATCCCTACTTCAAAACATATGTCAATTTCTTTGGTGTAGTGTTGGCCTCAAAGTTTGAGGTAGAAAACTTCATGAGTTGTCATGGGTGGCATTGTCGAGGAGGAGCTTACTTCCCCAAATGAAATCCCCATTATGGAGGCTATATATCCAACAAAAGAGCGGGTTACTTCTTCACTTATCGTAAAAAGACACAACTCTAATTTCATCTTTCTATCATGTTTATATCATTCTAATTAGCATCAAGTATATGATTTCATTATTCTCAACAATTGTATTTCTGTGGTCAAAACATTTCAAATGTACATATGTGATTGTTGTTTGTTATGTTCCATTGTTTGAGCTGATGAGGTTCTACGATGATTCTTGATGCTTGCGCATCCCCGTTACGCAAAGAAGATACTATGGCAATTAGCAAAGGAATCATTTTGTTACGTCATTCATCGAAAAGAGGTGCTTCCACCATTGGGAATACATCAACATGCACAATCACTATGATGTAAATATATGTCTACGAGATTCCCAATGCTAAATACAACTCCCTATGTGCTTTCATTTTTATATACTAATAAGGCAAATCAGATAGCACTTTTACCTTTGTATTCTTTTGGTCAAGTTGACTCGGTGTTACTAACTACACTACTTCTATTTCACTCTCCTCCTCTTCACTACTTGTAGTTGACTCTCCTCCACTGGTACTAGTAGTACTAGTTGTAGTTGATTCTCCTCCACTACTTGTAGTTGTTCCTCCATTGGTACTAGTAGTACCATTGATACTTGTAGTTGCTCCTCCATTGGTACTTGTAGTTGCTCCTCCATTGGTACTAGTAGTACCATTGGTACTTGTAGTTGCTCCGCCATTGGTACTTGTAGTTGCTCCTCCATTGGTACTAATAGTACCATTGCTACCAGTAGTACCATAGTACGGCCCTTCTTCATC
Source organism: Isoetes taiwanensis (assembly GCA_021234155.1). NCBI lineage: Eukaryota > Viridiplantae > Streptophyta > Lycopodiopsida > Isoetales > Isoetaceae > Isoetes > Isoetes taiwanensis. The sequence continues at coordinate 5,345,866 of JAJEKV010000025.1, read as the reverse complement.
TTCTTAACCAAGCAAAAGTTCAAAGGTGTATTTTCCATATACGAGTATTCCACGATGCAAAATATAATTCACGCATTTTAGTACCTTGCAATGCTTTAGTACATTCCTTGATACACTTCACGCATTCATTCAGAAATAATGTATCTTCATCTGTCATTCTCTTATCACACAGGCCTAGAAGCAATGAAGCAAAAACAGTTGCATAACCTTCCTGCACAAGTAGAAATGAAGGTTACTATTACTTGCTGGAGTTGCTCATGTCAGATGGTGGCATGGATCAGCCTTGACGACAATGAGCTCAAAGAAAGTCATAGCACCGAATTAATCATGGCAATCTGATGATCAGATTCATGTCTGTCACAAACAGCAAATAATTTCTTTGACCTAACTGTGTCTTGTAAGTTTTGTCATTCCTTTTTTGTGAGCTGACGACAAAGAAGATGCAACATACAAATCACAGTAAGAACAATTACCAAGGTAGTGCTTCCCACAGCTGCAACTGCTTCCATTGTAGTGCGAAAAGTCCTTAAAGCACTGTGTGAAATTCTCTTGATATCAAAAATATCACGTTTATACAGTTCATCAATCCTGTGTCATAGAGCTAGTAAGACAAGAAACATGATTCCAAAAAATGCTAATAGTATTGAATCGTATTATATTACAATCTAAGCTTACAAAAGGGATGTCATTCGCTGACGACTTTCAGAAGTAAGAAACGTCCTGACATCTTCTTTCTTTTCTCCAGTCCCTTCACTTTGCATCACACCTTCTTTCTCTTCAGTTTGCTCTACACCACCTTCTGTCCCTTCAGCCTTCTCATCAGTTTCGTTTACACCACCGCCTCGAGTCTCTTCAGTTTGCTTTACACCTTCTTCTTCAGTCTCTTCAGTTTGCTGCTCTTCAGTTTTGTTTACACCTTCTTCTCCAGTCCCTTCAGTTTTCTCATCAGTTTTTACACCTTCTTCCCCAGTCTCTTCAGTTTTCTTTACAATCTCCCCGTCTTTCTTCATTAATGTGGCCATCAAGATTGATGGAAATTGAAAACTTCACAGCAAAATTAGCCTTCTTTTAATTGAATTTCGCATTAATATAGCGATATGTACATGTATGCCAAATGCTACCCAAAAATTTAAGGTTTAATAGTGAACGTACAGCACCGTAGAAGTAAACTTCATCCATCGTTCTCATCGTTCTGCTAATTGATTTATGAAGGCCACGATCACAAGCTCAAACGCAAAACAAAAGGTCGCACACAATGTCGGATTCTTAATACATTGCACAGAATGCCGGATTCTTGAACTAATCTCAGAACATGTAATGCCAGGCGGCAGCTGCAGGATCGATAAGTAGTTTGAAAAGAGGCATACACGAGTAGTATATCAAATCAAGTGATGGCGAAGAGAACATTTTGGCCTACCTGAAGATCGACCAAGGCGCCGGACTTCTCCAAACCAAAAGGCTTCGATATAGAAACCTGAGCTGATTCTACTCAAAGCATTGAATTTTCTTGGCACGAATCAGAAGCTGCCATGTGGAATCCGGAGTGAAAGAAACTACCACTGAAAAGTAGACACGTGGTATGCCTGCTCCGTGTGCCAAAGCAAATGATTCATTCGTGCCATTAATTTTCGGGGAGAGCCTACGAATGGCATTAGCAGTTTGATTAAATGGTGCGAATGGTCGGATCTTGAGAATTTTCGAGACCAGGATTTCAGAAGGGGAAATGGTATAAATTGGTGTGTCCTTTTAATAAATGTAAAACAGTGTGTTCTTTTGACTTTTGCATGGGTGGCTGGCCACACAAGGCGCCATTGCCATTCACTGTTGTTCACGGGCCCAGTAAATATCGGACACTGACATGTTATACCCACGGGCATATCCGTGGTATATCCGTGTGTTTGACATGTTATAGCCACGCCAAAAAAAAATACACGGCGTTTTTGTGGACTTAGCCGATTTTTTGCCATTTAAAATTTTGGGTATAACATGTCAGTGTCCGACATTTACCGCGATGGTTCACTGTTGTGAAAACTAGCGTTAGCTGATGTAGAAAATGGCCACACACATTATTTAGGATTCTAATTAGGGCCTCGCACATAATGATGAATGCTCATAGCAATACCATAGTATGTAGCACCTGTAGGCGGCCACCATAGCCAGGTTTTATGCATCTGACCCTTCATGATTATTCAACTTTGGCAACATCAAACTTTCCTTCCCTTTGTGGTGGTTTTCCTTTCAATCGGATTGCATTTTTTTCACTAGCATGCTACAGCTTGTTATTCAGGCACAACACATGCCACTTCTACTGTGATCATGGTTCTGACAAGAAGAGCCAATTAAATGGCATGAGTGGCAATGAGAACTGGCAAATGACTTTTAAAGGGAACATCTCAAAATGATGATAAAGTTGTCCTTGTTAATGAATGTAAGCATATGACTTGTTGCTAGCTTTTGTAATGCTAAGTTCAAACATATTAAGTAGATGGAGAAAAGAAGATCATAATGCATTTCTATTTATATCATAATACGTATAGCACATTGAACATAATCTAGTCAGAAGAGTAAGCATATGTAAAGGGACAATGTGTGAATTATCCATGCCAGAAACCTCTTTTATGTTATGGACTTTGGGATTAGTCAAACCACCTAGCTGAGCAGTACATGACTTAGTAAAAGTCAATATATCTAAGAAGTATTTGCAGGTTTACTTGTATTACTACAGTATATGCCATATCTGATGCTAAAAAACGTTACAAAAAAAAACATGTTTTAAGCATTAAAGATCAACTCTTATACTAGAGAGTCTCCATGCTAATCATTGTTGTATTTTCATCTTGTACTACAAGGCAGTGAGATAAGCTAGCTAGTCTGTACGAGATTAGTCTAGTATGGACCTTGAACGAAGTATTAAAAAATCAACGGGACCATGGCAGGTGACACTATGATGGTGAGGCTGAAAAGCATTGCCCCTAGAGTTTCCCCTGGGACCTAGACATCCTAAGGTGGGATTATATGCTGCCTACAAAGTGTGCATGTACGGCAAAAGTTTTGCCCAACGGATGTGTGCTGAGTTGGTATAGGTCTAGTAATACCAAAATAAGTGTACATTTGTTCATGGGTTCAAACCTTGTCAATGTCACTTATATTTAGAAGTTGGTTACTAGGGGTATACGATGATGATTCCCGATGTGGTAGAACTTAAAAAGCATGTCTCCGTCCTCCACTTTGGCTCTTTGCAAGGTAGTGTGATAAGCTAGCTAGTTGTACGAGATTAGTCTTGTACATTTGTTTATGGGTTCAAACCTTGTCAATGTCACTTATATTTAGAAGTTGGTTACTAGGGGTATCGATGATGATTCAGATGTGGTAGAACTTAAAAAGCATGTCTCAGTCCTCCACTTTGGCATTTCTTTGCAAGGTAGTGGGATAAGCTAGCTAGTTATGCGAGATTAGTCTAGTATGGACCTTAAACAAAGTAATAAAAAATCAAAGGGACCATGGCAGGTGGCACTAGGATGGTGAGGCTGAAAAGCGTTGCCCCTGGGACCTAGTCCTAAGGTGGGATTATATTCTGCCTACAAATTGTGCATGTCAGGCAAAAGTTTCACCCAATGAATGTGTGGTGATGGACCTTAAACAAAGTTATACGTACTTTTCCCTATCTTACGTGACCTTGGAGAGTGAATGACCTCACCAAAAGGTCTTCAAGTACTCTACAATATCTCATATGCATCCTCCTAATACAAATGTCTAGAATCGTCTAGAAGTTACCTAAGCGCCAAGAGCTAGGAATGTTGTTGCTATTCGTGCACAATATTGCTTTTTTGAGTTGACTTATGTGGAATCTAGGATGCACTGCTATTCCATTCATAGGTTCTAACTCGACTCATATGTTGTCTTCGTTGACCTTCTTGAGTCCAGCATATTGGAGCATCTTTGACTAATGGTCTTAAGGTTTTTATCTTGCACCTAGTATCACAATACCTAGTTGGAACCTTGCATCCAGTGTTTCATCAAGAACCTTAGGTTCCTTATGACGCATTTACTAATGTGATAAGCTAGCTAGTCTGTACGAGATTAGTCTAGTATGGACCTTAAACAAAGTCATGCATACTCTTCCCTGTCTTACGTGACCTTGGAGAGTGAATGACCTCACCAGAAGGTCAAGTACTCTACAATATCTCATATTGCACATCCTCCCAATACAAATGTCTAGTTAATCGTCGAGGAGTTACCTAAGCGCCAAGGGTTAGGGATATTGTAAGCTATTAGGTGCACAATATTCCTTGTTTGAGTTGACTTATGTGGAATCTAGGATGCCTTTGCTATTCCATTCACAAGTTCTAACTTCGTCTCATATGTTGTCTTCATTGACCTTCTTGAGTCTAGCATATTGGAGCATCTTTGACTAATGGTCTTAAGGTTCTTATCTTGCAACTAGTATCACAACTTCTATTTGGAACCTTGCATCCAGTGTTTCATCAAGAACCTTCGGTTCTTTATGATGCATTTACTAACCACTTGGACCAGAGTGGAAGCCTAGCTTTGACCCCAAGTTCACTCTCAGTGCATCTAAGTACCTAATCCTAGTTAGGTGAATTCATTAACCATGCAGATTCAATAATCTTGATCCTAGATCTAAGAATACCATGCTACAGAAGACACATCTTCTGTATGCGTAATACTAGTAATAACAATAAACCCACCCATAGATGCAAGCTTCTAATTACCCTATCACCTTGTAAGCTCACACTCTGGTTTTAATTTAGTCCTATTGCAAAATCAACTCAGGTTATTTTTTGGGAAAGTTTTCTTTTTGAAGGATGATAAGCTTTATTTACTATAAAAACTTGCTCCAAAACTATATACACCAATTATGTAATTGGTTTGTGTATTTTTCCATGAATTCCAATTGGATTTTCTATCGCAAATCCTGATTCTTTTTCTCCAATCATAATCGAAAATCCTTAGCACATTCAGGAATAGCTCCTTTTGTGTTTTATCATGCAGAAAACCAATAGCATATCCCTTAAGAATGGCATTTATGGACAAAACACAATATAGTTTCTAGTGTAATGTTTCGTATTAGAAGAGGTTCTAAATAGCATATATGAAGTACTCAAACTCAATTCCAGATTAAGAATAAAATATAATAAACAATAGATTTCTTAACTCGCCCACAAAATAGATTTCCTCACCCACAAATCTCCCATTCTTAAATACTACATCAAAGTCGATTAGATGGATTCCCCTAGGAGCGGGAGGGCCGAGCTGGCACATCAATCCATCTGCAAGTCGAATTGACTCCTCATGTAGGTAGATCGAAGGTCTTTCAAGTAATAGGATCGGTGCACATGCTCGAAGAAAAGTTTCGATGCTTGTTGGGTTCTTGGACCAATTGGATGACCCCCTCGTCACCATTTTGTAAGGATATGAGTTCCTAATTTAAGGAAAGACAACCTAAATGTAACCATTTAAAGTTTATAACAAATAAAATGTGAGAATGTTTAGTGGCAAATGACCTTCCAAACCCACTTTCAAATCTGTGCAACTTGCACCTCTTCCAGCTCAACTACCCATTTGTGTCAAAGGCATATAACCCCACTTGATTGTAAAAGTTGATATCTCTTTGAGAGGAAACCTTTTTTTTGCCCAAGTTCTCATGTGGAGAGCAAAAAAAAAATCTACTTGAGGAGATGCAAATATTGGTTTGTGGCCCACAACTAAGTTCCAAATGTAGTTGCCAGTTGCCTCAAGTGAAAGTAACTTTGGAATGAAGCCCAAGAGAACGGTATTCCTCTATGATACCAATCACCATCACATAAATTTCCTAGTGCAATCCTTCTAGTTCAATGCCATACTATCAGAACTAGTCTCTATTCCCATCCACCACAGAGGCACTATAACCCATAGACTGTTAAACAATTCACATGCTCCCAACAACATTTAAGGAAGGGTGAGGCTCCTATATAGGGCTTCAATTTGTATAGTAAAGCCCATGATGAATCTGCTTTTTGATATGACTTACCACAAAGAATGCAATGACTTAATGACTGGCATACAAGTTCTAGACCGGAGAACTCATATTATTCTCAAGAATGTTCCATACGAGTTTGCGTAGTAAAAGCTTATTATGAAGCCAAATATAAAGCGTACCCAATCCCCCATGAATTTGATCCAAGCCACTTTGACAGCAGATGCCACTTCATTTCCTCTCCAAATAAATCCTCGAATCATGTTGGATAGTTTGATAACATTCAATTCTAGTGATAATATAGATGCCCACTACAAGAGGAAGGGGGTATTAGAGTCAGTTTTAGCGTCAGAAGGATATTTTTGGTGTTTTTTGAGGTGAAAACAATGTTCTGTAGTTATTAGCAGCACTTATAGTTAGATATTTCTCTGCTGCTAATTCTGACGCTATATCTGACTCTATGGATGATGCTATATCATTTTAACCAATCTGACGCTATAGCTGACGTTATAGCTGAGGTAGGAGCTGATGCACTATGAGTCAAAGGTGTTAACATTAGGTTCAAATATACATTAAAGATGATGCTATATCATTTTAACCAATCTAATGCTATAGGCGGCGTTATAAGCGGCGTAAGGCTGATGCACTATGAGTCAAATGTGTTGGCATTAGGTTCAAGTATACCGTCATCGACTCTAGTTCTAACCATATAATTGGCGCTATGCTTGACTTTATGTTGACCTCTACCCGGCGCTATATGCGACACTATCATTAGTTCAATTCTTACTCTATCGGTGACTCTAGTTCGACCTTACAATTGGGCTATGCTTGCCTTTATGTTGACCTCTGCCGGCGCTATGTCGACTCTAAAGATGATGCTATATCATCTTAACCAATCTAATGCTATTCGCGGCGTTATAAGCGGCGTAGCGGTGATGCACTATGAGTCAAAGGTGTTGGCATTAGGTTCAAGCATACCGTCATCGACTCTAGTTTTGACCATACAATTGGCGCTATGCTTGACTTTATGTTGACCTCTACTTTTGGCGCTATGTGCGACACTATCATTAGTTCCAATTAGACTCTAGCGGTGACTCTAGTTTCGACCTTATAATTGGCTATGCTTGACTTTATGTTGACCTCTACGCCCGGCTATATGCGACACTATCATTAGTTTCAATTGACTCTATCGGTGACTCTATATTAGATGCTACTATTGACTCTATTTCTAACCCTATATGCGATGCTACTATTGACTCATTGGTGATACGAACTCTACTCATGCTAACATGTGATCTAACTCTTGTTTGTACATTGTGTCTAGAGTTGATGCTATCATTGACTCTATGTCTAACTTTATACCATTGACTCATATCATATGCACCCTACTTATCATCATGCACTTTACTATTCGTTTTAAGCCTTTTGAATAATCCCATATGCAAAGATTACCAAAGAGACACTTGCCATCTATTCAAATAACCATTTGTCTATACACTCTTAATATAACTACTCTTTCTCTAGATTTTTTTCACTTTCTCAAAAGTCCACATTTCATACATACATATGTAGCTAGAACAAGATTGCCAAGGCTACGAATATACAATAAAGTGTGCATTATCATACTTGTCTCATATGATTTAAAAGTTCACCAATACATAATATTAGCAATTGTATCAAGAGGATCTCAACACAATATTCATAGCGACAATGACATATATACTTAAAAAAATCATTGAACTAGTCTTTAGTAATGTCATATAGCAAATCCTGCTCAACTTCTTCTATTTCATCATCATCCAATTGCAAAGGGAGCCGCGATACATGTCTCTCTGTTCCATTTTCTGTGTCGTTCTCCTCATCAAAGTAGTCATCAAGTATACAATGTTACGGGCTATGCATTGGAGACCTTACACGAAGGCCTTGATGGTCCTCTAATTGTGAATCATGCTTTCGTGGTTAATGGTTTCTTCAATTTGGGTCAATCTATAGCCTTGACAAGTTCCTACTTATACCTCATTGTGCTTATGGAATTTAGCAAGATCTAGCAATAGACATTGTTAGGCGGATAAATTTAACCAAAGGTGCTTTTGTGAGGATGTATGTATTTCTTGTGAGGATGTATATCTGTCTTTGAATTGCCAAGAAGGTCCATTGAAAATACAAGAGAGTGGCCATCACTTGGGTATATGGATTAGATGCTTTTTATGCTATGGTTTCCAATAATGCATATCATATACATCCTCGCAAGAGCATTTGCAAAAGGTGTGCTAGACAGACATGCATAACTTAGATCCTTCATATTTTGAAAAAAATGCAAAAACCATCATAATGACTTGCACAAGATTTTGTTTAGCATCTGATCATGTATCCTCTTTGTATCTAATAGTTTTAAATGCACCTAGGTTTGCTTCCTTATTTTACTTTTGTATTGTGAGTACCCAAATCCGAAATGAGGTATATAAGAGTGCTTTCCACATGTGCGCCATATGATCATATCAACACATCTTTTGATTTCATGCATGCATATTTATTTACTAGTGATGCTTCGGTCAAGCAAGATGTGCATGGTTCTAGTGATGTTTGTTTCTTTATTTGGAATCCCCCACATTTTTGTTCTAGACTCCACAAGCTCTTTACTACAAACTTGAAAATTTGTGAAGATGGGATTAAGTGCTTTTGGGTAAAGCTTTATTTGGTGTAAAATTATGAGACCATCCTCTGTTGTACAGTTTAACATCTAAAAGAAATTGTAAGTTGCTACAAAACTTTAAGATGAGCATTTTGTAGGTTGCAAAGATAAACACGTGTTGCAATTATAGACATACTAACTAGATGTGTCATACAATAAGAATAAGAATAATAAAAAACCTTAAAGATTTCCCAAGTTTAGGAATTATTTTTGGGTTATATTTGTTTCTCTAACTTGAAATAATATTATTACAAGCCATTACCCTAAACATTGACTGGCTTAGATGTTTATCGGGCAGCATCATTAGTCTGACAAACATATTTCTGGCATATGGGGGTGTTTGAAGGAATAAAAAATGTGCGCATCTTCTTTAAAGTCTTTATGCCTTTAGAGTAGGCTTTATGCTCCAACAGTATAAACTAAGTCCTTTTGTGTGAAGAACCATTCACGAAAAAATGATTGAATGATCAGATACAATAGTTTGGCACATAGTTTGACATATCAACATGATCTAAAAATGGATCCAAACAAACATCTATTGTTGAATTTACGCAAAATCCAATTTATCTTCATTAACATCATACGTCAATATAATATGATCAATAATGAAGATACATCGTCTAATCCTAATCACATGCATCTAACTTACAATTAGGGTTCATTGATTAGGGTTCCAAACCTAGACTGATGGTTCTAGGAAGGCTCTACTAACAAGATAAGGTACTAGCTCATCTGGAATACCTAGATGATCTACCTATGAATCCTAGAATCTTATAACTTATTAAAACATTCTCTAAACTCATCGAGGGAGGGCCCCAGGTCTGAAAGTAGGGCGTAGTGATGGCCGTATAGGGTCTCGACGCAGTTTTCTTCATAACTTATGGCTCGGGTGTCAGATTCGGGTGTTCTTAGTGAATTGGAAAGCTAGAGATGTGAGCTTTCAATTGGTGTATAATTCATACAGTTTTGTTGTGTCTATCTGGGCTAGATTTGGAGTTTACAGATTTCGGCTACCATGGCAAACCCTAGTATTAATGATCAATATGCTAAATAAAAAAACCACTAGTATATATATGAGACTATCTTTGAATCTTTGATATTAAACATCTAAGGTGATGCACTGGCATTGGCCAGAATAAAATACTTACCACGAACATAGATATTTGAGTTGAGGAACCAATGGCCGCACCTAAAGAGATGTCACGTACGAGCCATTCTAATGTATTAATCAACTTTGTTCAAAATGCTATAGACAAATGGGCAATGTTTAGAAGCTTGTCCTTAAGCGCAAACATTATCGCACTACATGTTTTGTGGCATTACCAACTATAGGAAGAATTATAATAGTGAGAAAGACTAAAGGTATATTCTGTAACGGACCTAGCAATTTAGCACCAACATTAAGATGTAAGTAATGTTGCCATTATATAAGAGTGCATTTTCAAGGTAAAATAAATGATTATGTGCTAGGAATACATGCATGCAATGTGTGTCCATGCATGCGGTGTGTGCATGCATGCATGCAAAGGGCATTACTAGGTTATATAAAGCGTAACAATATTATTCTTGATTTCTTGGGGAAGGAGTTTTCCATGGAAAAGAAGTCTTTTATGTGATAGTGAAGCATTCGGAAGGAGATAGATTGCGGATGGATTCTTTGAAGGGGCGAGTTGCGTCTGAGAGATTTGGGGGCGTTCTTTGGGAGTCTGAAGAAGAAGCAAAGCGGGATTTTCAGTGGGGATCAAGCCTTACACACAGGGTTTTCTAGTGTTTGTATAGGCTGTGTTGATTTAATAATGATTGTTTTGAACATAGTATAAACTTGGAGTTAAATCATATGAGCATGGTAATGAATAGGCATGCATGGTTAATGGATAGCGAGCATATTAACCAATTTAATAAACTAGTTAGCGAGGGGTTATGGAAGCCCCAGAGTCATTAAGGTTATAAGTAGTAATTTGAAGGAAGTTGATCTAGTTAAAAATAATAAGATATTAGTGAAGGTTGTATTTTGCTTAAGCGCGCGGTCATTGCATGTTGCATGGTAGAGATAGTAATGTTTATCTGAGCTTATAAGCGGGTGTAAATTATGGAATTTCTAAGGTAAATTTGATATGGAAATGTGCCTAGTTGATATTGGGTGGAATTCATAGTATTGTGATCTATGTGTAGTATAATTCTTTGATATAGACCTGCGGGGCGGAGTCTAGGTGCGATGGTCTAGACTTCGCGGTTATTACCTGCAGTGCTATGTAAATGGTATTATACATCGGGCGTTGGTACCGTATGGTACAGCGTCATGCACGATTAAGTGGTCCTCAATCTTTGGGCCGGCGTGGATGGGTGTGTACCTGCGTGGTTACCCGCCTCTATGTCAGCGGCACGATCGGTAGAGTTGACCTTGCTTTCGAGACCAGGAGGAATATTGGTTGCAATGTTGATGCTATGATTGCTTGGTTATTATATATGTGGTCTTCTTTGTTGGAATTAAGTTACATTGGTCATGCTTGTTGGACTAGTTACTTGGATTGCGGGGGGCTACGGTAAGGTTAGGTTATTTGTTGTTCTAGGTTAATGCTTTGTATTGTTGATGCTAGATATCCTAGATCCCGATCCCCACTTAGTCAGGTGTGACTAACCCGAGTGGTTGATGGTGTAAGAGAGGTGTGAGATGCCGGGAAAGTAGCCAAGCTTGGAGGCGAGAGTAGAAGTGTGTGGATTGCTATTCAATAAACTTGATTATTATTACTATTATTATTATTATATATGGGCTTGAAGTTACAATTATTAAGCTCATTCATAGTGTCTTGAGGGATATTCTTTGAGTAATGGGCAAGTACATGTTTGGAACCTTAGAATATGTACAAAGATTAGATTCTTTACCTAAGTGTTATTGTTGTGGATGCATGAGTTTCTTAAGTTTTTAAGCTTAAGTAGATCAATGGTCGAGATTGGCCGGGATCTCGGTTACCATAAAGGTTAGCGGCGGGCCAAATCACAGTTGGCTATCGAGCATAGTTGGATCCTTGGATGTATGATGGCAAAGTCTAGATTCAAGTTGAGGTTGTTGGATTATGCTAATAGTATTATGTGGAGATGATGGCCTCAGAGGAGGCGTGACAAATTGTTTTATGAAGGTATGTGAAATTGGTTACATGATATTTCTATAATCTTGGTTGATTTTCTATCTTGCAAAGCAGATAAGCTAGAAAATGTACTTCATCAAGGGGCTAACTTTGATTTAGGGTTGCCAATGTGCGCATAGCATGGAAGTGATGCTTGAGGAAGATTAAGTTACAGATATTGCATTTCACTTTGGTAACCACTCCTTATAGTGTAGATGTGATCTCGTAGTTATATACTCTGGTGGCAAGAAAATTTAGAATAAGCAGTGCATGATATATAATGCCTATGATATTCAGGGAAGGTTCATCTCACCATATCGGACGAACAAGATTCTTGATGTGATGTTAGGTGCATCCTTTAGAAGCTAAAATCGAGAAAACCAGGCAGCATCCATATATTGATATCCAGTGGTAAAATAACAATAAGTTTCTAAGTTGATAGCATTCAGGCTATGGTTGGATAAGGTTACAACACGGTGGTTGTAAGACAAGTTTTGAGAAAGCTTAGATATGGTTATAAAATAAGATTGGCATGATAGTCAGATTGAAGCTCATGTGTAAATAGCAGATGTGTGACATAGAAGGAAATGTCATGATTACATCATGGTCCTACTTGAGATCTATAAAGTTGTTGGCCTTAGGGTTATGGCTAGAATAGTCAGTGATAGCCTTGAAAAAGTTCTTGGCCTTGCAAAAAAATTCTTGAAGTATAAGAAAGCACTTAATGGAACAAAGTGGTCAGGTTACGCATTTATATTTAGAGAATGATATCCACTTAAATTATGGCAGATTGAAGAATTGATTGGCCAAGATTGAACAATGTTATCTATCTTATGGATAAGGAAGAAAGAAGGCGATGAATAGAGGAATAACATATTTAATCGTGGTAGTAGGTGAACCATGAAATTGAGCGAAAGAGTTGTCGGATAAAGCCCGGACATGAGATAAAAGCGGAGAGGGGAATGTATAGACATGGGGAAGTGCCATTTTTGAAAATCTTAGAATGTAATAGAAGAGTTGTAAGTACATCTAGTAATGGTGCTTCCATGTATCGTAATTATTTGGCATGCTAGAAGTGATTGTAGATTAATGGAGGGATGGTGATTGGAGTCAAAGGATTGAAGTTGTGAACAAAATACATGAAGTAAGAGCTTCATTGAAATTAACGGCAATTGGTGCCTATAAAATCTTCTTGAAAGACTAACCAGTGTGATGGGGTAATATGTATGGAAGTAGTCTAAATATAGAGGCCAAGTGTATAGCCTAGGATACTTCAATGTCATTGGATGAACTTGTAGAGGAATTCTCTGTACCATGGGTATAATTCTTATGGGATCCCTTGTATCAACTTAAGTATGTTACCTAGCTATAAGATACCCAGACTGGGGGACTTGATTATGTATTTTGCTTGTTACTTTTTGGATTTGGCCACCCAAGAAGTCTCGAGAGATTACATATCTAGTTCGACCTGAGTATCTCTTTGGAATGGTGGTTTTTTCTATAGCGCGTACCTTCTTTATGAAAAGTTGCGTTAAGCGCATTATGTTTATTATATTGAATTGGATATGTAGTATACTCATAATATTTGAGTTAGTTCTAGACTCGGCGGTATGTTAAATTGAATCTTAGAAGGGTCTGCATTGGAGCTATCTAATATATATCTTTCCTTTAGCTTAAATTACTTGTATATGAAGCTAGCTTTGAACTTTCAAGTTTGGAGGCATCATCTTGGATTGGAAGGCTAAGCAATTGTGTTTGACAAGGATGGGTCAGTTCTAGAAACAAAATTGTATTCATTTGGGAGTATGTTGAATTGAGGATTAAGATGTGGAGGCATAAAGGGAAGGGCAGAGGAATTAAGGAAATGAGACTATAAAAAAAAAAAAAAAATTAGATCAATGGTTGGGTTTGTTCCAAGGAAGATGTCACAAAGGGAGATACAAACTAGATTTTTCATGAGTACTCTAAGATGCACCCATGAGGACATGGGTTGAATTTTTGGAGGAGGCGTATGTGGACCTAGCAATTTAGCACCAACATTAAGATGTAAGTAATGTTGCCATTATATAAAGTGCATTTTCAAGGTAAAATAAATGATTATGTGCTAGGAATACATGCATGCAATGTGTCCATGCATGCAGTGTGTGCATGCATGCATGCAAGGGCATTGCTAGGTTATATAAGCGTAACAATATTATTCTTGATTTCTTGGGGAAGGAGTTTTCCATGGAAAAGAAGTCTTTTATGTGATAGTGAAGCATTCGGAAGGAGATAGATTGCAGATGGATTCTTTGAAGGAGGCGAGTTGCGTCTGAGAGATTTGGGGGCGTTCTTTGGGAGTGCGAAGAAGCAAAGCGGGATTTCAGTGGGGATCAAGCCTTACACACAGGGTTTTCTAGTGTTTGTATAATTTGTGTTGATTTAATAATGATTGTTTTGAACATAGTATAAACTTGGAGTTAAATCATATGAGCATGGTCATGAATAGGCATGCATGGTTAATGGATAGCGAGCATATTAACCAATTTAATAAACTAGTTAGCAGGGTTATGGAAGCCACCGTCATTAAGGTTATAAGTAGTAATTTGAAGGAAGTTGATCTAGTTAAAAATAATAAGATATTAGTGAAGGTTGTATTTTGCTTAAGCGCCGGTCATTGCATGTTGCATGGTAGAGATAGTAATGTTTATACGAGCTTATAACTGGTGTAAATTATGGAATTTCTAAGGTAAATTTGATATGGAAATGTGCCTAGTTGATATTGGGTGGAATTCATAGTATTGTGATCTATGTGTAGTATAATTCTTTGATATAGACCTCTGGGGCCGGAGTCTAGGTGCGATGGTCTAGACTTGCGGTTATTACTGCAGTGCTATGTAAATGGTATTATACATGGGCGTTGGTACCGTATGGTACAAGCGTCATGCCTGATTAAGTGGTCCTCAATCTTTGGGCCTTGGCGTGGATGGGTGTGTACCTGCGTGGTTACCCGCCTCTATGTCTTTGGCCTGATCGGCCGAGTTGACCTTGCTCGAGACCAGGAGGAATATTGGTTGCAATGTTGATGCTATGATTGCTTGGTTATTATATATGTGGTCTTCTTTGTTGGAATTAAGTTACATTGGTCATGCTTGTTGGACTAGTTACTTGGATTGGGCGGCGAGGCTACGGTAAGGTTAGGCTGTTGTTCTAGGTTAATGCTTTGTATTGTTGATGCTAGATATCCTAGATCCCGATCCCCACTTAGTCAGTGTGACTAACCCCGTGGTTGATGGTGTGTAGAGGTGTGAGATGCCGGGAAAGTAG
Organism: Isoetes taiwanensis; assembly: GCA_021234155.1. Lineage (NCBI taxonomy): Eukaryota > Viridiplantae > Streptophyta > Lycopodiopsida > Isoetales > Isoetaceae > Isoetes > Isoetes taiwanensis. Next base: position 5,330,766 of record JAJEKV010000025.1, on the reverse strand, counting down.
CCAAGCTTAGGGAGAGTAGAGAAGTGTGTGGATTGCTATTCAATAAACTTGATTATTATTACTATTATTATTATTATATATGGGCTTGAAGTTACAATTATTAAGCTCATTCATAGTGTCTTGAGGGATATTCTTTGAGTAATGGGCAAGTACATGTTTGGAACCTTAGAATATGTACAAAGATTAGATTCTTTACCTAAGTGTTATTGTTGTGGATGCATGAGTTTCTTAAGTTTTTAAGCTTAAGTAGATCCAATAATCGAGATTGGCCGGGATCTCGGTTACCATAAAGGTTAGCGGCCGGGCGAATCACATATTCAGAGCCACGATGCACCATAGAAGGGAATAAAAGAGATTAAGACTCAAAAGGAATCCCAAAATATTCCATAGAAATAGTAACACGTTCAAATTAAGTACACGAATTACATTATCGGCGACATATTGTAGAAAGCACGAGAGATAAATATTGTCAATACTCCAAACCATGCTATGGCCCCAACAACTAAAATTTGTTCTTCCTCATCCCCAAACTCTATGTTGTCCTATGACATACAAGATCATTGACTTAGGTTATATTCTATGTTGTCCTATGACATACAAGATCATTGACTTAGGTTATATGAAGTCAAACAATACAAACTATTCAATCTACTACTACACAATTAACTGTACATGCAGTATTAACATAAAGTTGTAGCCACACTCTCACCTCTTCTATATCACGGGGGCCTAAAGATTAATACAATTATTATTATTAAGAGATATCAACGCCCTCAACGCCCCCATAAGATGTATAGCACATACAACTCAATAATAAATAATAAGGTAAATAAAAAGGGGCACTCTAAGGCGGACACATCCACATCGCTCAGTGGGGCTACTCTGGCCCTAACTCCACGTATGGGTAACCTTTCCTCGGTAAGGCATAAAAAAAAAATCATATGGTGTAAATATGCAACCTGGAGAAGGCTCATCCAATTGTCAAGGCAAATTGTTTTTGGAAAGGTAAGAAATAAGAGGGAGAGGGGGGCAATGAAAAATGAATGTCTCAAATATACAGGCCCACATGTTGTGAAAGCTAGCATAGCAAAAAGCGGGATGGGAGAAAAAAGAGGCTCAGGATAGTCTTACCGGTTTGGGGATCCGGGAGGTAAAAATACCGGTCTCCGTTATCACCACCGAGGAGCTCGGCGGAATCCGTTCCAGGACCCCGTTTCCGTCTTGACGACACACGTGGTGGCTGCGAAATGCCGGCCGCCCCGCAGCGGCATGGGCGGCCGTCCGTGGTGTTCCCCGCCTCCGGGATCACCATCTTGTGATCCCGGCCTCCGGGATCCCCAAGCCGTGGCCGATAGCGGTGCCGAAATCAGCCATGGTGATCCGGCCTCAGGATCACCCGTTACCTCGATGGTAGATAGCGGTGCGAAATCGGCTGGTGGAGATCCGGCCTCAGGGATCACCAATACGAGGTCGTGATTCCTTCCTCGGGATCACCCACGCCGCGGTGATATCGGCGATCCGATATCGGCGCGTTATCCACCTCGGGATCACCCAGGTGGGGCCGATATCGGCGATCCGATATCGGCGCGTTATCCCCGCCTCGGGATCACCACCGTGGGCGTGGGACCATGCTGCCCACCCGGGTTCGATATCTGCTGTGATTCCCTCCTCGGGATCACCGGGCGTCTGCCGATATATCCGGGCGTCCGCGTGGACACATCGAAGCCCTTCGTTTGAGCGGCGGGATTAAATAGGGATTAAACAAATGCGCTATCAATGAGCGTGATTCGGGGAAGCTGGCTGGCGAAGAGAACTTTTAAATGCGTTGGGTAAGTAGGGAGGCCCGTGGGCGGTGGGGATTCGGAGGAAGGAATTCGATACGGGCGATGGCTAAGTCCGACATTTGTCGCCAAGATCCTTTGCCCTTTAGGCCAGGCTCACGAGCGGAAAGGGCCATTTTTTCCGAATCTACGCCAAGTCTTTGTCATTTGCGCTTGACTCGGCCGATTAGTTTAAGGTAATAAACAGAGCTAGCGCCATCAGGAACTCTCCTCGAAGCCTCACCCTCCTCGAAGTTGGTAAATGTGACTTGTTCGTCTGCAATATTCCGAGCGCCTCTAATTGCGCACTCTATTATCTGTTCCTGTGAGGTGTTTACTACAAATCCATGTTCCTTCATAGACCTAGAACATAGCTATATATCAATCATTTGCAAGGTAAATATGGTAAATATGCAAGGTAAATTAGACTAGATAGTGGTATGTAAATGTTACCTCATGTAAGCCATGTGTGTCTCCACATTGTTAGTGAGAATGTAGAGCAACCAGTCAATTCTCCTGCCTCGAAGTGCACGTTTACATATGCCTAGGCGCAACTTAAGGGCAGCATGCCATGCCTCTATGGCCGCATTGGTCTCTTGATTGGAGTGCATGTACATTCTTGTAGCCAATACCCATTCACAGATGTTCTTAGTCCACTCCTTACTCATGTAGGCCGACAATTTAGGGTATTGAGGATACTTCCTCACCAACTCTTCCAATCTCTTGATAGCTTCTTTCCTAACAGCTTCCCTGTACTCATGACCATACTCATTGTCCCCTCTGAGGGACCCTCTGTCTTGTACATTATATTCCCTAGCTCTTTGAACATTTCATTTCTATGCACCTTACTCCTTACATTTTTGCTTAGCCACTTAATCCAGGCTCTCCTCACATGCCAAATGCATATTTGCACATGCACGTTTGGGAAAGCCTACAAGTGCACAATGTCAGTCCATTGTGTTAGTGTTAGAAAGTATGGCAAGAAAGTATACAAGAAAGTATACTTACATTTTTTACCGCCTTGATCTCAGCATCAGCATCGTCAGTAATGATGCAAGAAGGGTGCCAATCCGGATCATCCAGGCATAATGACTCCTTTAGTGCTTTCAACCACTTAGTTATAGCCCTAGTTTTTTGAGAATTGGTTATGACATATGCCAATGGCAAGCCATTGCAATGGTCATCGAAGGCAATGAGTGTAAAAAGATAGTACCTAGATAATAGAAACCAATAGCTCACATTGGATCTAGAATTGAAATGCTATAGCCATTTTAAATGGACTATGGAAAAGATCTAGAATGGAAATGAACACAGAGTAGTGTACCTCTTGTCATTAGTTTTGAAGGTTGCATCCATGCAAATGGCCCTATTCTTTCCAAACTTCAGCATTGCCTCTCTTTGGATTGGAGTCATCACTCCCAATTGGAACGTGTCACCATGTTCATACAAGAACACGGACTCTAGATGTTGTTGCACCCACATGTTGATGCTAGTGGGAAGGTCTTCATGTAGCTTCCAAGTGTTTCTAACAACACTCTTCTCAATGTTGTAAACATCCCGGATCTTCAGCATGTCATCCCTACACATACTATCCTTGCCATGAACATCTAGTTTAAATCTCCACCTCTCCTCGTGCATGTTCATAACACTTCGTGGGGTGTGCCAATGCCGCGAGCTTTTCTCTAACCCATTCCCTCAATTCACGAGATCCCACGGTGCTAGCTTGAATCGATCCCTTTCTCTCGTCGACAAATTTACCATGGCAAGGCTCACCTTGGAGATTTCTATGCTCAAACCCATAATAAGTAACTTGCGAGCCGTTTCCCGGAATCACGTTCATTGGATAGCGTACGGTGTTTAATCCCGGTATTTAATCCCGTCGTTCAAACAAGGGGCTTCGATGTGTCCACATGGGCCGTCTCAGATATATCGCGTGCGTACGGTGATCCGGAGGAGGAATCACGGGCGGATCTCGAACCCGGTGGGCAGCATGGTCCCCGGCCCGGTGGTGATCCCGGGCGGGGATAACGGCCGATATCGGATCGCCGATGCTCGGCCCGGTGGTGATCCGGCCGGGATACTTGGCGCCCGATATCGGATCGCCGATATCGGCCCGTCGTGGGTGATCCGGAGGAAGGAATCCGCGACCTGGTATTGGTGATCCGGAGGCGGGATCTCCTGATTGAGCCCCGGTGCCGTTATCGACCCACCGAGGTAAACGGTGATCAGGAGGCGGGATCTCCATGGCTGATTTTGTTGGTATCGGTACGGCTTAGAGATCGGGCCGGGATCACAAGATGGTGATCCGGGCGGGGAACACCCACGGGACGGCCGGATCGTCGCGTGGGCGGACGGCCCAGTTTACGAGCCGCCTCGCGTGTATCGGATGCGGTGAAGCGGGGGTCTGAAAGCGGTTAGTCGAGCCACGGTGGTGATACGAGGAGGCGGTATTTTTACCTCGGGATCCCGAAGCGAGGGTAAGACTATCTGAGCCGAAAAAGACATGGTGGCAAAGAAAAAGGCAAAACAAAAGCGTCAAAGGGAAATCAAAAAAGGGAAGGATGGTCATGGGGGGAGGTTATCAGCCCTTAAAAATAACAAAAGGAAGCGAGATAATGGAGGATTTTTTCAGCGGCAAAGGCAGCAGAGATGCGAAAAGGTAATGGTAGAAGGAAGGAAGACTAGCAAAGGCGGAGGATGGCGATGGCGAGAATGGATGCCCTCCGTAGGGTTTCGTTCATCTGTAAAAAATAATGGATAGGGTTTAGGTATCTTGTTTGTAAGCCTGCCGATGCAGTCGATTCTTGCTTCTAATCTGTTCTAATCTGCATTTTTCTTAGGTAAAAGGCATTTCATGGCTAGCTTGATTTTGGCCTCAAGCAAGTGAGTGGCGGTTCTCAATTCAATGTTCTATCATTTCAACCTCTATAGAGCAAATGGGCGACATTTTTGTTTGGTAGATGCTTTCTGTCATTCCATTGTAGTTGGATATTAGCGGTCGAAGAGCAAATGCGGTTCGGGGTAGGTAACTTCTAAAATTTCCTTCTCATATTCATTGCTTTCGGGTTTAGAAATAGTTACGGAATAGGCGCTCATGGTTATCGGCGGTTCAACATATAATATTTTAAAATCGTGCCACAATGGTATTTTTCATAGAGGACAATAGCATCTACGTGGTTGGAAGGCTAGGAATAGTGATTTATTAAAATGTTTTATGGATAGTGATTTGAAATGGTCTTAATATGCCTTTGTGAGAAGTTTTATGCTCTGAGCGGTCAAGATAACTTGGTAGATCTGTGGTGCTATTTACATAATAAGTAATGTTGAATGCTTGTATAATTATTACTTCAAAAGGGATGTGACTAGGAATATATGTAATTGGATGAGTGTAGGTTTCAAAAAGAAATTTGGGCGATATTAAGTAGATGGCACTTTAAGGATTGCCTTTAATAGACTACATAGATGATGTTGCTTAATCTTTAAGTTGGTCTCTAGATAGGATCTTTCTTTGAGATAACTTGGCTGTTGTTGGTTGCTTTTATAGCTAGCAATAAATCTAATCTCTTTTCGATGTAACATGCGACTTCTTCTGGATGCTATCTTGTGTGATAAGCGAGAACTTATTGTTGAGCGTTGACTTGAAAATGAACCCTTTAGAGTTAGTTTTGAGGAGGTAAATATTATTGCCCTCGCCTATTGCATTATTTTTCACGTTGAAATTATTAATTGAACATGCCTGCAGTTATTCTCAATTAAAAAACCATGCCACTCGAGGAATCTCCTTTGTGGGATTTGTGTGAACAGGCAGCCTGGGAAGTCATCACGCTCTACTTACTAGAAGAACTACTGCTGTTGTATGCAACATTTAAGATGGCAATGATGACAGAGGAGATGAAGAGAATGAAGACTTTGATGATGCCATGGACAACTATGATGACACTACAACTGAATCCCCTAACGATGAAGTAGAGAAAGAAACCTGATTACTAATTGCATTGAATTTTTGGGTTTGATGTATTTGTTTTAATCTAACAACGAACTATGAAGAATATTTAAGTTTCAATTGTGTTTTAATTTTGCTGGATCACGTGTGATACTTGCGAAACTCAATAAACTAACTTGCTGCAATACAAATATCAGAAGTATTTTAAGTATTCTATGTATTTTTATTTTTAATATATGTATTTTATGTATTTCTTAAAAAAATGTAGAATACTTTAATACTTAGAATATGTATTGTATGTGTATGGTATTCTAATGTCGTCTATCCTGACATTAGAATCGACGCTAATTGTGACATATTGACTGACTCTAAATCTAATGCTATAGATGCTCTATTTAGACGCTACTTTTTGACCCTCATTCGACTCTAATTGTGACATATTAGCGACTCTAAATCTAGCTTCTGGATGCTCTTTATGATGCTACTTTCGACCCTCAAACTGATGCTAAGTTTGCCTAAATTTTGACGCTACTTCCGACCCTCAAACTGATGTTAAGGCTGCCTAAATTCTGACTCTAATTGTGATGATAGAGTTGACTCTAGTTCTAACACTATGAATGACTCTAATTGTGACTCTATACTGACTCTAATTGTGATGGTCGAGCTGACTCTAATTCTAACACCATGGGTGACTCTAATGCTGATGGCAGAGATGTCTCTAATTCTAACTCTATGGTTGACTCTAATTCTAACACTATGGTTGACTCTCTTCATTAACTCTAATCTTGATGATAAAGATGTCTCTAATTCTAACACTATGATTGACTCTAATCGTGACTCTATATACGATGCAAACCCGATGCTAAATTACCGGCGTTAACTCGGCGTTTAAGCAGCGAGCTTAAGTCGATTGTGAAAACGACCATAGCATCGGTTTAAGGACTTTTCTTTTTTTTTTGTCTAAGTTTATAACTAGGGTCCGACTCTAAAACTGACTCTAATACCCCCTTCCTCTTGTAGATGCACATTTGACTATTGCATAACACTAATATTCCCATGGAAATTCTCCCGACTATTAATATTTGTAGACTCTCCACCATCTCAAATACTTGTCTAGATTCATTGCATCTCATTCCAAATGTTAGCAAATGATATAGTTACATTAATCGAAATTTCCAATAATCTCGATGAAGAACCAACAAGCATTTAGCACTCCATCTAAAAGAACTAACATGAACATGATCGGGGAGGGATCATACAATGGCCAATATGCTACATACTTGCTCCAATTCAATGAACACCTTCAAGCTATAGAAACAAAATCAACATTTTGCATCTTCCATAGATGATCCTGGGCAGGATAGAGGCCTCAATCTGTGCATAGTGGGGCTACCTGAAATAGACTCTTGCACATTCAGGAGCCTAGTATCGCCATAGCCTGGAGAGTTGGGGCCCAGAGACCAGGCCGACCTCGTCATATGGTTGTGCACTTCAACACTCTCAGGACAGATTGTATGTGCTCCAGCACGGCAGCCATTTGAAGAATACTCGTTTCTTTGTTCATGAGGATCTCTCTCCCGTACAGTTGACTAGGCGATAGGGGGAGTCATTATAAAATCACGGCGAGAGGCCATTTGCCGAACAAAATGGTTAGTGTACAAATGGACACGACTATCATTTGCGACCATTGGCACGAGAACCCTTGGTGGGATATGCATAGTGCCTTCATCATGCATTAGTTCTTTTGCTATTTCTTTGGTATTTTGTTCGGGCGTCCCCATGCGGGTGTTTTGTTTAGGCTTAGACATTTTGCTTTGTTAGGGGCTCCTGCCCTCTTTCATTGTTCTGGTCCCATAACGTGATTGGGTTCTCGTGGACGATAAAAAAAAAAAAAACTTATCTTATCTCATCTTTAGTGGGAGACGATGTCGCGTCTTCCTTAAAGCTAAGAAAGCCGGAGGTACATTGCGCGCATCAAAGGAAAATGTTTTACCTCCTTGAACATAACCCCGGGACCTTTTGGTGAAGGATTCTTAGAAAGCCGATACACCCACGGGAAACATCACTCACAAAGCGGTCGAGGCAATACTTGCTTGATTATACGACCCTCGGGGGTGCACATGCGACATTACCGCTGCAAGAAGGCCAGAGCTGGAAATTACAGTTCGGACGTGGAACAAGGCTTACGGCGTCTTGCCAATGGGAAGCGCCGGACACGGATGGTATGTGGCCGAAATTGCTTAAGTGGGCGGTAGTCCATAGTACCCGATCTTGGCCGCCTTGTTCAACGGCATTACAGAAGGCTTCCTTGCATTGGACCAATAGCGAGTTGTTCCCATCTATAAGGCGGTGACTCGCCTTGCCTAGCAATCTTGAACAATCATGGTCGATTCGGTGTTTAAAAGCGCTGGCGGATTCTCGGCGGCGGTTGACGGTGAAGCGGCGTCGAGGAGAGTGCGGGGCCCTCACCCGGGCGGGATTGAACCCCGGACACTCAACCATTGACCACATCTTCGTTGCGAACTTCGATTGAAGGCGGCGGGAACGCCCGTCGGGATCTATATTGTTACTTCATGGATTTTGCAAAGGCGTTTGACATTTGTGCCTCGGAAAAACTATCGGCAAGATTGCATGGTATTTGGGGTTCTCAGACGGCGAGAATCGATTAATACGAGCTATATATGAAAAAGATGCCAGGGTGGGTGGCGACCCGACAAGCCAACCATTTGATAGTAGTATGTAGCGAACCTAGTGGCTTACCTTGTTGTGCGGATCCTCTAAAAGGCCTTGTTGGTATGTGTCCATGGGTCATGCTAGTGGTAGCATTTATTAAAGTATAAAAATATAGTAGCTAAGGTTATTTAAAACCTTAATTTATGATGTCCAAATGGGTGAGCACCATAAAAATAGGGGAACCAAAATCGTAGGCGAGTTGAGAAGTATCAGGACAAACAAATCGGCCAAATAAAGCCCGATCTTAGGGATTTGACTTGTAGCATGCGGATTTACACTGGCGGGATCTTCCGGCGACAAGATAGCTTGCCATGTGCTGGTCATAAAAGGTATATAAGAGGACAGAGGGGCTGGCGAATTGGAGAAGGAAGTGGAGAAACAAAGAGAACCGAAATTTGGATGCAAAGGAGGCGATGAACCGATTTTGGGCAGAGGCATATCTTAAAACTAAGGTGGGGATTTGATGCATATTTGGGGATTGCTTGTGTGCATCTCATGGATTTCAGAAAAGAAGAATTCAATTCGATATTAGCTGGCTATTGTGTTCATCCACTGTAATTACTGGGCAGAGGGCCGAACCCAATTACGATGCCTTTGAAACACCGACCCTCATGGTATAATCGACACGATTATGTGATCCTCTCCGGCATGGGCTGCTACACCCGATTCTTGATTTGAACTGCCTTTTCCAAATTTGTCGTGGTAGAACTTAGTCTTGTTGCGAATAGCAAAATCATGATTGGGCCAAGCCACGGAACCCAAGCACCTCCAGATTTGTGAAAAGCGTGGCATTCTTTGCTTTAAGTAGAGCTTTACGCTTTGTTCCTCTAGATAGAATACAAGATATAGGGGTTTGCCAATCAATCTTATGGAAAAGCGTGTTATAGCTTCGGATGCGCCAAGGCGGGGAATAGAAAACCGATTTTGGGCCGTTGTTGGTCGCCGTGAGTCATTACAAGTGTTATTTACTTAGAGGGGGATACCAGGGTCTAGTATTCCCTTATATTTATATTAAAGTATTAACTTAAGGTTTTGGCCACTTGAATATTGCTTCCTAGTTCTAAGTTATAGAGGCCTTTGCTTGAAATCATGTTATATGGAACCATAGAAACCGAGATAGTGCCAGGGTTGTGGTATTGTGTTAAGGGAATCTTTTATGAACTCGGTCTAAGAATAGATTTGTTTATGCTTGAACTTGTGAGGATCCAAGGAGTTAAGTTGAATTATATTACCTAATAATGTTGAACGCCACTTCTCCTAGGGGAAGAAGGGCCTGACGGAATTTATGGAAGCTCTTGAGCATAGTGCAGCCATGGGACCTTATAAGCTTAGTCGAAAGCATGTGTCTAGCAAAGTAAACAAGTTGAGCTAACGAATGGAATAAACCATAATAAGATATGTTGATATATTCTAAACTATTGAACATGGCTTAGGGTTATAGTTAGGTGGTTGCCCTAACTATAGTGGCATACCTTGGGTTAGTAAAAGGGCTCGTTGTGTATGTATCTCCATGCCATTGTTGATAACCTATCTATCTGTCTTGACCTGTATGCTGGCCATTGTGGCATGTGTTTATTTGTGCGCCTAGATAGCTAATATATGCATTGAGTATGAAGACTCTTATGAACCTCTTTAAGATATTACCTGAAAGTTATGGCTGCTTATATGTTAAGGGAGTTCATGTTCTTGCTCTGAGATGTGTAATGATGTGTTGTCACTTGGTTATGAAATATCTTGGTATGAACCTCATTCTATGGTATTGCATTGTTCTGTGGTTATTCTTGGAAGTAAGATGTATGAGGATTCTATGATATCTCGTATTGGGTCAACCTGTAAGGTTATTGGTAATATTCTATCTTGTAAAGTCATGATGGATGATGTTGCATCTTGCATTGCAAACGGACCATCTTCGGAGGGGTGGAATGGCCGTGAGACTCCGCATCCGTTCTAGATGGCTAGACGGATGGCATGTTGCATTTGCGGCCCACCTTCGGAGGGGTGGGGTGGCCGTGTAGACTCCGCATCCGGCCTGATGGCCTGTTGGATGAGTTTAGCCCTGTACGTACAGATGGAGAGAGTGGTCTCCTTGGGGTCGCAACCTAAGGATTACGCTTGGCATATGTGCATACATACAGAAGATTGATGTGAATGTAAACATGCTTGTAGCCTGAGTTCTAACTAATGCAGGGGCGTAGTGGAGCAGGTAAAATTGTTGTTGTTCTTATCTTTGATAGTTATGGTAGATTACCTGGTGGTTGATGTTGTGGATGCTCCCAAAATGTTCCCTCCCCACTTAGTCCTTGTGGACTAACCCCCAGTGTTGTTTGTGTATGTTTAAGATGGTGCGTCTGTCGAGAATGATATTCGGATGGAGAGTCTAGGGATGAGGGGTGCGGCGGCGGGGAGGCGTTTTCAGTCGTCTTGATGACTTATAAGGAGGACTTGTTGAGCTAGTATGAGTTGTTAGCATGCCAAACTCAGATGAGTTTGGTCTTGTATGTAATTATCTGATCAATGGGACTATACTTTATTGAGCATGTATATAAGTCTCATGTATGTTTAACTTAGATGTTAAACGTGTTGGTGCAACTGGCCTAGGCCAAGGGGGCTAGGTCCGTTTGATGTATGTCAGTGGAAAGTTTCGACACCTTCGGGCCATGGGAATTAGGGGCTAAGAGTTCAAGAGATTCTACTATAAAGTAGAACGGTTTGTTGTTTGGTAAATGCACCATCCACGATAGGTTAAGAGGAACAAGGAATGAGCATAGGTTTAAGGGATTGATAGTATCTTAAGTTTTGATTATTATTCTGTGCTATATAAGCTAGAAAAGTTAATGAGAATGCAGTTCATCAAGGAGCTAAGTTTGGTCAAAAGTTACCGAAAATAGGATGAAATGTTAAGAAGGATGTTTTCACGTTGTGAAGGTACGTTCCTACAAATTTCTATAACTGGTAGATTGTTTAATAGTGGACCACGTTGCCATGTTACTTTAAAATTAACCGTGTGAAAGGTGTGTAAGTGCCAAGGAGAGATTCTTATATGGACAATGGAAGCAAAATTATGTGATATACAGTTTCTTGTTGTTGGGCCAATTATATCTCTTGAGATGATTTCAGATGGGCTACATTTGGATCTAAAAGTCACAACAAAGCAGTTGTGAGCCAAGCTTTGACTGAGGTTAAGTATACTTGGATTGTATTTGACATATTTACGCTTCCGGATGGCATGATGGTACTTGCAAATTTTGTATTAACATAAAAACAAATATCATCGGCTATGTTATAAATGCTGATTAGAATAGGAACATACTCCACGGTAGGGAGCAGCCATTGCAGTAAGAACAGACATATGATTGCATAGGGGAATATGCTACGATCAAAGCTAAGATGGAATCAAATGCTATAACGATGTGAAGTTTCACATTTAATAGGATAAGAACCTTGAGATTGTTGCCCATATAATTGTGCTCTCTGGACCAGTTGTCGACATTGAAAGGATGTTAGTTGATGACAAGCCACAGAAGAAAGTTAAGTATTTGGCAGGGATTACACCATCGAACTTTCTGCTAGTGTTGGTTGGCACCAAGATCTTTTGGAATGGCTTGGATTAATTTGTTGTGCGGGTTATATAGCCATATTAAGATACACAGAATGGGGGGATGTGAGTATGTTTTTATTTGTCACTTTTGGATTAGCTACCCAAGACGTGTCATATGAATACATATCTAGTCCGAACTGAGTATCTCCCTTGTCATGGTGGGGTTAATATTTCATAGTGCGCTATTTTATCCTGAATAGGAAAAAGTAGATTAACCTATGCAGATGTTTCCTACGTTAAGTTTACTTCCAAAATACACTTAGTTATTTTGACTATGTGATAGATTAAGTTGGGACTACACCAATTTGGACAGAAGTAGTGGACCTTAAGCCTATATGGTTAATAAGGAAGTTTTTGTATAATGTGGAAGGGTATTGGGAATACCATGTTCTATTGCAAATGTGCAATTGAAGGGACTGCATCAGAACATAGCGGAGGCTCAGAAGAGTTGGCAAAAGCTTAGTCTTCCGCATTCAAGCAGTTGTACCTCAAGTAACTCATGAGGACATGAGTTGAATTTTACAATGGGAGAATGTAACGAACCTAGTGGCTTACCTTGTTGTGCAGATCCTCTAAAGGCCTTGTTGGTATGTGTCCATGGGTCATGCTAGTGGTAGCATTTATTAAAGTATAAAAATATAGTAGCTAAGGTTATTTAAAAACCTTAATTTATGATGTCCAAATGGGTGAGCACCATAAAAATAGGGGAACCAAAAAATCGAGCTGAGTTGAGAAGTATCAGACAAGCAAATCGGCCAAATAAAGCCCGATCTTGCGAGGATTTGACTTGTAGCATGCCGGATTTACTGGCGGGATCTTACCTGCGGCAAGATAGCTTGCCATGTGCTGGTCATAAAGGTATATAAGAGGACAGAGGGGCTGGCGAATTGGAGAAGGAAGTGGAGAAAACAAGAGAACCGGAAAATTTGGATGCAAAGGAGGCCTTGACCCGATTTTGGAGGCGAGGCATATCTTAAAAACTAAGGTGGGGATTTGATGCATATTTGGGGATTGCTTGTGTGCATCTCATGGATTTCAGAAAGAAGAATTCAATTGCGATATTAGCTGGCTATTGTGTTCATCACTGTAATTACACCGCAGAGGCCGAACCCAATTCCGATGCCTTTGAAACACCACGACCCTCATGGTATAATCGATTACGATTATGTGATCCTCTCGCATGGGCTGCTACACCCGATTCTTGATTTGAACTACTGCCTTTTCCAAATTTATGCGTGGTAGAACTTAGTCTTGTTGCGAGAATAGCAAAATCATGATTGGGCCAAACCACGAACCCGACACCTCGATTTGTGAAAGCGTGGCATTTTACTTTAATGGGAGCTTTACGCTTTGTTCCTCTAGATAGAATACAAGATATAGGGGTTTGCCAATCCAATCTTATGGAAAAGCCCGTGTTATAGCTTCCGGATGCACGCCAAGGCAGAATAGAAAACGAGCGTCATTTGTTGGCCGCCCGTGATACATTCTGATGTTATTTACTTAGAGGGGGGATACCGGGGTCTAGTATTCCCTTATATTTATATTAAAGTATTAACTTAAGGTTTTGGCCACTTGAATATTGCTTCCCTAGTTCTAAGTTATAGAGGCCTTTGCTTGAAATCATGTTATATGGAACCATAGAAACCGAGAGATAGTGCCGTGGTTGTGGTATTGTGTTAAGGGAATCTTTTATGAACTTCGGTCTAAGAATAGATTTGTTTATGCTTGAACTTGTGAGGATCAAGGAGTTAAGTTGAATTATATTACCCTAATAATGTTGAACGCCACTTCTCTAGGGGGAAGAAGGGCTGCGGAATTTATGGAAGCTCTTGAGCATAGTGCAGCCATGGGACCTTATAAGCTTGTCGAAAAGCATGTGTCTAGCAAAGTAAACAAGTTGAGCTAACGAATGGAATAAACCATAATAAGATATGTTGATATATTCTAAACTATTGAACATGGCTTAGGGTTATAGTTAGGTGGTTGCCCTAACTATAGTGGCATACCTTGGGTTAGTAAAAGGGCTCGTTGTATGTATCTCCATGCCATTGTTGATAACCCTATCTATCCGTCTTGACGTATGCTGGCCATTGTGGCATGTGTTTATTTGTGCGCCTAGATAGCTAATATATGCATTGAGTATGAAGACTCTTATGAACCTCTTTAAAGATATTACCCGAAAGTTATGGCTGCTTATATGTTAAGGGAGTTCATGTTCTTGCTCTGAGATGTGTAATGATGTGTTGTCACTTGGTTATGAAATATCTTGGTATGAACCTCATTCTATGGTATTGCATTGTTACGTGGTTATTCTTGGAAGTAAGATGTATGAGGATTCTATGATATCTCTCGTATTGGGTCAACTGTAAGGTTATTGGTAATATTCTATCTTGTAAAAGTCATGATGGATGATGTTGCATCTTGCATTACCAAACGGACCATCTTGGAGGGGTGGAATGGTGCGGAGACTCGCGATCCGTTCTAGATGGCTAGAGCGGATGGCATGTTGCATTTGCGGCCCACCGGAGGGAGGGTGGGGTGGCCGTGTAGACTCCGCGATCCAGGCCTGATGGCTGTTGGATGAGTTTAGCCCTGCACGCATGGATGGAGAAAGTGGTCTCCTTGGGGTGCAACCTAAGGATTACGCAGCATATGTGCATACATACGAAGATTGATGTGAATGTAAACATGCTTGTAGCCTGAGTTCTAACTAATGCGGTAGTGGAGCAGGTAAAATTGTTGTTGTTCTTATCTTTGATAGTTATGGTAGATTACCCACGGTGGTTGATGTTGTGGATGCTCCCAAAATGTTCCCTCCCACTTAGTCCTTGTGGACTAACCCACAGTGTTGTTTGTATGTTTAAGATGGTGCGATCTGGTGAGAATGCAGTATTCGGATGGAGAGTCTAGGGATGAGGGTGCGACAGCAGGAGCGTTTTCCAGAGTCGTCTTCAGTGACTTATAAGGAGGACTTGTTGAGCTAGTATGAGTTGTTAGCATGCCAAACTCAGATGAGTTTGGTCTTGTATGTAATGCTCGATCAATGGGACTATACTTTATTGAGCATGTATATAAGTCTCATGTATGTTTAACTTAGATGTTAAACGTGTTGGTGCAACGGCCTAGGCCAAGGGGCTAGGTCCGTTTCATAGTATCGGGGTTCGTCAGGGATGCCCTCTCTCCCCAACATTGTTTGAGCTTTACATTGATCAATTGGAGAGCTGGCTTGCTGATAATGGGCGCGTCGGAGCTCATCTTCTCCACCAGATCATCAGGGAGTTAATATATGCTGATGATGTGGGCTTCCTAGCTTACACACCCGCAGACATGCAACGACATCTCGATGCCCTGGACACATTCTGCCAAACAACTGATATGCGCGTCAACCTGGCCAAGACTAAGGTGGTTTTCATATCATCCTCATGTCGGTAGGGATCCCCATCTTGATTCTGCAGGAGAATGTGGAAGTGGCACCCACATACAAATATTTGGGAGTGGAGTTTCCTTCTACTATATGCGGAACACATCCATACGACTACACGGAAGGCACTATATGCAATGCAAAACAATAGTCATAGAGCGGAGATGTATGATTGGGCCCATCAGTCACACCTGTTCAAAGTCTTAGTGGAACCTGTCCTTTTATACGGGGTTGAAGTATGGGACCCAGTAGTATCCCTTGCTTTGGAATGACTTGGGGCGGTGCGAGAAAGCCTTCTTGGTATGAGCACTAGGGTGAAGTCCACGGTCCCATATCAAATTCTCTTTGGGAGGCGGGATTCTTGCCTCTTGAGGGGCCCTTGATCGCCACATTGTCTATTTTTAGAATGGTCAATATGGACGATGCTCGTCTCCCTAACCTAGCTTATATCATGGCAATGGGGCCTTGGCGCCTCAAAGGCCCGCTAGAGGAAAAAGAGAGCTCAGGCGGGCGATGGAATGTGCGCGAGCACGGGTGCATACATGTGCAAAGCGAGCCGGATCGCCATAGCTTGAGGCAGTATCTTGATGCTTGCTTCGTCGACGAAGCTTTGGGATGCCGTGCCCTTGAGCAGTCAAAGGCGGCAATACCAACGCCACATAAATCCCACATTGAACGAGGCCCATAATACTACCCGCATACCTACTTGCCCGTGAAAAGGCGGAGACTCATTGCCTCTATTCGCATACCGGAAGCACACCATCTTGGTCGGAGCGGGCAGATGGATTGGTGAGCCGCCCGGAACATGCTCTATCAATGCTTTGTCAAATGGGAGTCATTGAGGATGAATCTCATACCCTTCAAAGTTGCCCAAAGATATGATCAAACCGGACGCTTATTTGAGGTTGGTCGCAGGGCGGCCGCTACATATATGACATTGAGCACGGACGGCGTGCGAGGTCTTTGGGATCATACCTTCAAGAGGTTATGGACATGCGAGATCGGTTATGTCCTCGGGCACACTTGACATGTATATATATATTTATTTCATGATGATTTATACTTATACGGTTTGACATCATTCTTATTGCGCCACGGTTTTCCCTCAAAACCCTTCGGGTGGCGTTTTTTTAACAGGGGACGGTGATAAGTTTGATGCGCTCCTTCCGAGTACCATAGGCCGATTGGTCTCGATTGGGACGATAAAAATCATTCTTTCTTTCTTTCTTTCTTTCTTTCTTATTCACTAAATTTTCTTTTTGAAGTCTCCAAAAAGAGGCGTATCATCAACAACCGATTGCAAACCTCTTGCGAACCATCATTACGCCATGGCGCCATCTCTACTATATGCAAGGTGCACCATATGGATGATGTTAGGTATCTGTTCTTACTTGCCATGGCTGAATCTCCGGTTTGAAGCGATGTTGGAAAAGCATTGCACTACATGGTTTGCGGGTTGGAACATTGCAACCCGAGCCTTTGCGATACTTGCCGGTTCGATCACGAGCTTTTGCAACAATATCTCAATGGTCGTTTTCTCAAAAGATATGGAATAGCGATTACTTTGGCCCAAGTGGCGGTCATTATCATGCACATAAATCCCACCTTGGCACGGGGCCCCAAGCTTATTTGCCTTGCTTCATTGTCCGGGAACAAGCTTGTAGCTATTGCATCAATTAAGCGGGGTCCCACAGTTACAGATTGAGGCGGTAGATGGGAGACCGCGGTACCCTGAAGCGAGACTATATACTGTTACCCGATTCTGGGTTATTGAAGATGAAAGCCATACTCTTACGAGTTGCTTTTTTTTTGAGATAGTCAGGAATCATTTTTGACCTTAGCATTCCATTCCACGCTTCCACAACTTCCGAGCACCATCATTGCATGACTTGGCATTATACATACTTGAGGTTCTAGATAAGCGTCGCAATTACTGAGCCCCTCGGTGGTCATTATCTCCGTTTGTCTAGTATCATCATTCTTGCAAAGGTTTTTCCCTTGAAAACCTTTTCGGGGGGTTTTTTAATCCTAGTAGTAATGATTGTACTAGCCATTGTATGGGTCCCATGACCCTATTGGTCTCTCAGTGAGCGTTAAAAATTATTCTATTCTATTCTATTCATTAGCAACCTGTCAATAACCCAAGCACGATTGCTTGTGCCAAACCTTGACTACTATATCAAATAGAAAAGGATGCAAGTGGAAAATCCTATTTAATACCGTACTTAGAGTTTTTTTTAAAGGGTTTCACCAAACGCAAAGCGGATGCATGCGAGAAGAATTCAGCGACTTCATTATAGTTTGAGTAAATTCTTGGCCACATCCAAATGCAAGCATCATTTGCTCCAAAAGCAGACCAAGTCACTATATCATATGGCTTCTTAACAGAGGCGAACCCTATTACCAAGCTCTTACCAAGGAAATGATGGTATTTGTCTATCGATGTCTGCTTTGTATTTAGTGGAGGATATGGGCTCCTTCATGGACAATGAAAGTGGAAGACTCCTTTTTGTGGTGACCCTTTCGGTTGATTGAGAAGACGAGAAGGTTACGTGACCTCTATCTTATATTTCTTTTTGTTTTCTTCACGCTTTCGAGAATAAGTCTCAATTCATGGAGGGCCGAAGAGGTTGAGTTTACTCGTAGTACTCCTCCTTGAAGATTGAAACATTGTACTCTGTACTTTTTATATATAATACAAAAATTCTCCTTGCCTCAAAAAAATAAAAAAATATGGCTTCTTAAAACTCATCTCAAGGTAAGTTACCTTTGGTTTGCATTCTCCCTTCGCCATAGGTTCAATGTTTCATTGTGAAAAGTAGCCATGATTATTGTAAAGTTAGTGGGGAAAAAGACCTATTTCAGCCATATATAGTAGTGGGGGTATGACTCTTGGGCGTAAAAAATCTATCTATCTATCTATCTATCTATCTATCTATCTATCTATCTATCTATCTATCTATCTATCTATCTATCTATCTATCTATCTATCTATCTATCTATCTATCTATCTAATACATTTAAATATGTATTTATATTCAATAAATAGTATCCAAAAGTTCTTTGCTTTTTGATTCACCTTTGTTTAATTACCCTACTAACATGCCATCTAACTCCTTAGTATTCTTTTTCAATACCTTGAGCAAGGCTCCAACAAAGTACCAATATTTTCAAACAATTCCTAGCTTGGAATACAAATCCTAGCATCTTATCTTAGTGCAAAGAGTTAGTTGATGAATATGTTCTTTTGGGGCCTTACAATCCTAGAATATTGCATATCCCAATATAGTCCGTACTAACTCGAAAATTCTTAATAAGAGAAAAAGATTGATTGCATAGAATTAATCAAATGCTTCTTACCTTAAGATTCTAGGTAGACGATGATAAACAAACTCAATCAATGTCTTATGTGAAGAGAGGTTTGAAGAATGGTAAGAGCGTGAAGGCTATGAAATCGGAGACTTAGCGTCTTAACGACGACCGAGATCCATCGGTTTGGATTTGCTCCAAGAGATTCAAATCATTTATTGAGTTCTGCCTAGGAAGCTTGGAGCTAGTTTCAAGAATGAATTATAAGCTGGAGTTGTTTGGATTTGCTCAAAATCAATAGTGATATCCAAGCTACTTCTAATCTAGTGCCAAAGCTTTGGCCTACTTGGGCAACGATAGAAGTAATCAATGGAAGAAAAGAAGAAGAAAGCTTTACATTACGCCACATTTCGCGACATCGACGGACATGTTACATGCATGCCACACCAACATTGCTATCTTTGGATCACCCCCGATTCACCTTATATTGAAGGCGACTTTTGAAGAAAGTCCGAGTAATTTATGTCATGGCATATTATCGGATGCACACAAGTGTAGCAAAGACTCTTATAATGGTTGTGTGAACATGCGGAGAAAGAGTTGAAAGACCATATGATATGGTATTTGGATTAAGGGACATGAAAGCAGGGAAAGACCAATGAAATATATTTCAATGGTTTATTGAAGGTAGTAGTCATCCATTGTAGGCAAGTGACAATTTGGAAGGTGTAATTTGTGTGAGCGGAAATTTCAGCCCGAAATTTCTTGGCGACATGGCGGATCCACGAAGCTGGCGTCACTGTGGATCGCGCCCACGCTGTGAAATTTGGGGCTGAAATTTCCTTGCTCAAACAATTCATCGACGAAATGTTTATCACCATCAAATTTGCCCGATTATTGGGCTCTGTTTGCCAATTGTTGGGCTCTGTCTGTCGATTCTCACAAACTCAAATTCTTGGGCTCTGTCTGCCGATTCTAACGAAGCTAGAGTAACCGGCCGTCGAGGATCACGGTGGAGAAGCAATGGAGTTGATCTGTATTGAATTTTCAAGGCTGAAGCATTGGGCATCCGAAGTGCAGAAAAAGAGGAGGGCTAAAACACCGACACACATCGACAACTTTCTTTTGCTTTTTAAAAACGAGTTAAAAGGAGGGCAAAATTTGATGGTGATAAACATTTCGTAAAATGACGGGCTAACTTTTTAAATGCCTGTAATACATGCTTCTTCCCGACTACAATTATTGCGGCGCGGTCAAGAAATGACACGTGTCAACTTTTTAATGGTTAACGCATTCGCGTGGGATCCAACCCGGCAGCTTCTCATTCGTTGCCCAAGGCTTTGAGGTTTATATCGAAGCGATTTTCGTTTGGAGAACTCCGGCGCCTTGTCGATCTTGAGGTAGGCCAAGGTGTTCTCTTCGCCATCACTTCAATACTAGGCGTTTATATCTCTTTTTCAAGCTATCGATTCTGCAGCTGCCTGGCGTTACATGTTCTCAGATTAGTTCAAGAATCCGTCATTCTGCGCAAGCTATTAGTTCAAGAATCCGACATTGTGTGCAATCTCTGTTTTTCCTTTATATATCAATTGGTAGGGCGATAGGAGAACTAGTTCAACCATGGATGAAGTTAACTTCTACGGTGCTGTAGGTTCGCTAAACCCTAGACCTTCGGGTAGCATTTGGCATGCATGTACGTATTGCTATACTAATGCGAAAATCAATAAGAAAAAGAAGCTAATTTTGCTGTGAAGTTTTGAATTCCCATCAATCTTGATGGCCACTTTAATGAAGAAAGACGAGGAGACGAGGGAGGGACAAGTAGAAGAAGAAGAAGGTGTAAAGAAAACTGAAGAGACCGGGGATGTTAGGACGTTTTTAACTCCTGAAAGTCGTCTGAGAATGTCATCCCTTTTGTAAGCTTAGATTGTAATTTTACAATTCAATAGTATTAGCATTTTTTCGAATCGTGTTTCTTGTCTTACATGCTTAGATATATAACACAGGTTTGATGAACTGTATAAACGTGGTACTTTGGATAACAAGAGAATTTCACCAGATGCTTTAATGGCTTTTTGCACTAGAATGGAATCAGTTGCAGCTGTGGGAAGCAATACCTTGGTAATTGTTCTTACTGTGTTTTGTAAGTTGCATCTTTTGTCAAACAAATTTAGGTCAAATAAATTATGACACATTTAGGTTAAACAAACAAATCATTTGCTATTTGTGACAGATATGAATCTGATCATCAGATTGCCATGGTTAGTTCAGTGCTATGACTTTCTTTGAGCTCATTCTGGTCAAGACCAATCCATGCCACTCATCTGACATGAAAAACTCCAACAAGTAACTTTCATTATTACTATGCAGGAAGGCTATACAACTGTTTTTGCTTCATTGCTTCTAGGCGTGTGTGATAAGAGAATGACAAGTGAGGATTTATTATTTCTGAAAGAATGCGTGAAGTGTATCAAGGAGTGTAAAGCATTGAAAGGTACTAAATGCGTGAATTCTATTTTGCATGGTGTAGTATTCATAGATCGAAAATGTAGCTTTAATGACCTTTTGCATGGTTAAATATTTCGAAGATGGAGGAGGGTCATCGGAAGTACTAGTAACACCGAGTCAACATCTTAACCAAAAAAAAATACAAAGGTAATAGGATACAAGATGAAAGCATTGGGAATCCTGTAGAAATATATTTATTGACATAGTGATTGTGCCTGTTGATTTGTGATTGCTCATTGACAATGTGACATGGTATCTTCTTGCAGGACGAAGGGATGCGCAATCACCAAACAGTAGAACCTCGAAGGCTCAAAGAATGGAACATAACAAACAACAATCACATACATACATTTGAAACGTTTTGATTAGCCCAGACAGAAAAAATAACTATTGAAAATAATGAATAGACATATGCCTAATGCTAATTAGAATGATATAGACATGATAGAAAGATGAAGCTAGAGGTGAATGTTGAGAATAACAAATAGAGTTATACCTAATGCTAATTAGAATGACATAGACATGATACAATGATGAAGGTACAAGTGTCTTTAACGTGATAAATTTTACTCCACCATAGAA
This sequence comes from Isoetes taiwanensis, assembly GCA_021234155.1. Classification (NCBI taxonomy): domain Eukaryota; kingdom Viridiplantae; phylum Streptophyta; class Lycopodiopsida; order Isoetales; family Isoetaceae; genus Isoetes; species Isoetes taiwanensis. Next base: position 5,308,852 of record JAJEKV010000025.1, on the reverse strand, counting down.
GTCTAAGAAGTACTTCACACACTTGATATGTAGCAAATTTGTTCTTTTGATGGATTGCAAGGGGGAAACTAATTTGAGGGTATGTTACTGGCATATCTGTAAGTGAAGTGGGCGAGAAAGTCGCATACCATGTAGTGGAAAGGGAAGCGCTCATAGTACCTTTCGTGGAGAAAAAGTCCTAGAGATACTTGATGCAGCTTCTATTGCGCATTTGAATCTGGTGTAGCATTGATTCGAGAAGTGCTTCCTTTTATTAAGCTCAATTGGACTTAAATCGTTTCATCAATAGAAGGCATAACTTTGAAAGAAAAGGAGAGAGACATATAGGACATCATGGCCACAACTTATTAAACCCCCGACAATGCCACCCAAGGCCATGGCCCTTGAGACCAACATTGCACCTATAAATTAACACATGTTTTGAAATAGGGGTGCTAGTTGACCTAGAGTGGTCTTTGCAAAAGACCATGAATGGTGTGTTTTGGGGGGTTCAAACCACTACGGAACTAAGAAAATTATGAGGGCCAAACAGTAGCCCTCATAATTATGAGGACCTTATGTAATCTAATCAGCATCTCTAACAATAAGACTAAAATGATTAACAATCTATGGCAAAGGAGAAGACATCAAGATAGAAAACTAACACCAAGACTAAGAATACCACACATATCGAGGACCCAATAAGAATCGACCCTGAACCCTCCAAAACGATTAACAATCCATGGCAAAGGAGCAAACATTCAGAAAACTAACACTCAAACTAGGAGTGCAACTCATATTAAAGATACAATAAGAACCGACCCTTAACCAGCAGGTAAAGGAACGAAGTACAACATGCCTACGATACTAGAGCAGTTCGAACCTACGAAGTATTGAACTGATTTGTAACGTGCATAACTAGAGGCCTATTTCGAAGCACTAAAAAAGACGAGAGATATGTTTAGAGAAAAAGAAAAAGCCGACAACATATGAACTTGAACTAACTTGAAGCATGTTTCAGTGTCTTAATCGATCTAGAGATAGCCCAAGATTTTCTTTTAGCCATCACTAATATACTAGGCTTTTATATCTCTTTTGCAAACCATCGATTTTGGAGTTTCCTGATGTTACATGTTCTGAGATTAATTCAAAAAATCTGGCCTTATATACAAGCTTTGTTGTGCGTTTGAGCTTGTGATCATGGCTGTCATTTATCAAGCAAGACTTGATTGCAACTAAATACATTTTATGAGAAAACTAATTTTGGAGAGCATAAATTTTGCTGTGAAGTTTGTAATACCCATCAACTTGATAGCCACTTTAATGGAGAAAGACAAGTGAGGAACAAATAGAAGAAGGTGTAAAGAAAACTGAAGAGACTAAGGAAGAGGAAAAAGAAGCCCATGACATGCCTTTTGTAAATCTAGATTGTTATTGTACAATTGTGCTGCTTAAGTTCGATGGTATTAACAATTTCTATAATCGAGTTTCTTGTCTTACATGCTTAGCTCTATGACACAAGTTTGATGAATTGAACAATTGTAGTATTTTGGATAACGATAAATCTTCACTAACTACTCTAAATGCTTTTTGCAATACAATGGGATCAGTTGCAACTGTGGGAAGCAGTACCTTGGTAATTGTTTGTACTTTGTTTTGTAAGTATAACCAACCATGCATCTTCTTGCACTTTGTCAAGCATGTAAGTGGAAACAAATAATAGGGATGAGGAAGTAGATTACGTCACCTCATAAGTGGCGCTCTATTGTTTATTCCGCTTGAGGCGTTCAACTATTAACATAATACTAAAACAACATTCCTTTCAAAACTATGCTCTAATTGAACTACTACAACAGCCTAAGATTCAAAGGAGGACTGACATTGGGCTAGTGTCAACTACTAGCTCTAGTTTTGAAGCCACATATTAATATTTCTTTAGTCCATGGTCAGATTTTCAATTCCCAAATTTCTCCCAAATTCGTTGTCACTACTTAGTGAAATCGTAGTACTTTGTGCAATGATAGAAGAGGGACGGATGTTGAGCAAATGCAAAGAACTACCATTATGGCAAGCGGAATTTGATCCAAGAACTTAGGAGAGTAGGTTAACTTGCACATTAACCTAGGTATGATGCCTTGCAGCATGTGAAGTATGCAGCCATGGATTAGTAGTAGTCCAATCACAACTATGACTTAATATTGAAAAACAATGCTTGAGCTGGGCAATTGACAATCCCGACTTTCACTATTGTTTTGAATTTCTAAGAAAATGTTGAGGGACTTTCAACTTCACGCAAATTTTGGAACTAGTAACTGAGCCAGAGTAGCCCTTAAGCCCAAATTTTTATAGGTGTAATTTAGAATGTGAGGCGAATCTTAGCTTTTTTCGATTAGTTATGTTGGCGATTTTGTTTCAGGCCTCAACTTGAGTTGTAGCAACCTTGGCGAATCTTTCATCCATCAAGTGATGGAATATATACTTTTTTCTCAAGTAAAATTTGGGTCTACAATATATATTTGTTATGTCCGTATCTGAGGTTGTAAGCGTAATGCTCACATAATGAATATACATGTTACCAGACATTGGCATATGATTGTAAATCTCAATAGCTCCACATTAAGGGCTAAACAACAACTACACAAACTTAGCCGAGGCACGATTGCATATTATGGTGGGGAAGAACAAACCGATTTGATTTCCGTCATCTTTTTAACATTGGATAAACAACAGACCAAAAGCAAAAATACTCCAGGATTGCATACCTGGATGTTGGAACCGGATCATGAAATCCATATAACATGCATGGTTTTTTCCCTTTCCTTTTTATTTTCTAGAAAGTAAATGGCAATTCTAAAAACTCACCAAGAATAGAATTCAGTATTAATTTTACATGATTTTAGGGGGTTAAGGGGCGATTTTAGAATAATTACCAAGAATAAAATTCATATGGGGGCGAATCCAAGAATCCATCATTTAGTGATGTAGGCTAACTTATGAGTGGAGGGAGAAAATTTCGTAGACAAGGTGGCGATATTTTATTGGCACCACTCCTAATTGGTCCTACTCAACAATAGTGAAAAAAAAATGCAAATGTCCAAAAAAATAGCCTTTTGGCGATATTTCGAGCTTAAGGGCTACCCTGAACTGAGCTAGTGAAGAGAATCAGGTCCTTAAAGAAAAATGTTTGTGGTGGCCAAGGCCGCCGCGATGAATATTTTGTAATTCAATTGTCTTCCATAAGACATTCATATGTTTAGTTGTAAGCAAGTCAAACGAAACAAATGCACATGCATGCATGTCAAATATTACTCCTTATCGTCCAGTTAAATTGCATACACATGCATAGTCCCCTCTAATCTATGTCAAAACGGAAACATGGAGTTGGCACCAATAATTTCCTATTACATTTTTGTTCGCTCTTTCATATGTCCTTAGATAAAACTTTTAGAATGATATTAAAGACCGTTTAATCATACCCATTCAATGTCAAGTCTAGTAAAAAATTAAAAAAAAAAAATAGAGGAGACCTCATTGCATTGATTGTGTTTTTTGCGTTGTTATCATTTCGGCTTCAGTTTCAATTTCATAGAGATGTTTCATCCAAAGGAATTTGACATGGCCATTTTAGCGAACTTCTTCGACTTCGAGAATAATTACTTAGCTTTCGAAGATCATTAGCATGGCATTTTAGTTCTCAATACATACTTGGCCCCTAATTATATATAGCTATAGAAAACTACTAATATATATTGATTTTTTGAAAAATAGCTATAGAAAACTACTAATATATATTGATTTTTTGAAAATGCATAACAATTTTACAAATTATATTGGTATTGACATTTTGAAAACATGATACAGACGTCCCCTAGTTACGAAGATAGCTATAGAAAGCTCTATATTGAAGCTATGCTAAAACCACAACCATTTTATAACATAATTGTGGTAATAGAATAGAATAGAATAGAATAGAATATGATTTTATCGATCCCACGAGACCAACTGGCCTATGGGACCCAAGTACAAATAAAGAGCGGCGTATTACTACCGGATTAAAAACCCAGCCAGAAGGGTTTGGGAAAAACCTTAGTAGCAATAAAGGATGTCGACATACCGCACGCTTATATATACATAATCACTAGTACAACCGGGGTTACTGCCTGGACGGGGCGCTAAGCGAAGTCCGGCGTGATCCATTACCTCCGGGAGGTAATGATCCCAACAAGCCTACGGAGGCCGTCGGTCAAGAGCTCATGCAAGGCACGATGGGGCACAACCAACCGGAAGCATCACAGAGCCGGATATGTCGGCGATACGGGGCCCGAGGGCGTGACTTTCATCCTCAATGGCGCTCGCTGGGATGCGGCGGACTGCATTGTCCTCACGCTGCTCCCGAATCCATCTCCCTGCCTCAATGCGGAGGGGTGGTGTGCACTGTGCGAATGGAAGCAATCACCTGGCGCTTTTTCATGGTAGATGGGTGGGCAGTAGTGGTGTGGCCCCCTCGTGAGCATGGGATTAACCTGCTGCCGATAATTTGCCACCTTGACATGTGAGGGCCTCTGCATCCCAAAGCTTGGCCATGAAGCAAGCATCAAATCTTTGCTTCAAGGTAGCGCTGGCGTTCCTTGGTGTATGCCCTCAATCGGTCCACATTGTGTGCCTGCACATTCCATAGCGAGAACCACCGGGCTTGCTTGTCTTTCCAGTGAGCTTTGAGTCACGGGGGCCCATCGCCACTTGCCAAAGCAAGGTTGGGCAGCGGGCTTCATCCATAGCCACCACCTTCCGGAAGTAAATAATGTGACGTTCCGGTAGCGACCCTCCGTAATGGAAGGAAGCCCGTCTCCGGGCAAAGATCTCGATATGGGACCGTGGACTTCACTCCAGTGCGGGCCAAGAAGGCCTTACAGACCTGCTCTAGATCGTTCCAAGTGGTGAGGGATATCGGGCCCCACGCTACGCCCCATAGAGGAGGACCCGGTTCAACTAAGGCCCTGAACAAGTGTGCTGGTGACCCCATGCATCTGACTACGCCTTGTGATAACCACCATAGCATTTGAATTGGTATGAAAAACCACGTCATAAACTACTTCAATTTTGTGACAATATCAAACCAACATAAACAACCATTGCCATATGTAAAGTGGTTTCAAAACAATGCTACAAATCATTGTCAATTTCAGAAACTGTATTACCTTAGACAAGCAACATGAGTAACCACCACTGATCTTAGAAATCATGTAATAAAATAATATCTGTGTTTATAAACTATTTGGCATTAGACAACCAACATCAATGACTGCCATTGACGCTAGAAAACATTTAATAAACTAATGTCAATTTTAATATACCACGTTGTAACAAAAAATCAACATGAATAACTACACTCTATAATGTAGAAACCACTATTTTATGTAGTTTTTTTTTTTTTTTTTTTTTTTTTTTAATGAACATGGACCTTTATTACTCAAAAGGTACTAAGAGTACATGGGGGACTCAAAACCCAGTGTAGAAGATGCCCACTAGAGCAACACTACCCACCACATATATAACATAGAAAAGCAAAGAATACATATCACTACGAGCACAACTGTTTGCTATGAGTAAGTCTGAATCTGCAGATATCGTTCCCAAATGACACTCTTGGACGTCCTCCTTTGAGGAAGAACACTTGTATGCCTTTACGATGAGACTCCGAGCATCGCTAAGTACTTGCGTGTCTAACAAGACCTGTCCCTTGAAGATGAGGAGATTTCATCTCTTTCAGACAGACCAGATGATCTAGGCAGATGCTTAGTTGAAAGCCCTCTTTGCCAACTTGTTCCAAGAACTAGGATAGACTGATAGTAGGATCTGCTGACTATTCAAGTCACAATGGAAAAGGCTCAAAAGCCACTGCCAAGCAAGTCGAGCATGGTGACACAAGAAAAAGCAATGCTCAATTGTCTCGTTCCTCTGCATGCAAAAAGGGAAGATCACAGAGACTTCTGGATAAAATCGATGAACAACAATGTTTACCTGCACGCATCTATGAATGATCTGCCACCACAAAATAGATAGCTTAGGATGGAGCAATTTATCCCATACCCATCGCCAGACTACTTTTCGATGAGGCTCAGGGATAGCCAAAGGCCACTTTGGCGATGGAGGCAACACTTCAGGATGAAGTAGGACCACATACATCGAGTGCACTAGGTACTCCTCCTTAACACTTCCATGAACCACCTAGAGCTGGGGAACCACATCTTGTGGGTGTGGAGGAAGTGTAGCAGTTACGTTTTTCCAAATGCCACGGTCCCACCAAAGGAGGAGGAACTTCAATTTGAACTCAGTCCACGTCAACAATCTTGTCTCATTATACCATGCAGACACCGTGAGCACACCCGGTGATCGCCACCGATTTATCACCTGAGGGGGACAATCCACACAGGTCGTCACCCAAAGGGATCCACCAAAGAATCGGGTCAGGATGCGTGCGGGCCATTGGATGGCCCTGAAACAAAGTGCGCCGCGGTCTCCCAAGCGACTAGCAACCCCTTGAGGAAAGGAGATGCATTAGAATATGGAGAAAGTGGATAGAATAATGTCCATGGGAGGAGTGGCTTAATGGATGGAGAGCCAAAGAAAATGCACATCTGTAAAGACTGATAAATGAGACGCAGACCTGGAGAATTATCAGCATTATTTAGAATCTGCCATATGAACTTAGAAATCAGCACCTTGCTCTGGAGAAGAAAGTGAATCATCCCTATCCCCCCCACCCACACAAAGTTTGGGCATAATGCACTTCGCCCAACTAATTTTAACATCAGCTCCTTCTTGATTGCCACCCGGAAAAAGTTCACGGCAGTGACGAACAATGAGCTGCATCTTTATGCGAGCGCCCGACCAAAGATGGATGCTATGTAGACATGTGTACTACTCAGAACTGACTTTGCCACAGTTACACGACTAGTCATGGATAACTTAGCCGTGGACCACCAGAACAAATGCCTTTTCAACCCCTTAATAATGACATCCCATGCATCTCCGGATGAGAGGTGTATACCAAGCTGGAATGCCCGGAAGCCTAGTTGCCTTCCATGAGGAAGAACCTTCCATGGAAATGCAACCACGGAAGACAACCTTTGGAGAGTCTAGGGCCCACAAGGCAGTACACTTTTACCATCCCACAAAGATACCAGAAGCTAAGGAGAAAATGTCCAACAAGGAAATGGCATTCTGAAAATTCTGCTCATTAGCCATTAAGAACAAGAAAGTGTCATCTGCGTACTGATTACAAATCTCTTGTGAACCATTATTCATGGGAAGACCATGCGGGATGCCTTCCTGCAGCGCAAGAGAGAATACGAGAAAGAATCTACGCCACAATTGTAACTTGGATTGCCAAAGGGACAGGCCACTGGCGAATGCCACGTCCCACCTAAAAAATGTCGATGGTTCTCCTTGAATAAGAACTGAAGAACGAGCAGAATAATGAAGTTTCATCATGGCTGTTGTGAACTGGGCACCAAAATCAAGGCGTAAAATGCCTTTGCTCAGAAACCCCGATCAACACTATCATATGCTTTTGCAAAATCCCGACTTCAAGTATACAATGGGGTAGCCATGCATTCTAGCCCAATAGAGACCCTCATGTTGCCGCCACATTATTCAAGATACAGGTGAGGCAAGAAACTGTTGTGTGGAAGAGATGGACTCGATAAGCACGCATACAAAGCTTCGAGCAAAAGCTTTAGCAAAGATCTTTGTACTCGAGGACAACAAGGTAATGGGGCGCCAATCTGAAATGGAAGAGGAATCCTTACATTTGGGAATAAGGGAGATGCAACCATAGTTAAGGATTTTGTCCAGATGCCTCTGTCTTTTAAAATCCCGGAAAGCATCATACACATCTGCACCAAGCCAATCCCAAATACTCTGGAAAAATTCCACGGAATACCATCAAGACCGGACACTTGCCCCTCTTGAGAGAAAATGTGTATAAATTTAATCATTACGGCTGATCTCGACCTCTAACATGGCCCTTTGCTCATTAGTGACTATAGGATGCACCTTAGCAAGCAAAGCCGCTTGAAAATGTGACTGAAAGGGAAGACGTCGAGCAATGAAGAAAGCAGAAAAGTGATTGTGCAAAAAGCCTCTAAGCTCCGTTGGATCTGAAAGAACAAGCCCATCCCGAATCTGCGGAGATCAAGAGATGCGACTAGCTTTCTTGTTTTGGCGACTCGAAGAAAAAAACGTGCACCGGTCTCCCTCCTTGAACCATTGCAACCCAGCTTTAATGCAAGCAAATTGCACTTGTTCAGATTCCATCTGCCGAATGCTACACAAAATTTACTTCTCCACATGACCACCTGATGGGGCAATAGACCTGCACGCCTCAAGCTGTTGATAAAGAGCCAGCAGAAGGCTCCGATTTGCAAAAGACTTCACAGCACCGAGAGCATCAACAATACCTGCCATGCCCCTGTGCCGAGAGAAAGAAGTGAACCATGCCTGTCTACAACCTGCCAAGAAATCCTCATCCTTCAAGAAAAATGTGTTTTAGATGCAGCATGCACCACAGTATGAGAGCAAGATAAGTACTGTGGATTATGGTCAGAAATCGCAGTATTCAACAGATTCTCACGACGAAAAGCAGGCAATAGGGTTGCTGCCAAAGCATTATAGTAGCCTATATCATGTCTTGCATATGCTCTACCACCACCCAACTAGCCATTACACCAAGTAAAACTTGAGGGACCCTCAACATCTATGAAGCCACAATCTTGCAGTAAGCAGTGCCATTGCTCCCGTTCAAAGCCCTGCACTATCTCTGCACCTCTGCCACATCTGTCTTGTGCAAGCTCAACCATGTTAAAATCACCCACCATGATCCAGGCAATAGGGGTGCCTAACCTCAGTAATTTGGATCGCAAAGAAGCCCACAATGCGCCTCTCTGACGTGGTCGATTATGCACATACACATTAATAACCAATCCCCATTCCTGCCCCTTATCAAACCATGACTTGATTATGATCCACCGGCCAAATCTGTCAACCTGAGTAAATGACATTGTAATAGTCCTCCTCCATCTTTGTAAGGACACCGACCTTTTTGCCGAACTGCGTACGCCACAAGAACATTATATTGCCCTATTGATTCTTGCAAAGCAACTTTGTAGGTATCCTCTTTCTTGCATTTATGCTCTTGCAAACAAATGAAGTCGAGTGCCACCTAGCGAGGGCCATGGACAACCTGCTCCTTTTAGTAGGGGAGGAGGCAACCCCCCGCACATTCCAGAAGATTAACTTCATTGATCAGGTGGATGTGGAGGATGTTCTAAGTCCATATCAACCTGTATATGAGAATCATTATCCACTTGATCAGCCCAATGTGGCTGCGATGCTATTGGACGCGTAGTAACATTGGTGAGGAGTGGTGGTTCAACTGGGTTAGGAGAAGCGAATCTGACGAGAAAAGGCGTGGTGCAAAGCTATTCCTCCCGCAAAGCGGCTTTTTCATGCGAGCAAGGGACCATTCTTCTTCAATGCGCTCTTGCTTACGTGCAATCATGTCCAGCCTCTTGCTGGTCAAGAAAGACAATTGGGCTGGGCAGGGAGTGTGCCAATGGCAAGGAAGAAGACGAAGAGGGGTGATGGCAAGGGGTGAGCAGGAGTGGTTGAGTAGGGATGGCAAAGTGGGGAAGTAGAAGTAGGGGAGACAGATGTAGGAGGAGGGACGGAAATGGAGGATCTGCGCACACGATAAGCAGAGAAGGCCTCAACATCAGGAAACATATTGGCAAGCTCTAGGCCGTTAAGCAAAGATAATTTGTGTTTAAAAAAGAGTGGACCACTTTTAACAACCACAGACTTAGGGAGGGAAACCTCAGCAGAAGGGAAACACAAATACGAGGACTATTGGTAATTGAATGAGCAAGGTGCAACCCTAATCTATTGGCAATGGAGATAGAAGTCTAGAACCTGCAACTCAATTGGGAAGTCCTCCAATGCAAACCCGCAGGGCATACGACATGCACTAGACTTATTAGGAAGAAATCCAGCGGTGTATACCTGATACAAGAGATAATGTCCCCACAAAGGATCCACTCCACGTTCCACTAGTTTATCAATGATAATAGGCGACCCGAACATCACCAAGAAATAATTGTTTTGCCTATCCCAAACTTTTAGGGACTCATGCGGAGGCAATCCCAACTTTTGCAGATGTTGCTTCAACCAATATCCCATCCTCTTGAGATCAAGGAACTGACCAGTGAAATGACATATCACCGCATGGGACATTAGATTGTGCAGACTCTGCAGGTGGACGTTATGATCTCCACAACTTAGACACCAGCCTAAGAGAAGGCACTAGAACACACCTCTGCTTCATAGAATGCGTTATCAGAAGGCAGTTGAATATCCATTCGATCTTCAAGACCCTGCAGCTCTTTCATATATTCAGACACCTCTCTTTTGTTATTCTCCATCATAAGGGACACCGCCGCAGCAACACGAGCAGAACGCACACCAGATGTCATGTCTCGCTTAATCCAATCACTGAAGCGCGTTTGTGAGACTCGAGCAACAATGTTAGGGGCAGACCAAGGAGCAGAGGGAAGAGCAGAAGACGGTAAGAGGCTTGAAGAGGACGGGGGAGCAAGAGACGAAGGAGTTGGGGCAGAGGCAGAGGGAGGGCACAAGCAGAAGAGGTACATGCCATAGAGAGAGGATGGAATTGCAAATCCATAGAGGCAGAGGTATATGCAAGGGGATTGAGACGAGAATTAGGAGGTAGCACTGGCGAGGCCAAAGAGGCAGAAAATTGCGAGTAAGAATGCATATCGGCGGAGGTGACCATGGAGGCCGAAATGGAGGATCCCAAATCCAAGACTGAAGCAACAAGAAAACCACCTGATGCCATACACCATTGTAAAGCTCACTGCAAAGCTTTCCAACGCACCAAGAATCGCAGGAAACGAACACCCGAGGAGGGAGATATCTCAGACTGAACCGGCGCCAAAACCCTAGCATGTGGGCTGCGCCATCCGCCTTGATATATCTATCCTAGTTTCATCTTAAGCTTAAACGTTTTAGCATAAATGGCCACATTTATAGTGGTTTTTCAATGGTTTATTATAGTGGTTAAATGTTTGGGTGCCTTGTGGTAGATTTAATCTTTTCGATGTAACCTGGTAGCCTGTGTAGATCCAATACCAAGCAAATTTCCACATGCCTCAGCTCCGTCTGGAAGGCAAGGTCTTATATTGACCTACTACCAGGAGAGCTAGAAGGAATTCTGCAGCTTCCTGCCTTAGAGCAACAAACTGATCAGCTGGTTACAGTCCTTCTGAGTGCTGCTAAACAATGTTTTAGAAGAAGACATGTAAGAACTTCATATTCGACAGGCTTTCCTTGGAACATGTGGTTTGATGCTTAGTGCAAGGAGGTTAAGTGCCAATGTATGCTCTGCTAATTCCAATCTTATAAGCTTGCAGGTGATCAAACACTACAAAATTTTTCTCAAGGGCAAGACAACACATTATATGGTAGAACATCAATTGTGGAAATGTTATACCTCCTTGATTGTCACTCCAAGATATTTTGGAGAAGGATTGCCAAAAACCAATTTTCGTCTAATGTCATCTTGAGACAACAGAGACATCCTTGCTTCACTTTCTAAGGTCAAGATGTCAAAATGCTATAAACTACAAGTACATGGGAGTGAAATTCACTACTACCACGTCTTCGGATATCTATATCAGTTAGTGGATGACAATAGGTTGGTCAGCTTTCTATGCAATACAAAAGAATTGTCATAGAGCAAAGTTTTACGACTGATCGCATCAAGTGCACTTGTTCAGGTTGTTTATGGAGTGGAAGTATGGAGTCCTATGATATCACTTTCCATTTGGGAGGACTTGGAACGTGTGACGTTCCCGTCTATTATATGACTTGTATAAAACATGTAACGTATAATACACGCTAGTACATTACATTAAGTTTAGGCATATTAATTAACAATAGCTATGTTAGTTAATTATGGGGAACCTAGGCTCCACATGGCACCAATCAATTTGCCAAGTTAAACTTGCCAGTTCATTAGTCCTAAACCCTAATTCAAAATTAGGGCAAAACCTAATTCTAGGGAGGAAACCTAGTTGCGTTAATCTAATTAATTAACCAGTTTGTCGATTTCCACCTAACCCAAATCGATTGGACAAAAGGAGAAATTAAAGTTCACCCAAATTAGGGGCCAAACTCCAATTTGCCTCAAATCAATTTGGGAAAAGCTTGGCGGAGGAGGAGCAGCATGTTCACCAACAAGATGGAGAATCTCAGAGATAACAGGTCTAACTAGGAACCGACTACTAGAGTAGATAGTTTGAGTTCGAATTACGAATTGATATTAACAACCAACACATAACTACCATTGACATTAATTAACACAACCATTGGGTCCAACACATTTAAATTAAAATCCCCCGTAAACCCCCTTTGGTTTGGGTGCATATTCACACGGGGGGTGACTCCGGGCAACGAGAGCTGTTGGATAGGCATATTCACCCCTTATTCCTTAATCTACACCGTACGTAAAGTTCCTCGTTTGTGGGGTATGCAAGTACAAAATTTGCTATACTGTATAACAAGATTCGCAAAATACTATAAGATTTCAAGCGGAATACTATATGATGTTGATTTCGTACGTGCAAAATACAATTATGAGGGCTCTCGCTGCCCTACGTCACCCCCCGTGTGAATATGCACCCAAACCAAAGGGGTTTTACTGAGATTTTAATTTAAATGTGTTGGACCCAATGGTTGTGTTAATTAATGTCAATGGTAGTTATGTGTTGGTTGTTAATATCAATGGTTGTTATGTGTTGGGGGATTTAATTTTTATATGTTGGATGTTAATGGTTTGTGTTGCAAAAAAATTTTTTTGACCCCTTCGGGGCCTTAGGGACATCACCTCCCCCCCCGGGTGTGACAAAATTTTTAGAATTCAAACAAAAAAAAAAAAAAAACTAGAATTCATTTGAGGCTTTCATCACCTGTAGCTTTTGAATTTCATCACAATAAAACAAATAGAACATAAGTAAAAGTTACCATAAAGATAGAGCAGATTGATCCATTATTCTGAAAGTCATAAAGTTTGCAACACCCATACACAAACATTTTTCAACTGGAATTTAATAGCAGCCTTTGGCCTCCATGGATTCTTGTGGTGGGAAACCAAAGTGGGAAATTTTCTGCTTGTTAGAACAAGGATCTAGAAGCCTTGGAATTTGCTTAATAACTGCCTCAAAATATAAAAATGCATGGTAATTTTTTGCAAGCTTCATTCGGAATGAGCCATAAAACAATATCCAATAGCGCAATCCTGTATTAATCAGCTGGTAAGATGTGAAAGCCTATCAAACTCGGCCGAAAAATTGCTGTTTTAGCATAGATAACTACTTAACCAAACATATCTATATCATACATTATCAAAAAGATCTCGGAGAGAGCTTTCCAACGCAATAAAAATCATCTGAAACAGAGCTCTGGATCAAAAGTTATGATAAGAAATGTGTTGCCGGCGGGGAAACTGCACTACATGTGCCCTTCAAGCCCTTCATGCGCCCTTCAAGCGCCCATTATGCACCACACACACAAAAAGAGGGCTTTTGTTGTGAGCCATTGGTTGTTGACCATTATGCACCACACGCACAAAAAAAGGACTTTTGTTGTGAGCCATTGGTTGTTGACCATTGAAAAAAAAAGGCTAAAATCAATGGCTCAGAAATGGTGCACTCTAGATGTACGCATTAGTACATCCATTTGAATACATCACGAAATCATAGGAAAACCTTAGTGAAAAGCGTACAAAAACACAAAGAAAACCCCCTGTTATTATGCTACATATTCTTATATTGATTCCCAATTTGAAGTTATAAATGGATTTACGGCAGTTCTTTGCTGCGTATTGTGCTTGTGGGGTAAGGGGGGGTAGAGATCTAAAAGCTAGTAGGATTATAGATTTACCTGCATAAGGATTTTACTCCATTGTGCCCTGAGCCAATCTCTCTACCCGGGAATATTGTCACTTGAAAAATTGTACTTGAAGTTTGTATGTATGTCTCAATGTAACGACCTCTCTTGCAAAATAAAACTCACTGGAACAACAGTCGTTGCCATCTCATTATCCGCTTGCTGCAAATATAGTCTATTACAAGTATTTGGCACAAGAACCAGACCCCTTGTTTGCGAACCATAGCCAAATCCAGATGTCGAAAAAGTGTTGAAAGACCACTTATCACTTAAACATCATTTTAAATTGTGGCATAAGAACTAAATAAAATACGAAAGTCGCATTTAATTAAAGTGGGTCTCATTCCATTCCCACTTTTTTTTGGAACCCTGTTATTTTACACGAAAAGGACGAGGAAAACTTTTTAAACCGCATTATTGCTTTAGAAGATGCCTGTTTTCCTGTGTGGAAAAAAATGTTAAGGAAAATTACATGGTCCATTTTTCTCGGTAGCGAGTCGAGAAGATAAAGAGCACAACTAAAACAATGAAAATGCTATCTCTCTGTAAACAAAGTGCTGATCTACCCTAAATTTTTATTCATAAATAATTTCATTACATTGTATTTTACAATGGTTGAAGATACCATAATGGCTCTGGGCCGACATAAATATTACAAAGATCTTGGCTCATCGACCACCCATCGGGAACAAAGATGCGAGCAAGGTTCGAGGTGTTCCAAGTCACAAGAGCAACTTGAAGAGAATAGAAATCTGAATACGCTAGCCTGACCAATGCATGTCACCAACCTCTTCTCGTCCTCTTTCCTCAATGAACGGGCCTTTCCACGGCTCTCGATCATGTCCTTTCTGTTTGCGATCTGTACCGGAAAAGGCAAAATCAAGTTAATGGAAGTGATGTTACAGACAATACAAATAAGAAGACAACCAGTTCTAAGGTCCACTTCAAGAATGTAGGTTCGAGTTTTTTTTTTTTCTCGACTCATGAGTCGAGAAAGGCCCTAAGGTCCCCTCTCGAGGGCCTTTCTCGACTCCTTGAGTCGAGAAATGTAGCTTAGACCCCCCAAAAAAAAGGGGCTTCTTTCTCCCTTTTTTTAAGTAGGAAGAAAAAAAGTTTTTTGAGGGCCTTTCTCGAGATGGCCTTTCTCGATTCGCGAGTCGAGAAAGGAAACTCAGAGTGAAAAACGCAGGTCTATGGGCCAATTCTGTGGAAAAGGCAGGTTTGTAGGGAAAAAAAAAAGCTTTTTGAGGACCTTTCTTGACTCGCGAGTCGAGAAAGACCCTCAAGACCCCTCTAATGGCCTTTCTCGACTCGTGAGTCGAGAAACGTAGCTCAGAGCAAAAAAAAAACTTTTTTTTTCCTCTTTTTTTAACTAGGAAAAAAAACATTTTTTGAGGGCCTTTCTCAACTCGCGAGTCGAAAAAGACCCTCAAGGCCCCTCTAATATCCTTTCTCGACTCGTGAGTCGAGAAAGACAGCTCAGAGTGAAAAACGCAAGTCTAAGAGTCTTTCTCGACTCGCAATCTAAACCAATCTAAACTTATGCATTAAATCTATGAAAGATATTGTTGGGGTCGTCACCACTCACCACACTCGTCAACACTCACCACACTTGTCACCACTCACCACACTCATCATATACCGTATATAGAGTGATATACGCGCATGCACGCGTGCAGGATTTTTGCACGTAAGGAGGCATTATCACCATTGTATTATTTGAGCAGAGAGACGGTGTATTGAGAGTGAGGATTTTCATTGATCTAGCTATGGAGATGAGATTTCTTTGTGTTGTGCATTGCCTTGATCTGATAGATTGAGCTTGGATTGTTGGGTTTTTCATCCTTCTTGCAAGGTTAGAGTTCAGGCTCTAACAATTTGGCGACCACGGTGCTCGACAGACCATTGATCGGCAAGAATTTCCATTGAAAAAGGAGTTGTTACCATTGGTATTGGTGATTGTCGGTAAAGAACGACACCATTGTGAAAGGAGCAATTTCTTGTGTGAAGGGGATTTTTGCCGAATTGACTTGTGGAGTAAAATTTGACAAGGGAGCATAGTTTTATGCCCAAAAGGGAAGTAAGAAGGATATCCCACCAAGCTCCATCGTTGAGAAGGGGGGTGAGTCAATCTTTGGGCTCAAAATTGCATCAAGATTCAATTTCGTTTTCAGATTTGGGAGCAGATTTGGAGTCTAATTCTCAGATCCGGAGGTTTTGATTCCATTTACCGATCTAGAAGGTAATCAATTTCGTTTTTCAAATTGAAGGGAGATTCAATTTCGTTTTTCAAT
Organism: Isoetes taiwanensis; assembly: GCA_021234155.1. Classification (NCBI taxonomy): domain Eukaryota; kingdom Viridiplantae; phylum Streptophyta; class Lycopodiopsida; order Isoetales; family Isoetaceae; genus Isoetes; species Isoetes taiwanensis. Next base: position 5,292,554 of record JAJEKV010000025.1, on the reverse strand, counting down.
TTTCAAGAAACCCAAGAAGAAGAGATGCTTAATGTATTACCACCTATGGTATGGGGTTTTCAGACAATGGGGATTCCAAAGTTTGATGATCGGTGGATCGGGATCCTTTGAAGCATATTGTGAAGTTTGAGAGGTATTGCCAAAGAATGTAAGTTACCAGAACTGCGATTACTTGCTTTGGTTTTTGAGTTCTTTGCAAGATTCAGTGGAGGAATGGGCACAAACTCAGCCAGATACCATGACATATCAGGAATTAAAGGAAGCTTTCATTGCTAATTATCAAGAAGTTCATGGTAAGGATAAGACTATGGAAAGGTGGACAAATTTTACACAAAAGGAAGATGAATCAATTAGAGAGTATAATCAAAGGTACATTGCGGTTCTCAAAGCCGTGGTTCATTGGAAGATTGCAAGGAATGATAAAATGGATATTCAATGGTATGTGAAGGGCCTAAAACGAGCTATTGCTCATAAGGTGAAGGCCAAACAGCCTACAACATTACTAGAGGCACAAAAGTATGCTCTCAAGGCTGAAGATAAGCTGGGATACATTCATGAAGTTGCTGCTCCAGAGCATAAAACAGAGGATATTGTAGCCTGGTGAGAAGCCAAGGGAGGTGCAGTTTATTACTTGTGAGTATTGTGGGTCTATTGGACATTCTGATACTACATGTAGATTGCTGAAATTCTGCTCAAGATGCCAAATCAAGGGCCATAATGATCAAGAATGTAGGGAGAAGAGATTCTTTGAGAGGGCCAATCCGGTATTTGCTGTTATGCAACAAGCACTACCTATTCCTATTCAACCAATGCAGGCAGCACCTATCATACCACAAGTTCCAATGATGCCATAAGCTCCAATTGCCCAACAAGTTCCAATGGGTTCCACACCAATGGTGCAGCCAAAACAAGGATGGTATCCAAGTAAGGCTCATTTATATTGCAAGCTATGTGATAAATTCAAGCATGATGAGACTACTTGTTGGAAAATCCATGGGAAACCAGAATGGGCAACCAACAAGTATCCACCAAAGCAGCAAGTATTTGAATCAGTACCTCTTCCTAATAATGATGTTCGCATTCAAGATGCAAAGTACATTGATAATCCTCAAGTTAAGGCTCTTATTGAGGAGCTTAAGAAACAAGAGAAGGCAAAATCAGTAGTAAATTGTGGATTTGTTGAGGTAGACAGTGACCCATTTCAGCAAGAAGAAGAGATTGGAGAAGTCAATGCGGTTACAAGATCACAAAAGGTGGTGCAAGAACCAAGAGTAGTGCCAATTACGGAGAAGACTAAGACCTCTTTTCTCAAAGGCTTTGAAGGGACAGGTATCAGCACCTAAGAAGGTGCAATTCAATGTCCGCCTACCCACGGTTTCAGTCTATAGAAGAAAATCAGCCCATAGTGATGCCTCCGATGGTGGATGAGGAAATTCAAAATGAAGATGATGTGATCAGCCAAGTTTTGGCCACTAAAGTTACACTTACTCTTGAGCAATTGATGCATTATTCTCCAAATTTGTTGCAAGAGTTAGGGGGAAGAACAAAATCAGAAATTTTAGTCCAACAAATCATCTCAAATGATACCAATAAGAGTAGAATGGAGCCACCAGCCCGGCAATCCAAGGATCCAGGGCCATTTCTTTGTGATGTGAGTATTAATGGAGATTTAATCAAAGACGCCAACATAGATACTGGCAGCGGAGTGAATGTAATGCCTTACCATATAATGCTTCAAGTTGGATTGAAAATGATAGAACCGACAACTATGATGCTCAAAGCATTCAATCAAATGAAGGTGCAGCCTATGGGAGTCATAAGAAATGTCTTATGCAAGGTCTATGAGGTGGAAGCAATCTTGGATTTCATGGTTTTGAAATTTTGAGAGAGTGTGCATCTTTGAAACTTATACTTTGTTCTTTGAGTAAATGCACGTGGTTAGATCTTGAGTACAATGTTGAGACTTCATGGAGGAAGCGTGAAATGAACATCTTTCAAGGAGAACACAAGGTTACTATAGATCATCCTCTGAAATCAGCAAAAGGTCCCTTTCTTTGCAATCTTTTTTTGAGCAGCCCGCAGTTAGAAATCAGCAAAGAGAATGCTATGGTGTCAGGGCACCAAGGTCTTAGTTGTTTTCATGTCTTGGAAGTGGGTGACAGGGAAGATAAGACTTTGTACAAGTGGTTAAAAGGTACCCAAATTTCAGAAATATGTCATTTACAAAGACAAGTTGCGGATAAGTATATCCAAAGACTTGAAAGTATTGGTGAAGGTGAGTTACAAGAGACTCTTGTAAACATGCAGGAGGAGTCCATTCAAAGACCCATTGGGGAGACTTTATTTCAGCAAGATATTGATCAAGATCAAGTAGAGATGTTGATTTTGACATCAAGCATGGATGGGGTCAGCAGAAATCAGCCCACTATGGAAGGACAAATGTACTTTGATGGTGCATTCTCTAAACTCAAGAATTATGGAGGTGTGGCGAAGAAGCCCTTTGCCTAAGCTGACTGTCTAGGCAAGGCAGAGGTCCCTTTTGTTCTTGCCTACCTTACTCCGTCACATGGTGTACATATTGATAAATTTTGGGTCGACTGATTTGTGGTGCTGGAGTGGACTGAAAAGCCCACAGATAAAAGATGAAGACCGTGCTTTTTGGAGCTTGGCAGCTATGGTGGCGGCAACAATAGGAGGAGCCAGAGCCGTCATACACTCGGTCATGGTTTTTTTTTTGGCAAACCCCTGCTTTTAAGAGCGCCATTCTGTACCAGCTTGAGGGCAAAGAATGGAAATGGAGCTTTAGTCTGGAAAGCCTTGCAGAAAACAAAGGAGGAAGTTCCTTATGAAGTTAAGGAAGATGGAGATTTTGGTACCATGGATTTTCGTTTGCCTTCGTGCTCGTTCCTCGCTGCCTCTTGCCTCTGTCACAGTGCTTTTTTGGTGCTGGAATTAGATTGCCTTCTCGACTAGTGGGTCGAGAAAGGTTTCTAATGGAGTATTGATTTAATTTAATTTATATTTGATTATTAATTTATATGATTATTTTATCAATAGATTAATTTAATTTATTATTTAATTAATTATCTAATTAGCTTAATTAATTATTAATTATATATTAATAATTAATACTTTTTTTTTTGGAGGGGGGGGGGGCCTTGCCCCTCCTCCCCCGCCCTTCCCTCCCCCCCTTCTTCCAACTTATCCCTCCCTCTCCTCCTTTGCCCTTTTGCTCTCTCCTCCCTCCCCCGCCTTGCCCCTTCTTCCAACTTATCCCTTCCCTCTTCAGCGTGGTGGCCCCTCCCTCTTTCTCCTCCTACCCTTCTCCTTATCAAGGTGTGCCCCTCTCCCCCCCCTCCTCCTTTGCCCTTTTTGCTCTCCTCTCCCCTCCCGCCCCGCCCCTTCTTCCAACTTATCCTCTTCCCTCTTCAACGTGTGGCCCCTCCCTCTTTCCCCTCCTACCCTTCTCCTTATCAAGGTGTGCCCCCTCTCCCTCCCCTCTTTCTTTTTTTTGTATGAGTCCCATTTTCAGTCTGAGTCCCAAATTTCAAGATTTGACCCACTTTAATTAAATGCGACTTACGAAAAAAAATTATGAACTCAATTACACAGGAAGGAATCTCTGCATGTACTTCACCACCTGTTATTATGCTAGAACACAAGTGTGTCTTTAGAGAGAAGTCTTGTTTTCAGAGGACAAAAACTATTAAGTGAAGTATTTCATTGAAAAAAAAGTTATTTCAATATTCACATTCAAGTTTTACAATTCTTTTAGGACTCGATTATGTACAAAGTTAAGAGGAGTGATGAGCGAGGATCAAGTGCATCGTCATAATCGTTTATGTTATTTTCATCACCATGACTTTCCTTCACAACGGCTTAAGGAATTGCTTGAATTATTGTTGTCAATAACAGTGGATAAATTATTATCACCACTACTCTCTTCATCATTTTCTTCCTTGTAATGTCAAGTCCTCTTAAGCAAGGTTATCATCTTCTGGCATAAATGACTATCAGATTTAAGTTTAAAGTCATAATACAATATACAAACTTCTTGATTGAGCTTTCCCTACAACCCACTTCCTTTGCTTTCTTTCCCTTTCTCTTCCCCTGAGTTTATATTTCCAATATCATCCCTTGAAGGCGTTCATTACACGTCTAACAAGCCAGTGAACTTTGATTTTATTCACCCATCCTTCTTCTTTGATTGTATCGGTTACTTTTGCCCATCCAAAAAGGTTGGCCTTTGTCATCATTCTCAGTCGGGAGAGCAATGAACATTTCTTTTGCCACTATCTGTAACATTACCACAAGAGTCATGTTTAGAGCGTCTTGGTCTAAGGCACATGGCACACTCCCCTTTCTCTTTCTTGTTCACAAAAAAACTTCTCCACCACTGTTGGTCTTCTTTGTGAAGTACTTAAAGCTCAAATAAATTCCTCTCTCAATGGTATATAAGGATGTCACTGGGGTATTTTTCTTCTGCTTTGCCTCCTATGGATTTTTTACTGGTTGCTCTGCACGTTCTACCAACCACATCTCTAGAACATGCTTCAGGAAGCGCAATCCCTCTGGTTAATCTAATTTTTAATTGTGTATTTTTTCACTTGCAAAAAATTGTCTCCATTGTGCAAGTGAACTTGATGTGGTATTGGAATGTAACATCATTATCATTTAACGTATTGACAACAGTATCACATTGGGGGAAGACAAATTCGCTGAAGTCAGCAGTCTCTTTCAGAAGCTCAATACTTGCTATAAGAGTTTCAAAAGTTCGAACTAAAGTTTCCTTCGAGAACACATAGAAAACCTGTTGAACATTTGGTCAATCTGATTATGAGTTGACCTACAAGTAGAAACTCAAACTTCACCTTTTAAAAATCCCAAGGTTTACTAGTGTTGCACTCTGTGCAACATTTGAGCAGAAGTCTTTTTTTATCTAATATGTTGTGTGTTTTTGCAGGTAAGTCATTTTCTAGAGTTAATTGGGAGCAGAGCCATGAGTTTGCAAGAAGGCCTGGTGTGTTGGAACACCTCTTGGTGTGTTTATGAACACACCTTGGCCATGAAGGAGTTATCATGGTGCAGAATCTTAATAGCTATCATGGTGCAGAATCTTAACAGCAGCCAAAAGATGAGAAGGTTAACATAGCAAGGTGCAGGCAAGTGGTTGAGTTTCTGTAGCTAGGTATGTTGTTTAATTATGGAGATTTGAGAAAACAGGTTTGGACTTGAGAAAACATGTTGTTTGCTTACATCAGACAATGTTTACATCATCCTTTCAACAGAATCTGCGTTATCAGTTTAAAATAAATGACAGAAGATGAATGCATGGACAGTTGGTCAGAGTGAGCAATTCCATTTTGCCAAGTTGATAATTATGACACATCAAGTTCGCTACATCTACAGAGAAGGAAATGCAGTTGTGATACTAATACATTCATGATGCTCTCGCCTTGTTGTTGCCCTATAGACATTTCTCGAAGTTATTTACAAACAAGTGAGCCAATGCAAGGTCCCAGAGTTGAAGAAGACTCTTAAGTTTGAGAAAGAAGTTCTCATTTTCAATGGTCTTAGAGTTACTATGGATGAACGACCATTGAAATAAAATATGAAAATGAAACTAAGGAACCTAGCTACAGGAACGTATATCTCATTGCTCTGATAAAATGCTACGATAGAATGTCCGATTCTAAGTCTCAGGCAAGATCAGGGGAATTTGAAGTAGAAAGTTTCTAAATCTATTAGCCAGAATGTCAAGAAGTCTTGGGACCGATTGGAAATGGGTTCGGGGAATATCCGATGCAAGAGCCTGGCAGAAGAAGTTCGGTTCCCGGCAGCTAGAGGTAGCGACTTGGTGAACTCAATAATATTTGAGATTATGAAAGTTAAACAACTATTAGTATTTTCGTGAAAACCAGGAACGTTGAGATCTTAGGAAGTTGAAATCATTTGACAATTTTGAAAATTAAGAGATATTTTGTTTGGGCAACTCATTTTTCTTGAGCAAATAGAAAATTTGTGGTGATTAATCCGGATGTTGTGATTTTGAAACTTTTGAGAAATGTTGTGAAGATCATAATTGTGCAAACCTTTTGTTTGGAAAATTTAATGTATGATGCAATCTGGAGAAAGGATTCTGTGAGCTTATTGTTTGTTGAATTCTTACGAGAGCTAACTTGTTTGTATTGGGGGTATCACACTGCATATATTTCAGCTTAATTACTTGAAGAGAGAAGAGTTCAATCAAGAATCCATCTGCTAGTCTAGGTGTTGTACTCAGGTACACACTTCTGAGTGCAACATCTTTGGAGGTTCTACCGAGATCCATTGGGATCTCGTATTCTGGCATACAACATGCCACCCAAAAAAGTTCAGTTTGATGATAAACAAGAGGCAGGGGCTGCTGGCATCACAGAGGAGACGACCATTACTCAGATTAATGCTTCTCTTCCTCCTCCTTACCAGATAGAAGTCACTGTGCCAGTACCAACTCCCACCTTTGATGGAGCAGGAAACCCTCAGGAGTTCTGGCAACAGCTTGAGGATTATTATGAAGAGTATGGGAAGAAAAAAGGTACTAGACAACAAGTTCTAAAGCTGGCATTGAAAAGAGAAGCAAAGGCTTGGTTGCTCTATCAAGAAAGCCTGGGAATAGCAGATTGGGAAGAGTTGGTGCCACAGCTTTCTTGGATGAGTTTGGTGGAGGTGTTACACAAGGTGGATTGCTGCAGGAGTTGCACACTATGCAAATTAGGAGGGGAGAGAACATACATTCTTATGTTGAGAGGTTTAACCTCTACCTTCTCAAGTGCAAACAGCATGACGTAGAAACACCAAATTTCCATATGATACATGCCTTTGTAAATGGGTTGAAGCCACAGCCTAAGTTGCACAGGAAAATGAGTAAAATACAAGCACTAGGGGGGATAAATTCTATACATGCAGCCTTCACAAAGGCCATAGAAGTGGCACGCGTGATATATGCCGTAGAAGAAGATGTAGATGAATTTAGTACAGACAAGGAAGTTGAACATTGTTATGCAGTCGGAAAGAGAACTAAGATAGAAGATGAAGTTAAGAATGAGGTAGCCAAAGTGACAAGTAAATTAGAGGCAAGCATGATGAGTCTCATGGAAGTGTCCAAACAATTGGCTGAAAGAATGCTGACACAACCACCTCCCCTCACGCTACCGAGGCAAGTCTGAAACCATGCTCCTTTTTGTGAGAGAACAGGGCACCCGAGAGAGCATGTCTTTGGTGGAGAGTTTGCCCCAAATGTAGTAAAAGAGGGCATTTTGGAAAAGAATGCCCGGTCTGTGATTTTTGCAAGGAAGTTGGACACAAGGAAGATAGATGTCGGATCAGGGAATACATAACAAAACAAGAGGCACAAAACATCAAAGGAAAGCAGCCTGAGAGCGGTGGTTCATATTTTATAGGTGCAATCTTTGAAGCAGAGGAGGGAATTTTGGCAGTGCAGACTAGACATAAGCAGCAAATAGTGGCAGATGAACATGGCAAGGTTACTCACAGGAGTGTGGAACCAATCCACGTTCCTCCACCACCTAAGAACCGTGAACCAATTGTGACTCATCATAATGAGTTGGAGCTATTGCTAAAAAATTCAAAGGTGACAGTGGATCTGGCAACATTATTAAGGGTAGCACCATCCTATAGAGACCAATTGCTGCGAGCATCTCTAGGAGAAAAGGAGCAGCCCGGAGATCTTGCGAGTGCGCATTTGGTATTGCCAAGGGCTGATGACGATCCAGGAGTGTTGAAATGTTCAGCCGAGGTTGCAAATAAGCATCTAGCTCATGTAGTTGTGGATGGGGGGTCAGGGTTAAGCATAATGCCTTATCATGTGATGAAAAAACTTGGCCTAACCATTGACACATCGTCAAAATGGGTAAGAGCATATTAGGGCCTACATGTTTTGGAAACTACCTGGAAAATACTCTGGGTAGTCAAAGATGATGATATATTTGAGTTCTTAACATCTTCTTGACATCACAAAGTACCTTACAACATGTATGTACTACTACTCTTGAACATAACACAATTTCTTTTAGTCAATCTTGTAGTCTAGGTACTTTAAAATACAATTATGTACTTGCACAGAAGTACACAGAAAAGTACCTTTTTGGTAATTTTTTATGTAGGCCCTAACATGCTTTCACCCAAATGCGTGCTTAAGACGTTTGCAAATGGCAGAATTAAGCCCCTGGGGATCATTTCAAATTGTGAAGTGAAGGTTGAAGGAATTGCAGCACATGTAGATTTTATAGTGGTGGCATTTGAGGGAGGAGAGGAAGACTTGTATGATCTGTTATTGGGAAGGAAATGGATGAAAACAGTCGATGCTAGACCCATTTGGAAAATGGGAACCTGCTCAATTTCCGATGGAACAAAAAGGGTTGAGATATTGGCAGAAGGACATGCAGCAGAAATACAGGGACACACTAACTTTGTGGGCATGGAAGAAATACTGGAATCATATGGTCAAGGGGTCTATCATCTATCACTAATGTCTGAAGCTTATGGAAAAGAAAAGTGCAGTCATGAATTTCTACAAAAGAATGGTCTGCAATCACAATGTCCAGTGACAATAGGCGTTGAGAACACAATGGCTACAGAAATTAAACCGGTTAAGGGTCTCCTCTGGTTTGATGGCGGAGTATCTAAACTTGCTGGAGTGGCTGCAGCAGGGATGGTGCTTAAGGATGGCGAAGGGAATGTGCTGCAAATTGGAAGCAAAACGGTACAAGGAATCACCTCAAACGCAGCCGAGTATGAGGCCCTAGTTATGGGGCTGATAGCAGCCAAGGAGCTTGGCATCACACATTTGTCAATATATGGGGATTCAATGTTAGTATGCAAACAAGTGGAAGGTGAGTACCGAGTGAGACATCCTGATATGTTAGCGTATCATCAAAGAGCCCAGGTGCTTCTGCAAACTTTTGTAGATTGGAATATAAGCCATGTACCTAGAGGGCAGAACACGGATGCTGACCGTCTTTGCAAACAAGCATTGTTGAATCATTTGAGCGAAGGTGCTGCAGAAGAGGATGACATGGATGAATGGGATTTAGAACAAATGCACCCTATTTTGATAATTGACACTGGGGAAGTAGATGATTTAAAAACGGTCCAAATAACCAAGAAGCAAGAGGTCAGAACTTTGAGCATTGGGATGAACACTACTACCGAAGAAGAAGAGTCCCTCACAAGAATTTTTCAGCAGCATGCAGATGTCTTTGCTTGGGATTATCCCGAATTGAAGGGAATACCTCCAGAGATTGGCCGAATTCCATATTGAGCTAAAACATGGGAGTAAGCCTATTGTTCAAAGGCTTAGGAGAATTAACCCAAAGATTGGAGCCATTGACAAGGTTGAGATTGACAAAATGTTGGAGGCGGGGACCGATCGGGCATATTGATAATCCGTAATGGGTGTCATGCATAGTTCCAAAGTGAGGAAGAAGAATAAAAGGTTAAGAATTTGCGAGACTATCAAGAGTTGAATAAAGCAACTAAAAAAAAGAGTTCTATCCCTTACCATTTTTGGAGGAGGTACTGTATCGCGGTAGCAGGAAGTGAAAAGTATTCATTTCGGGACGGTTTCTCGTGTTTTAACGGATAGCGGTAAGGCAAGAAGATCAGCCGAAAACTTCTTTCATCACGCCATGGGGTACTTTTTGCAATGGTTAAGATGCCGTTTTGGTTTAATGAATGCAATCACCTGCTTTTTCGAGAAAACAATGGATAAAGTATTTGAAACCATGCCTAGAGAAAAGTTCGTGGTGTTTTTGGATGATTTGTGCCTAGGGACATCAAGGAGCAAAGACGTTAAATTTGTGCATACCGCTTTGGAGCTTTGTCGCTGTGGAATGTATGCCTAAACCCGAGGAAATGTGTGTTCAATGTAGATGGGGGTGCTCCTTGGTCACAAGGTGTCAATTGCTGAGTCTTGTGCTGATCAAAACAAGGTGGACTTAATCAAAGCATTGCCACTCAGGAATCTCAAGGAGGTAAAGAAATTGGTGGGTATGATGAGCTTCTTAAGAATTCATGTGCCAAATTTTTCTCACATAGTGTCACCTATTACAAAACTAACTCTTCGGGTTGAGTGGTCAAAAGCTAAGAGTAAATACATGAAGGTTTCATGGGATGATGCATGTCGAAAGCATTTGAGATAATAATGACCAATTTGAGCGTTGCAACCTTTCTGGAGAGGCCAGACTACATGAAACCCTTTGAAGCATACATAACTGTAATGGCAAGAGCTGTAGGGTTGGTCTTGATGCAAGATAAGAAACTCATTAAGTTTGCTGGGAAGCAATGGAGCGTTGTTGAAGCAAGATATCCTACAAGTGAGAAGTATCGCGGCTGCTCTTATTTATCTCGTGGATAAACAAGGATATCTCTTCCTCCATCAGCATGTTTACGGTATATGAAGCACAACCCCATGAAATTTCTTATGGGCAAAGGCAAATTAAGAAGGATAAACTGCATGCAATTGGGCTGCTAAGTTGTCAATGTTTGATTTGAAAATTGAAGCATACAATAAGCAAAAGAACCCTAGTGCCTATCTTCCATATGCGTTTTATAACCATGATTTGTGCCTTGAAGGGGACAATGAAGATGTGAACGAGAAAGAATATGCAGATCAGTCGTGGGAGACCTTGTTCATTAAGTTTGAAGAATCATGGATGAAACCAATTGTAGACTATCTACTATATCAGTTGGTGCCAAAGGATCTCGCTAAGGAGAGTGCAAGAAGATTTAAGGAAAATTGCCTTAAATACGTGATTGTTGGTGATGTGCTGTGCTATAAGGACAGGTCGGGCCTATACCTTAGATGTTTGGATGAAGTTGAACAAGGAACGGTCATAGAAGAATGTCATGTTGGAACATGTGGAGGTCACTACTCAAGTAAAGCGACAGTGAGGAAGATACTAAGGGGAGGATATTATTGGCCAACGATGCACAAAGACTGTTATAACAAGGTACTTAGATGCCATCAGTGTCAGGTGCATGGAGCTAAGGTTTTGATTCCTGGGCCACTTAACCCAATAGTGACTCCAGGACCATTTCAAACTTGGGCACTGGATTATGTTGGCAGAGTAGATCCACCGTCTTCTGGGCAGCATCATTATATCCTGGTGGCCACCGATCTTTTCACCAAGTGGGTAGAAGCAGCAGCCCTCAGAGAAGCCACAGCTCAAACAACAGCAAAATTCCTTTTGGAAAACATATGTAGCAGGTTTGGAGTACCATACAAATTGTTGACGGACAGGGGCAGTCATTTCATAAATGATGTGGTGCAGGCTTTGTGTAAGGCTATGAAAATCAGACATACAAAGAGCAGTTCTTACTATCCACAAGGCAACGGGCAGGCTGAATCTAGTAACAAGGTGTTGAAGAATATATTAAAGAAGCACAATTTCATTATAATGGGAAAATTTTTAGTAAACTGGATTTTTTTTATTATGGGGGTTGTATAGACCTTATGCGGGGGTTGTATACGTGTAGGTACCTGTATCATAGACCTTATTGGGGGTTCTATACACGCAAAGCACTGTATCATACATACATGAATATTTAGAGAACATAATAACACGGTATCATATACCAACTTCCAAACACAATAGAGACCAAAGTATGAACTATGTATGTCCCTAGTAACCTTCCCCCAGGTTCCTAACCCCTTCCCCTTCCCCTTTCCCTTCGCTGCAGGTCTAACCCACGATGATCGGGTTAGGAGTCAAGAGCTCACGCTCATCCCATGCTGATTCTTCCCACCATATGGGGTACCTAGTCATTAGAAAAGTAATTCCCACGGTGATAATACTCACGGAAGAAGAGCGGACCCAACTCCACAAAACCGTTGTACTCATTGTAGTACACCCTAATAAGGCCATACATCCGTCCCTTACACAAATTTCATGAATGAACTCGATATGTATGCATCCGTGAGAGTGTGCTAAATATCCAAAGACGAAGAAGAGGCCTCAATTCTTGAGCATCTCGGCCCGTGATAAGGAGGGGGTTCAAGCATTCCCCTCATTGCAAGTCTCCTATAACATTCAGATGGATTAATTTCCATCGCTGGCTCATGACCACAATCAAATCGCCTCGAATGAAGTTGATCAACTCCATTGTAAGCTCCTTTGGTGGGATCAGGGCGCAACCTCCACTCCAAGAAATGGTCCCATAGCTCATCCATTCCAGCCGCCACGTAATGCCCGGGCATGCTTGCGTGCCTTCCGAGTAGCCAGTGGAGGATTGGGTCCAATCATTTGCAAAAGCAAGCAAGGATCACCGACGGAGCAAGGAACACTGAGCGAGCAAGTAGCAAGTTCAAGAGCAAGCAACAAGATCAAGTAGCGTGGAGCACGGGAATGAAGTAGCAAGGAACAAGGATCAAGATCAAGTAGCAAGATGCAATGAACAAGGAAGATCAAGTAGCAAGAAGATCAAGGAACAAGGAAGATCAAGGAGCAAGAAGCAAGGATCAAGATCAAGTAGCAAGGAACAAGATCAAGTAGCAAGATCAAGAGCAAGGAACAAGATCAAGTAGAAGGAGCACGGGAATGAAGTAGCAAGGAACAAGGATCAAGATCAAGTAGCAAAGTAGCAAGATCAAGAGCAAGGAACAAGATCAAGTAGGAAGGAGCACGGAATGAAGTAGCAAGGAACAAGGATCAAGATCAAGTAGCGTAAGCAATGAACAAGGAAGATCAAGTAGCAAGAAGATCAAGGAACAAGGAAGATCAAGTAGCAAGAAGATCAAGGAACAAGGAAGATGGAGCAAGAAGCAAGGATGAAAAGTGAGAAGTGAAAACAAGGTAAAAGAATTTATAGCTACTTAATCCAATAATGTTGAAGTATAATACCAATAATGTTGAAGTATAATACCAATAATGCCGACGTATAATACCAATAATGCTCACGATAATACCAATAATCTTTGAAGTATTATACCAATAATTCTATAACGACTATAAAAGCAGCTCCATTCGGTAAGTCATTCATCTCCCATCATGGCTTATAATATTTATGATGATCAGTTTGAGACCATTCTTTGCTCCATGAGCTACAATGATATTAATCGCTGCATACATAAAGGTGTTAAATTTGGATCCTTACTTACAATCCAAAGCGTAAGGTCGCGGAGTGTGATTGCCCCGCCTTACTCGTGTTGTGATCCATCTTCTTTGGGTTCCCGGCGCCATGCCTACGAGCTGAATGCGATCACAATAGCAGGGATTGATGATGAGTGAATCATCGACTCTATAATGCCATCAATAATATGTGCATCTAAATTATATGTATGCCATCAATAATGTGTGCATCAGATGTAATGATGTGTATTAAACACCTATTATAATAGATGTAAGGATGTTAGTATAAGCATAATGTATCGACAACGTATTAATTGTCCAAAATGCTTAAGTATTATAGCAAAAGAAATTACATACATGATTATCGAGAACATGATCGAGATTGAGAGCTTTTAGCTAATGCTATGTCCCCCACATGTCAACAATGTATTTTGGAATCGAGCAGGTCTTGGTCTTTTGCCATTTGCATCCCATGCATAATGTACCATGGCATCTAACTTCTCATACCTTGATGGATCCGATGGATTGGGTCGCCAACGCGTTTAGTTAAGCAACTCGTGATAGTCACGACCAACGGGCATCCACCATGATACATAAATGTGACCATAATTGGTAGACTCGATCTAGGATGGCATCTTCTTCTCAGAAAAGCCCAACCACGTTGGAGTTTCATCGCCTCCGTCGGACTAAAACAAACATACCTTTCGTAACATGTGCATGAGGATCGAACTCATCCATAGGCAACACGGGCCCATCCGCCGGCCCACAATATGTAGGCAAAAGGTCTTACAAGCCACAAATGGGCTTCATCGACCTCCTGGAGTAAATGCAGCTTGTAGAGGTTCTTGCCTTGTACGCAACCAAAAGTTATCATTTTGAGGTCGTCCCGAGATACATCTTCCAAACACAAAAAGAATCTCGCTCCAAGAATCCATAGTTGCTTTGTAATCGTCGTGCAAACACACTATCTTCTTGATTTTTGCGAAGGAATTCCATAATGCTATGTACTTGCGTGATGTCGTTCGCGCGAGGCCGGGAGATCTTTCAATGTCTTCCTTTGAGGGATATTTTTAGGCACCCCGTTGGTAACGTTGGCTCACCATTTTCATCCTCCTTCCACATTCTTATTCCATTTTCTCGAATCCACTCTTTATGGGTTGGCCGCATCTTATATTGCATAATGGGCCATTTCCCATCCATTTTAAAATCGGAATAGCAATGGCTCGGTATGGCTGTTAGACGTTGGCCCTTATCGAGGGGATATATCCCTTGACAAAGCCTTTCCAACGGAACTTCATCCACAAAATATGGAACGGGGAGACTTTGCATTGCACTTGCTAAACAAGTAAAGCAACTCGAGGCAAAGTTAGAGCATCCGATGAACTCATTAACGTCGAAAAAGTTCCCAAACAATGCATCAATATCGCCATGAGTGTGCCCAACCATCATGAAGCCAACCTGAATCTCATCGAATACCTTAAGCCATGTCAAATAAGAGAGGTAGGAGAACACATATCTATTTTTATTTTGACCGATGCATTATCCAACTGTAAGTAGAGATTTCGAGGAAGAGGATTGAAGCCTTCTAAGTTGGCACTAGAAGATGAAGGCATCTTCTCTTGTGTCTGCACTAGCTTATGTTGCAATTGGTCGAGTATCTTTTTTAGGGCTTGCATCAATTTGCAATCAGTAGTTACGCTTCCACACAAATCACCACACTTGTCTTCTTCCCAAGAACTCAAGATAGTGTAGGATCCTAGAAAGTGATCCAACATGAAAGTTTGAGTCATCCTTCCAAATATCAAGAGAGAAATGGCCATAAGCCCGTCCACCATGACCATGTGTCAATGCTCTGTCCAAGCTGCTCTTCAAGCGATCTCCTCTCCAAACAGACTTTTTGCGAGATGGTGACTTCTTGGTGTGAGTGTTTTGACCTGATCCATCTTATCATGTATTATGCGTAGGTGACTTTCTCGCTTAACGATGTGATAATGCACGCCAATGCCAATATTGACTCCCTCTACAGAACGTTGTTCCAACATATGTGCCCGCCGTTGAATTGAAAGGTTGCGCCTCTCCCTTATATCTTTTGTTCTTCCCAATTTTCGCTTGATGACTACACATATGTTACACTTGGAGAATCTTTGTATTTTTGCTATCTTCGACGCCTGGAAACTCTTTCTTCCAAATATTGTAAAAAGAGGGCAAGGTTACACTCTTTCCGTCAATTCTTCCACCACTAGCCCACCTCCTTATGTATGCTCTTCTTATTAAGGATGGAAGGAAGTTTGCGAACATTCTCCCTTATATCATCCTTTCCTTTTTGCTTCTATGTGGAATGCTCTCTCGTGATTCTCACTAATGAAGGTATCAAGCACACTTTCAGAAGCTAGTGTCACGTGATCTAGGCTTTTAGAGCTCAGATACCATGTTCGCCCGTTTTTCCACCTAACTCAACCTCTTCCTCCAACTATAAACGACCGAGCAACTCCTAAAGCCACGCCACCAAATTGACAAAGACTCCACTCCATTGCACCACTACTTTCGCCTCCGCTGCCACAGTATAAGTTACACTCAACACATCAAAACAAGCGTAATCCACGGCACCGCTTGATTGAGAATAAAATTCTTTTCTTAAGGCACATACTTGCCGCCGGGCTCAGTTTTTTGACACATCGTCCCCTTGCAAAGCATGTTGATTTTAGAGCACTCTTGATTGCCTTGGAAGCGCACATCCTCCTCCTTGCCATCCCCTTTGGTTCCCTCCCCGACCCTCTTCACATATGTATATTTCCTTTTCCTCTTGAATTGCTTCTCAACATCAGCTTCCAAGCACTCAACTTCTAAATCATCATGTTCGAGAGCAAAGAAGAGCTTGTAAATGTTGTAAACCGTCCTACCATCGTGAAGCAAAACAAAGATGGGTCTCCTGTGTTACTAGATCGTTAGCTATAGGCCTCTCAAAGACAAGCATGACATGACCTGATATTTTGGTTTCCCTCGTTGGATCTATTATGTTACCCATCGAAAGCCCGACCTTTGATACACCCAAGAACTCATCGCCTATAGCATCCCCGAGGATCACTAAAGACTATATTAAGCCTCGAATATTTAGATCCGGCGGCAGGAGTGAAGAATGTAGCATGGCAAACCTAGTAGATCCGTTTCGAGTAGTAGATCGCCCTCATCTTCGGGCTTAAACAACCCGAGACCAAGGCGGGCAGCTAGATTCTCATGACCTCCAATCTCCTCTACTATCTCGTCTTCTTCATTTGTTCTTTGTGGTTGCTTGGTTCACCACAAGGAGCGCTGAAACCGATGTCGTGAACTCTTGGGATAGATGGACTACTAGATGAATCCTCTTGTGAAGAGGGCAAATTGAGGGATCTCGAAGACGATCTTCACTTGAGGGCCACTCATTTGGTTTTACATCCCTCTTAGGCCATCGAATGAATGTGCCCTACCGCTTCACCAATGTTATCCGCCCCCGCAGGGACCGGAAGCTCATCGATGGGATCACGAGGACTGGACGTGACCTCAATTGCTACATTTGAAGGATCTATTTCCTTCCCATGAAGAGTGGTTCTATTCAAAATATGTCCGGGCAACAATTGTCCTTCAGATTTAATAGGTTGTACAGGGGGAAAATTAAACCTGCTTCAATCAAGCAAGGCGATACTTTTCGTAACATATGAAATAGAGGAAAAATAAGCAAAAAATAAGTTTTAAAATGGCGTATTTATTTAGTACAAAAGTATAAATTTTGGTCCAAATTTGAGCTAAATGGCCATGGCTTCATTTGGTGTAACGGTGAACACTTGGATCAAATGGCCATGGCGCCATTTGGTCGAAATGGTGTTTGGATCAAATGGCGCCATGGCGCCATTTGATCCAAATTCACACCTATGGCACATTCATAGGTGTGAATTTGGATCAAATGGCGCTATGGCGCCATTTGATCCAAACACCATTTCGACCAAATGGGGCCATTTGATCCAACACCATTTCCACCAAATGGCTTAACTCCATCACAAAATCTACACGAGGTGCCTATGTTATGCATTCTTGCTCCCATTGTTGTATATGTGTCAATAAGAGCAGGCATGCATAACATGGGCACCCCATGCCAACTTTGCAATTGAAACCAAGGTTCTCGTGGTCCTAGCAAAGATTAATGTCAAAGATTTGAACACTCTATACACATGGCGGCAATAGAAACGTAATTTATACCGTAAACGTTGGACTTACTTGATATTAGATAGATCCATAGTGGTATGTCCCGAGCAAAAGTAGATAGAACAGAAAATGAAGCTGATCCCGCCAGATATATTGGCGTAAGAATCGCCAAGAAGAGCCAAGAAGAAAGCGCCAAGAAAGATTCGAGAAGAAGAAGGAGGATTCGCCAAGAAGAAAGCGCCAAGAAGAAAGCGCCAAGAATCACTCGGGATTTCGTGGCCTTGAAGAAGAAAGCTACTGACAAAGACGATCGCTTTGCAAAGTTTCCGCCTAGGCTCGAGAAAAGAAGTGCCTTATCGCGGCGGCAAATGAGACCTAACATTGATTCAAAAGCTACCAACAGGCGGCACTCGAAAACGCCATAAGGTCGTGGCATGGTCGCGATTAAGTGGGAGCACGGCGCAAAGAGGGAGCTTTAAAGGCAAAGTACAATTTTCAAAACGGACGATTCAAATTTGATTGCGTGGCGATCAAATTTCAATATCTGGTAAGGGAATTTTGACTTTTATGTTAATTGGTAATGGCGGAATTTTGAATTTTATGTTCAAATTTGGGCGGGCGGGGTTGGAAATATTCGAATTTCAAAATTCAATTGTGGCGACATACCGACCGCCACGGCATGGGCGGAGGGCGGCTAAGGGCATGGGCGGCCGGATCGCCACGCATGGGCTACCGGACAACGATGGGCCCTAGTTGGTCACTGCTTTTTAAAGCTTCTCATTCGCTTTATTCGCTGATTCCACCTCCAGCGCCGACCGACCTTAGTCGCCTTGGCGCCATTTAGCCGCCAGTGCCTAGCCTTAAAGCAACCTTTTTCATCCTTTTTTTCGGTGATTTCGGCGCCCATTTCCTTGATTCAGCCTCAACACATCTAGATACACACCGTTTTTGGACCAAATTCAAAGCCTTGAAATGGAAATGGACAAGTCCGGAGCTCAACAAAATGTGGAGACAGGCTTAGCTTTACCTCAAAGGGGACAGGTATGTCGCCTACTTGCATTGTTTGTTTGGGCTAAATGGCAACCGTGCTATTTAGATGCCTGGTAACCACTTTAGGGTCTTATAGTTGATTAAATGGCGCCATGGCGCCATTTGGATGATTGAGTGCACTTTAGGAGTCTTAGCTTACTTTAGGATGCATGGTAGCTTACCATAGGGTCTTGTTGTTGGTAAATAAGCCATGGCCATTTGATGTGTGTATTAGCATACATTTGGGACTTGTTGTTAAAATGGCGCCATGGCGCCATTTGATGTGTATTAGCTTACCATAGGGCCTTGTTGTTGGCAAATGCGCCATGGCGCCATTTGATGTCTATTAGCATATATTGGGAACTTGTTGTTTGCCTAGTCATCAGTCATGCTGCTTGTTTTGTTGTGGTATCTCCCTACGAATGTGAGGTGCCTCCACCGCCCGATCCACTCTCTTTGAACCATCTTCCTCGAATATTGCGAAGGGGAGTGGTTTTGGATGGGTGGAGGCCTCTTCACCAAACGAGGGGATAGGCATCTGACGCCCTCCGTGCTTATGCATCGGATCGATATAAATGGTTTACCACGCCATTTGCCAACCACAACCTATTGTCCGCTCGCTTGTTCAAACCATTTATCGATGCCTCTTTGTTGTCGATGCCTCTTTGTTGCGGCTATCTTACGTCGCGGAAACACAATTTCAATCCGACCGGACTATGATGCCGATAGGCGGTCTGCGGTGCATGGAAGTAATGCGGGTGACCCCTCTCTACCGCTCTGAGGCTCTAAAGGAGATCAAGTAGAAGAGAGCTCTGCCTCTTATAAGGGAGACAGACACGTAAATGCGGCATTTACCGGCCCGGTATCTTGGTCCAAATGAAGTTGGTTGCCAAGAGCTGGGTCATGAGGATTGATCCGTGGTGCGTGGAAGATACTTTGAAGCGTAGAATAATTGTGTACTATGTGGATTTGGAAGTTTTATGATCCCATCAGAATGTCTCGCTAGCATTGCAAATGTAGCTGGTTCGGGCGAAGAAGCAAGGTCGAAAGGCCACTGGTCATGACAATGACTTTGAAGAAGTCGACATCAAAGGTCCACAAGAAATCTTGAGGGGCTTTATGATTCTTCTAATCGGATGAACGAAGTCGAAAAACTTCGCCTTCATTCGTTGTCAAGGCAATAGCCCAACAGAAACTACCCGCCATTGTGGACACTACCGCTAAAAACAAAGGAGCAAGAAGAAGACAAGACAACCTAGGGATACACTGCGGTAGACAAAGACTCCTCATCTTCTATCGAGGATGTCCAGAACCGGGAGGAAGGAAAGGCGGGCAAGAGGAAAGTTAAGAGAAAGGATCACAAAGATCCGTGATATGGAAAAGAAGGAAAAGAAACAATCTAAAGAAAAGGAAGAGAAGGAAAAGGAAGAGAAGGAAAAGAAAGAGAAGGAAGATAAAGAAAAGAGGGAAAAAGAAGGAAAAGAAAAGGGCAAGGAAAGAAAAGGATAGGGAAGGCAAGGGGCGAAGGAAGGAAAGGCGACACAGAAACGGAGGGAAAGGAAGTGGAGACAGAGGAAACGGATGGGAAAAAAAGAAGCATTGGCCGGGAGACCCTTGAGAAGGAGAGGACACCAAAAAAAAGGAGAGCCCCCGGACTCCAAGTCCCTACTGAAGTCCTAGAAGTGGTGGTGAACCTCCGAGCCCAAGGCATAGCGAGGATCCCATGGACACACCGCCAAAAGGGTCCCCATTAAGAAGCTAGAGCCAAAGAAGCTCACATTAAGAATAGCTCAAGACTTGCTAGAGGTGCCCGCAAATCTTCGGTGGAAAGGTCAAGAGGAAAAGGGCAGAGAATACACCGCAAAAAATTTACGATCACCCAGATCCGTTTCCTCCTGTCACATTCATTAAAAAATAGACGTGTTCAAATTATATCAAGGACCAGCAATCGACATCTAGACCAAGGAATATGGAGCACGCCAAAACTTTGGTGGAGTCCTTTCAGAGAGACCCACATCCAGTCTTCTCCCGGCTGATGTGATTCCATTCAATCCCCTCACAAACAAACCGGTCCCTTGAAAACCGAGGATGACCTCATGGGGATGCACTATTATATAGTGAATGGTAATCATTCAGTTATGGCTGCTCAACTTGTATGTAGAAGACTTCGCACACCAAAGTCCCAAGAGCAAATGTCAAAGATTTATCTTCAACGGAATTGCCGAAGTGTTGTCCGCACAAATAACGCGAGCGTGAATGCCCGCATTTCGGTTGTGAAGTCAATGATATCACTGCGAAGACTATTTTCAAAGAGCCATTCATTGATAACATAACCCACCGGGCAAGCAATATGCTCTATGCGGGAAGCCCGATCCATCGGACGCCGGGCAATCTCGCCGAGAACCATACAAGGTACATGTTTTAATTTTCAAGAAGATTATGAAATGGCCCGCGCCATTTGTTCACTCAAACGGCCAGGGCGCCATTTCCTCACCAAACGGCGCTTACGGCGCCATTTTCCTCACTAAATGGCGTTTCACGGCGCCATTTGCTCATTAAATGTTCAAGTCTAACTTGTTGTTTCCGTTATCGGCTCGGCTGGGTTACCATGCGTGGTAAGCATCCTAAAGATTTCAACCGTGGGTCTTCATGCCGAGGATATTTTTCGCTTATTCGTGTCCCTATGGAACTTGTGGAAATCTTGCAAGCTAAAAGACAACAAGGGACAAACTATTACATGGCGGGCAAAAAAGAATCGACTACTTCAAATCGGACCTACCCGAGGTGCATGAGGGGTATGGACTATTTAAGACCTGCCGGGTTCTGTTCCGTGAAGTGCCGATGGGAAGACCTTCGCCAAGGTCACTAGTGATTATCTGGGTAAGCAATTCTTCAAGGCAAGGGCAAAGACACTAAGATCCATATCTTTCTTGAAGAAGGAGATTTTGCATCGTGAAGGATAATTTTCCCCGAGGAAGTTCAAGTCCTTCATCGATCTCAAAGATCGCAGCGGCGGGCTTCGAGGATACCGACCGATTTCCATGGCCACCTTGCATAGTAAGTGGGTTGAAACCGAGTGGGCAAGGAAGGCATTTTCGGTGAACGTGCCACCGCCTTGGCAAGATTCATACATAAATGCCGTCTTGAAGAGAGAGGATATCAAGACTTCGATTCACGCGGTTGAACTAATGATTAAAAAGGGACAAGTTGTTTGCACTCTGCACAAGATCCTTGATTGCCCCGACACTAGAGGCATATTTCCAATGTGGGACAAAACCGGACTAACAAATTTCTTTTAATCACCAGAAAAGAACACCACGGTGATTCTTTTTGGATAGTAGTCTTTGCAAGGCCGGAGCACAACTTTTGATTTCATCTCAGATTGGATGATCCGGATTCCGTGATCCAGAGTTTATATTGGCATGTATGAGGACGTAAATACAAGAATCCGCCCCCCTGTGAGTTCGGGAGGCCCATTCACCAGTGTATGCCACAAAGATTCGAGGCATCAAGGTCCTCCCCGTCGGTTATTGACCTCAAGTTCCCCTTCAACGATCATCCTCAAGAACTGCCACCGCCTCGCGGCCTAACGAAGAAGATGAAGACGGGAGACCGAGGCTATGGTCGGGAAGCTCCGCAACGCCAGATTCAGTGCAACCGGGCAAGGCTTGCCGGGGACATAATTATGAGAAACCACCGGTCTCGCTACATGCTCGCATTACCTCGCGGCGTAAAATGGTACCCGCCAGAAATGTGGGTGTTTGATTACTTCTCCGTGGTTCTTTTGGCGGGGCTTCATTGTTGAATAAGAGATTTTGCATTGTATTCGAAAGTGACCCGCTTAAGCATGAGTGCCTAAAGGGGATTCTTGATAGGCTTGACGCCTTCATCGAATCCTACCATCGCAACTGCTCCTCGTGACGAGAGACCACTCGGCCCGTAGTTGAAGAAGTCGTAGATCCACCAAATCCGAGAGATGCCCGAAGCTCCACCCGATGTGGACTATGATGTGATCAAGAATACACAATTCAATATGGACATTCTTGATGATCCCAATTTCAACGCCACGCAGTTCGAGAGCTCGAGATCCTATGGTTGCTTCTTCTAGCCATGGCTCCGCCATACGGAACCGGGATCCTATTGTGGAGCCCGCTCTCGATGAGGAACCCTGAATTTTGTATGAAAATAATGTAAATTGTACACTAATACTTTTGTATCTGTTGCCTCTTCCGAGTCCTTGCCTGTTTTGGCAAATTTTTTAATATGCAAATCTATGAATTCGGAATTTTTAACTATTTTTGTGATGTTATGTTTCTCCAGCTTCATTTTATGCAATGCTAGAATTTTTAATGGCGCCAATAAATGGCACTTTAGATGCATATTTTTTTTAAATGGCGCCATAATTGCTCAAAAAATTGGCATAAATTTGACTAAAAAGGATTTTCGTTCCTAATTGGAATCACGAAATTTCTCATTTTAATGAAATTGTGCTTAAAGAAGACTGTAAGTCTGCATAAACGTGATTGGCATGAGAAACTCCCGCATGCACTTTGGGCATACAGATTGACCACTAAACATAGCTCAGGCTTCACGCCGTTTGAGTTGACATATGGTGTGGAAGCTCATATGCCTATACACTTGGAGATTCCAGTGATGCAAGTCATGTGCGAGGTCATAGAAACGGATAAAGAAGCATACCAACACAGGCTGGAAATGCTTCTTAAATTAGATGAGACAAGAGCTGAGGCATTTAGTCATATGCTGATAAGCAAAAAAAAGATGCAGAATAACTTCAAGAAAAAGCATGGTCAGGCAAAAGGTTTCGAACCAGGTGATTTGGTGCTAAAGTGGGATAAAGCTCATGAAGATAAGGCGCCAAAATTTGCTGCGTTGTGGGAAGGACCTTATTTTGTGAAGGGAAAAGCTGGAATAAATTCATATGTGCTGACAGATGGCAACTTAAGGGAGCTGCCCAATCCAATCAATGTGCTTCATCTCAAAAGATATTGGCCTTAATGGGCTGAAGGGACCAGCCCAATCCTTTGTTTGGGCAAGAAATGTTGCACTCTGTGCAACATTTGAGCAGAAGTCTTTTTTTATCTAATATGTTGTGTGTTTTTGCAGGTAAGTCATTTTCTAGAGTTAATTGGGAGCAGAGCCATGAGTTTGCAAGAAGGCCTGGTGTGTTGGAACACCTCTTGGTGTGTTTATGAACACACCTTGGCCATGAAGGAGTTATCATGGTGCAGAATCTTAATAGCTATCATGGTGCAGAATCTTAACAGCAGCCAAAAGATGAGAACGTTAACATAGCAAGGTGCAGGCAAGTGGTTGAGTTTCTGTAGCTAGGTATGTTGTTTAATTATGGAGATTTGAGAAAACAGGTTTGGACTTGAGAAAACATGTTGTTTGCTTACATCAGACAATGTTTACATCATCCTTTCAACAGAATCTGCGTTATCAGTTTAAAATAAATGACAGAAGATGAATGCATGGACAGTTGGTCAGAGTGAGCAATTCCATTTTGCCAAGTTGATAATTATGACACATCAAGTTCGCTACATCTACAGAGAAGGAAATGCAGTTGTGATACTAATACATTCATGATGCTCAGCCTTGTTGTTGCCCTATAGACATTTCTGAGTTATTTACAGCGTGAGCCAATGCAAGGTCCGTAGTTGAAGAAGACTCTTAAGTTTGAGAAAGAAGTTCTCATTTTCAATGGTCTTAGAGTTACTATGGATGAACGACCATTGAAATAAAATATGAAAATGAAACTAAGGAACCTAGCTACAGTAACGTATATCTCATTGCTACAGTAAAATGCTACAGTAAATGTCTGATTCTAAGTCTCGCGCGCATCAGGAATTTGAAGTAGAAAGTTTCTAAATCTATTAGCCGAATGCTGAAGAAGTGCCGGACCGATTGGAAATGGGTTCGGGGGAATATCTGATGCAGAGTCGGCAGAAGAAGTTCGGTTCCCGGCAGCTAGAGGTAGCGACTTGGTGAACTCAATAATATTTGAGATTATGAAAGTTAAACAACTATTAGTATTTTCGTGAAAACCAGGAACGTTGAGATCTTAGGAAGTTGAAATCATTTGACAATTTTGAAAATTAAGAGATATTTTGTTTGGGCAACTCATTTTTCTTGAGCAAATAGAAAATTTGTGGTGATTAATCTGGATGTTGTGATTTTGAAACTTTTGAGAAATGTTGTGAAGATCATAATTGTGCAAACCTTTTGTTTGGAAAATTTAATGTATGATGCAATCTGGAGAAAGGATTCTGTGAGCTTATTGTTTGTTGAATTCTTACGAGAGCTAACTTGTTTGTATTGGGGGTATCACACTGCATATATTTCAGCTTAATTACTTGAAGAGAGAAGAGTTCAATCAAGAATCCATCTGCTAGTCTAGGTGTTGTACTCAGGTACACACTTCTGAGTGCAACAACTAGCATGGCATAATAATGCTCTATTGTTTATTCATCAATAACATAAAAGGTTAACCTTGCTCTATATGGCAGACCATGAATCTTTAATGCTATTGTTGAATGAATCCTAATCATTTGCTGTTAGTTATTGATAGTCTAGGTATAACTGCCAGTTTGGCAACACCACACTTTTCAGTATTCGATTGAACATATGGTGCACACGTCACACCAACATTACTTTATTGGGATCTTCCTGCAACCACCTTAATCCGACTCTGGAACTTGAGACATGTTTGTTCTAGGGCAAACGTGTTACCACGAGACCAAATGCCTATACGGCCTTGAACTCAAGACATAGGACTAGTGTATTACCACTAGACCAAATGCCTAGCTGCAAGAGAAGCTGAATAGCTTAAGACAATTGTGGCATGTTACTTAAGGAAGAAAATCTATGATTTACTAGTAACGGGTGCCCGGCGTTGCCGGGCATAAATATGGTTCTATCAAAGGAATTGAGCTTAATTCCTTGCATTTGTAGATGATGTTGTTATCTGTTGCTGCATTTGTACAGGGGTGGATAATTAAATCATCTTGTCTAACCTTATAAATGAGAGGATGTGGCATTAACTATGGGGTAGTCTCATTGTTTTATATTGGATTGTTCTAGTGCTGGACATTGGAAATGATACTAAAAAAGAGAGCCAAGAATGCATATTTCGTGTTGACTGCTTTGGAATTGGAAATATACCTAAAGAATTGTTGCCTTAAGCGTATCTAACATCTACGTATAAAATATAGCCATGTAGACAAATCTTCCAGATGGACAACCATAACAATAGAAATGTCAAGAACACACATGTAGCATACTCCGTCCATTTATTGACTATGTAGTCAAATGCATAAATAAATAAAAGAAAAATTTGAAGAAGACATCTCGAGCGATGTAGTCAAATGCATCCTTATTTTTTTCTAATTAAATTTGAACGGCCATGTCTTGTTACAATGTGCATTTTGTCCACCTTTGCATTTGATGTGGTTGGTCACTTTAAGTCCACATAATGGAAGTTGAATACGAATGTATTGGAGTTTGGAGTATGCTTTTGTGCCTAAGTAAGAGGAAATATTTCCCTATTACATCTAGGTGAACACGCGTGCTTTGTTATGTGTATGCACTAAGATTGCTGAGCCAATTTTATTTTCATTTTGTTGGCACTTGTAGAAGAGAATATTTGGATTGAAGAGTGAGTATTGCTTGTCCTTTATATATTTTAAGTTGGCTAATGTTAGAGTTGTTGCATAATGTGCAAAGTTGCTTGAATCATTGGACACCCTAGGAACTGACATTTGCAAATTGAATGCTCATGCACAATGTGTGGTCATGAGTATGTTGAATGTGACATTTAAACATATAGTATGTTAAAGTATGGCTGCACAACATTTGAAAACATCCAAGTTGAAGGAATAAATAAAAAGACATAAAAAATCTTTTCATCGCATCCAACTTTAAAAGTCATAGCAAATGCAGCTATTGAAACTTATCATTCCATGCTAGGAATACAATATAGCACAACTGTGATTTATCATTCCATGGCAAGAATATGATTTATCTTAGTATTTGGATTGGTTTGGGCTAGAAGCTCTTCAAGGCTTCTGCTGATGGGCTTCAATTGTTAAATAACAGGCTTCAATTGTTGTCAATGCAATTTTTTTTTTCACTTATTGATAATGCATTTTTTTTCAATTGTTATGCATAAGTTGCTGCTGCTCAAAAGGAACGTGCTATATTACAATAACATGGATTAAGTGAGAGGATGTTGATTTAGGAATGTAGCTTAAAAAGATATTTGAAAACCTTCGAAACCTCAAGTGATCAATCTTAAAATAAAATCCAAAAGGTTTTTCTCCAAAGCAAGAAAATCAAATTTAAACAATAGATTGTATTCCATTTTTCCTAGCTCTTGAAAATGGCCCAGGTTTCAGCAAACCTAAGAAAATACCAAAACATCACAGGTAAAGCAACCTTTAAAAGGCTGGCCACTCTTCACACAGATTACCCAAATAAAGAAGAGTGAGGCTTCCGTAAACATTTAAGCATACTATGGGCCTTGTTTGAATTGAATCCACGTTATCACATTTATCATGAAAGAGCATACATTTGAGGAGCTTGAGAAGTTGAACCCCCAATCAGAAACCCTTAAAGAGCATGCTTACTTGCAAATGATGAAACTAAAGAGCATGCTTACTTGCAAATGATGAAACTTTTCTCCCATCTTTATCCTGGAACTTTCTTCCTCTTACCTAATCCCCATATTGGGCCCTTCATAGTAATCTTAATTCAGCATCAAGAAAGCGAAAAACAGAAAGCATTTAACTATTCATGGATCTAAAGCATGCAACATGATTTGCAGAACTCTATTTTTCTTCTTTTTTTTTCCATGAGGTAGAAATAGATGATTGCAATACATGCTCAGATTGTACAACATGCAAAGTGTATATCAATCAGAAGTTATTGCTGGTGAAAACTCGAAGTCCATATTAGGATAAGTATAACTGCATAAAAGCAAAGAAAGATATGCTGCAAGCAAATACCTTTGTGAAAATAATCATGTTGATATTGATAGTTCAAGATAAATGGTCTGCATGTTGCTTCTGTACAAAACAGTGATAGAGTTGACACATGCTTCAAAAGCTACATATGTACCACTGATATTTATTTGACAGAAGTGTGCCATATGGTTTCAATTTCTTTCAAATGGCAAAACATGATCTATCTTGTTGTAAATTATAGCCCTACCTGTTGAGCAGTATCATCCTCGATAGCCAAGGCATTTGCCTTAAAAGGCAGCCAGACTAAATCATATTAGTGTCTCTTATTTCCTGCATTTACTTGAATCAAGATCAATAAAGTCTAAAGATTTCTAAAACATACAACACAGAAATTCATGCACACAACTCTTAACTTAGCAATAGAATACCTTTACTGAAGAACACTGTAGCACGTTCTCAAATCCTAGCTTTTCAATTTAACTCCTTGCTCTTCTATTTCTTGATTGATAATATCACCTGCATAAATAGATACAAAATACTGTAGCTACCCAAATTCCACCGGGCAAATCCACCTCAACGAAACCATGTGCAGCAATAGGCCCCCGCATGCATGGAGAGCAGACATGTCACTCAAGGAAGCATACAAATCAACCCTTTTATTACAGTGAAGAAAGCCCAAATAAGTACTTCCTTAATCTTGAAACCCCTTGCCTTAGGCCGATGAAGCAAATCCAATTGAGAGATTTGGTAGCTTTTTGGAAGATCAATATAAAAATATTGTTTTCCAACAAATTTGGATTTCAATGCAATGCCAAGCCAAGCCTAAATGCAGATTCAACAACCTTGGCATTCAGGACTGGTAGGCCTCCAGCATACAGACAGGACAAACATGGGCATTGGTTCGTCCTCATACAGACAGGACAAACATGAACATTGATTTGTTCCCATACTGGGAAATGCAGGAACAGAAGACATTTACTTGAATTAGGATCAATCAAGTCTAAAGATTTCTAAAACATCTATGCTTCCTGCTTATATAACACAGAAATTCATGCATGCAACTCTAACTTAGCAATAGAATACCTTTAAAGCCCGAGGAAAAATATGACTATCCTCTCTCATCACCTGCAAAACAGAGGGTTGCTATTGATGGAAAAACACAAACCGCAAGAGCCGAACCAAACAACTGAAAACACCTGGAATAGAAATGCTGCAAATGCCAAAAAAAAGACGTAATATCCTTCAATAAGAAATACCCAAAATAAGGTACGTTTTTTTGACTCAGAATGCCTATAGAAAACAGAAGGATAACAACAGATAAAAAGAAGGCTACGGTGATTCTAAGCTCAACGATGCCTTGCACGATTTATTCCAAGCTCCAAACAGATGCAAAACAACAAATAAAAAAGAGGGACGCTGGTGATTTCTCAGCGATTCCTCGCACGATTCACTCCATTCTTGCTTCCATAATGGGTCAGCAATGGCCTCGTGGAAGACGCCATAACGGCTCAGAAACGGGATTTATCCCCTCATATCTGTATGATATAATTACTCATGCTGTTTTAAATGATGAAGCAATGCAATTTGAAGCATAACCCCAAATTTATTCAAACCTGGGAAAGCAAGTCAGGCCTGGACAAAGAAATCTCCGGCAAAGCTGGGGTTCTAGCTCTGCTCGCCTCCTAACCTGCTCTGCAACCACGACCTACTGCTAAAGACTAACGTTGAAGCAAGGAAAACTGGACTACATTATTTGGGATTACATAGTGCAAATTACAACCAACACAGAGAAGGAAATCTGACAAATGAATTAGAGATCATGTTGTCTAAGCATGGGAATCTGATAAGGAAGAATGGGAGAGCCCAAGATGAAATGCATTACCTTAATAGAACAAAAAAGAAGCTGGAAAAACCGTATTGAGGGAAGCCCCCCTGAAAAAAGAACCCCGGATTTGGACCTGTGCAGCACATCTCTGATGACAAAAAAACAAAAATAGCATACCTTTTCCCGAATTCTTACTGCACGGGACTGCTCGATTCTGGACCATACTCTTTTGCAAAACCACGGGACTCCTCTTCAAGATGAGGGCACCCAAAGACGTTTTTGAAGTATCTGTAATGGCCGAAACTATCAGATAAGATAGAATACCCCAAGTGAAGCCATGAGCCATTCGTCTAAAGCTGGTATGAGCTTGCATGCCGGAAAACCTTGAGCCTACAATCGTGGCATGCATGCAGTTGCAATCGGATAAGGAGAGCGGGGAAAAACCAAAATCATACGAAAGGAATTTCTCCCGATTTTGGGAATACCGGGAATTTATTCCGGCACCGAAAAAGCCCAAAACCTTAGAAAAATAATTAAAAAAAAGTTCCCAAAACATTTCTGACCACACCGGAAAAACCAAATTTAAAAGATAGACTAGTTATGGATGCCCGGCGTTGCCGGGCTTTAGCACCAACCTGAAAAGCGTTTTGTAACTAAAATGGCCTTGGAGAGCAAGTGCAAGTTGTGTCAAATATATGGTGATATAATGAGCACTCTGGCTATAGCATGAAGATGAAGCACCCATTCTTATTGGAGGGGAAGTGCAATTTGTGCCAAATATAAGCTGTCAGAGTTATAAGATATAAAACTCTTATTCTCCATATATAGTGTGATGAGCTCCATTTTTTTTCTAAGAATAGTAGTTGTTATGCATAGTATTATATAAAATATGTCTTCCAGTGGTACCTAACTATTGGAGTTTGTTACGTAATTGTTTCGTTATGGGCTAACCATAAGATTTGCAAGACTATGCAATTTGGAGAACATATATGATAAGGAGCCATAGCAACATTTTAAGACATGAGCACTCGATCATACAAAACCACATGGACCCTCCATTGCTAAGGTGTGCAACTCTCATTTTAATGCAATTATATCTTTGACATATGAGATAGGAAGCATATGGGCCATCGCTAAAAGAAGCATTTGTGACAAAATTGTTAATTGAGGAGTGGCAGATATATAGGAAATTGCAGATATATATTCATTTAATTGCGTTTGGGTAGTTGGGTAGTGGGTAGTATCATTAAATTTGCTTAGTCATAATTACTCTGCATCTGCCTAGGCCAAATTAAAAGTTCTAAAATGTGCTTGATCTTAAAAGTAAAGTTGCAATGGTTAGGGTTGAGCATTAGGGTTGAGCATTAGGGAGAGTGATTGTCAAGATACAATAGAGGCAATTAGCTCATAAGTGTTTGCTTGTTACACACATTTAGCATTTCTCAAAAGTAAAAGTTAGTAATTTTTTATACAACCAACATTGGATTTTTTTGATACAACGGAGGGCTTTTTGGCGTTGTCAATTTGGCATGTACCATGGTGATGGCAACCCCTATATGTTCCCTTGGGGTTTATTGACATTTTAAACATATTGTCAATAATGCCCTTTGAAACTATTGCATAGTTTGATACATGCAAATGAAAATAGTATCAAACATTGTGTGTGTTTCTTAAGATTCAACATTATATTTGGTACATTCACTCCTTGAGGGGATTGACACGATTCACCAAGACTTGTTTGTAGCAAATAAAAAGCTAGAGGTAGCTTCCGATTCTCTGTGTTTAATAAGCATATTGTACTTGTATCGTATGTGGATTGAACAACATTGTGCTAGCCTTAGTAATTACAAAGATGCATCTTCAAGTTTGCATCTATTATAATGGTAAAACTGCCATTTAAATAGCCATAAGAGTTGTATGATGACAATTTACCTCTAGCTTTCATGTTGTCCTTTGCTATATCTTCTGGATTTATACAACTTGCAAATGACTGAATTTGTGCATTCGTCTCTCATACTTAGAATAATCATTCCAGCTTCATGAAGCCTGCATGAATTGTTTGCTATAGAAAACAGTTGGCATGATCTAAAAAAATAAAGAGGCGCTTGGTTAAGCAAATTTGACTTGAATGCTAGCTTTTTGTATACATGATTGGCCTAAAATACATGGTTACGCAATGTGAACAAAAATCAGACCAGTATGTCTCTAGGGTAGTACCAGAACTCTTGTTAAACAATCATGATTGGCCTAAAATACATGGTTAAGCAATGTGAACAAAAATCAGACCGGTATGTCTCTAGGGTAGTACCAGAACACTTGTTAAATAAAATGAGCCGGATTGAGGTTGTTGACATTAGTTATCTAGATGCTGGTTGCTCTAGCTACAGGAGCATAACTTCAATGGTCTGGTGCTAACATGGTTTGAAATTATGATGGCCATATGCAAGCTTAAACTCGTTTTTCCTTCTGTTTTGCAGTAGATTCAAAGCCTAATAAGGCTGCACTTCTATGCTTTCCAGACAAAGCAAAGCAAAGCAAGTACAATAACTGCCATTTGCTTTGAAGCTATTAGCTTGCAGCAGGTTTGTGAACTGTGTGCTGTCTGTAGATAAAAAATGCCCAAGCTTCAATCAAATCCCCGAGACCTTCAGCTTCCAAGGTCTCTTTAATCCTTTTTGTCATCTGAGACCATAGACTCTGCTCTGTCCACCTCCAATTCCTTGTGTTCTATAGCATCTACAAAAAACAAAATGCTGGCTATGCTTATATTATAATCGCGCAGTTCAGTTCAGACTTATAATCGCGCAGTTCAGTTCAGCGTCTGTTGTTCAACATATCACAACCACAATGTTTAAAAATGCAAACAACATATAACATAACTTTGCATTTCTTATGGCTGGGAGTTACCAGCTTTCTTATGGCTGGGAGTTACCAGCGTTCGTGATGAGAATATACATGCAAACTTCTTTTAAATATACCTGCACCTATGTCTTAGTGAACAAAGGACTCACATTTTGATCTGCTGTGGTGCAAACTTGGTCACGTTAACAAATGGGCATGTTGTGATAGAGAATCAAATTCCAATGCACAGACCTCAATTAAGATCTCATTAAGAATTCCACGTGTAGCTTTCGAAACCCATAACAACATGACTCTTTTGAAGCATGTCGAATCAATTCATGTTTGAGCATTTTTCTAATTTGAGTAGATACATAGAGCTCCTTTCTGTCTAAGGCAGGGTATTATACTCTATTGCAGAAGCGACACAACAAAAATTCAACTTTTAAGAATAAATCCATGGGATAAACATGGGAGCCAATGCACTGTACATCCACTTCTATGGACTTCTATGGACTGCCATTTCTATGGACTGTTCGGCTACAGGTCTTCATTTGCAAGGTCTTGAGACTTGTGGCTTCTTACTTACCTAGGATTAATTACTTGCACATGCTTCAAAGAAATGAGTATAATGGTGCACCTTCGCTGACCACCATAAGCTCCTGCTAGCAAAATTGCACCTACACAATAAACACCAGTGGCTAAAAAAGTTTTTGGGATGCTAGGAAAGACAATGCATATAGTCAGATAAACCAGACAAATGGTAGGATACACCTAGAGATCTGAGCAGTGAAGATGCAACTAAAGTCACACAAATCAGACAAATGCCAGGACATATCTAGAGATCTGAGCAGTGAAGACGTACGGCTTCCTAGCTTCTTGAAAACAGAAATCGTGAAACCAAAGACAACGAATATTGCATCTAAGCTCAAGGGTGACTTGGAGCTCTGTTTTCAATAAATATTTAAAAAAAAAAAAGTCTTCAAACATTTACTCTCTAAAAAGCAGCAGATGCATACTGAAGACAGGAGATGGATTTGAAAGAAGAATTTGCATAGAACATGCGGCAAACTTGACGTCTCATTAAGGCATTGTACAGAAGATCCTTCTTTTGAAGCATCTAATGGTCACGATGGAAAGATTTAAGATATCTACAATTCAGCCAAGTGTGATAGATCCAGAACTTCAAGGTGTTGGACCCATCACTTGTTTATGAGGGGAAGTAGAAGGCAAGAAAATCGGACATGAGCAGCGGTGGCCTCAAATGTAGGGAGAAGAAGAGACAAAATCTACATAGCCATATCTCGACGTAGCCCTGACCAGAAGAGAGACCTTGCATACAGATCCTCCACAAATAAAAAATACCACGGCTAGGAGCCCATATTTATGTATCTGGTTTCTTTCATCAGATCTGCATGAATTTACGTCTGCGATAAATAGACTGTTGCAGCATATATGACGTAAGTTCAAACACTGCTGTAGCCTGCACATAACACATAAAACTGGAAAGATCCATGAGTGCTCTCCATAATTTCGAGCAAAAAGATGGAATTCATCATAATATAAGGGTTTTTTTCTATTTTTTCCTGTTCAAGTTTATAATTAAGATCAGACGCTAAAACTGACTCTAATATCCTCTTGCTCTTCTAGTCATGGGTCGAGGTTCCGTCATATTGTATGAAGCCGGCATCCATTCCATTAATCCACTTTAACATGGGGTTTTGTTATTTCACTGGAAGCAATTTGGCTGGCATTTATTAATCCACTTTAAAATGGGGCTTTCTTATTCCACCAGGGCCAAACTATTTACTTATCTAGATAGTCTGGTACCTATAATAGAAGCAACCTATGCTAGCCCAGAATAGATCAAATCTTTTCCTTCTTGATCTAGAGAGTTGTAGATAAAGCCAACCAAAGCTACATGATAATACTGCTTAGGACACAGGAAAAAATATTACCTCCATCCGATAAATCTCCATCAGATAAAGGATGGGTCGTGAATAATGCTTCCTTAGAGACATCATCCTGAAACAACAATCGACAAATTTTCATCGTCCAATACAATAACCGTAATTGATGCTCAAGAAGAAATCATAATATAAGAACATTCAATGCTTGCAAAATGTTTCTGTAGTCTAAGGAATTTCTACCACCTTAGACCTCTCACGTTTAAAGGGAGAGAAATGGAGTGTTGCACTGATCTCCACTCCTACTTGTGAAGATTCTTGCAAATTCCTTTTGACTGGCACAATGTTTGCTAGAATATGCTCATCTTTGCCACTACATCATAGTTGCAAGTCTCTTCAAGGAAATGCAAAACAGGCTTATTCTTTGCCACTGCATCATAGTTGCAAGTCTATTTAAAGAAATGCAGAGGGGCTTACAAATCTGTAAATGGACCATTGAAGCCTCCACGACGACTTCTAAAAGTTACCATCACTTAGCAATTTTTTATAAGAAAGACAAACCCTGTTTAAATGATACTCCAACTTAGAGCGTTGCAAAGAAAGAAGCCTCAATTGAGGATACTGAAATAAAGATCTGGATTTTGGATGCATAATCTGTGGAGTATAGAATAATAAAAATGATGTAAGTTAAGGAAATGACATGAATAGACGGTGCAAATATACATCAATATCTTCAGTATCTAGGAGCAGGATGAATCCAGATCTTGCCCACATATCCCTAGCTACCATCTCTGCAATCACGAACAGAAACTCTGCTCAGAACAGTAAGTACCAAGCCTCAAGCGGCCCAAATCCATAAGCTCCATGCACAAAGGATAAGCTCCATTCGAGGAAGGAGCCCTTTTGCTGAAATGGCAACCAGGTTCCCAGAAGCCCGAACTCGTTTATGCAGTGCATGAATCATCTTCTGCAGTGCATGTAAATGCAACTATTTGGCCGGAATACTATAAAAAACTTGCATGATCTGAGCAATCGTGGCATGCACTGGCCATTTTAGGCATTTCTATCTGCAAAAACCCAAAGCCCAAAATATTTCCCCATTTTTGGAGTGTCGGGACTTTTTTTCCGACGGCCAAAACTTCCAAAACTTTGAAAACCTTAGAAAATCAATCTTAAAAAAATTCCAAATACTTTTTTGGCCATACCGGATAATCCCAAATTAAAAGGTTGATAGCAACATCCCACTAAAGCATTAATCAAATGTCAGATGTGTTGCATTGACTCACTTATTAGATGATTGCATATTTGACCTAGATGCAAAATACATAACAAAAATGAACGAGTTACAAATAGTAGAGTTACAAAAAAGTCTACTATATCCCTCTACCCAGCATATGGAGGATCACGCATTTGATATGCAGATGCTCTACTCCTGCCAAGCTAGATATTCCTGTCAAACTCCAGACCTCAGCAAAAAACGTGTGAGCATATCCAAAGATGGGGGCGCATAGTAACAATAAAAGAAAATTTTTGATATATGGCGGCTTGAAAAATGGGGAGCAGATTCCAGGGGGTCCTGCGATCGGCGGGAGCTGGGAGCCCGGGGGATGCACCTATCGTATGGGGGTATGCCACCTGCGTGCATGGGGTCGGCAAAAACCCCCTTATATACGTGTTTGAATTTTTCCAGAAACCCCCTTTCCAGCCATATACAGTGCCAAAATCGCCCTAAAAACCCCAAAAAGCTACCCCTAGGTACGAGTATATCTACGATTTAAGGGGAAAACAAACCCTTTCGGGTCACTCACATGGTTTGTACGGCCAAAACTATGTGAACCCCCTTGGCTGGGAGTGGGTCCTGAAATCAGTGACCCATTTCTAGGCCGTCACAATATGGAAACTAGGGAGAACATGTTGCTTACCTCATGAGCGGAATCGGCGCCTCAGTTTCTATTCCGCAGCCATAAAAGCAATTTAGGTTTCATTCTGCCCTGTCCGCTTATCCATGATTGCCACGTGGCACTCTTTCATTTTCAGACTTGACATTTAGTCCACGCACTACAAGAGGATGGGGGGTATAGTGTCAACCCTTATGACAAGGCATAAGTCTAGTGTCAATTTTGTGTCGACTGCTACTATCTTGACACAAAGTGCTTGTGTTGTGTCAAGTTTATGTCTAGTGCATAGTGTCAAACATCCCGTCCAATGCAATGACATCCTTTTGTCAACTTTTTTATCGCAATTTAAGTTGGTTATTGCAACAAATTTTGAACA
Source organism: Isoetes taiwanensis (assembly GCA_021234155.1). Classification (NCBI taxonomy): domain Eukaryota; kingdom Viridiplantae; phylum Streptophyta; class Lycopodiopsida; order Isoetales; family Isoetaceae; genus Isoetes; species Isoetes taiwanensis. Next base: position 5,256,394 of record JAJEKV010000025.1, on the reverse strand, counting down.
ATATTATAACTAAGATGTAACAACCTTTTCTTAAGACTTGTAACAAAATGGTATCCAAATTTTTATCTATTATTTCAACTGAATTGTGAGAAGCATTTGTCCAATTTAAGTGGATTGTTGCAACAACTTTTAAACAACATTATAACTATGTCGCTACAATATTTTCTTTAAGACTTATAATGAATGCCATCCAACTTTGTATCTAGTATTTCAACAAAATTGTGTTGTGTATTCATACATAAGATATAATACTGCACCAAGGGATATTACTTGGTACGATTCAAGAATGATTTGGATATTTAAGAACTAGTTGGATGAAGGGGAATAGTAAATGGTGAACAATGTGAACCAAGGAGCAAACCTATTAGGAAGGCAAGATCCATCAAGTATGAGATACTTAAATGTACATAACATATATCAAACTCCAGAACTACTCTTTATATGACTTAATAAATGAATTCATAGAATTGCAAGAAGGTGCAAACAAATGCCAGTCCAATTTAGATCGCTCTTGTAGGCTGCATCTCAACGGATGGACGCTTCCTCTTGAATGATGATCCCGGAGGATGAGTAGCAAGAAGAGGAACCTCTAGTTTCTCAAGATTTACAAGGAATTAGTGATAGTTCCATAATTTAGAGACGACAAATTTGGAAAGACAACACTCAATATCAAATGATCTAAACCATAGTAGTAATTGCAATAAGATTACAATGTTGATTATTCATATGTGAACACATCAATTTGTTCACCTAGATCATGCTCAATGTCATCTATCTCATCATCATCTAGATGTAAACGAAGAGCCAAACCTCTAATTGCTTCGTATCGATCATGTGCATGTCCAATAATTTCTTCGCCTTTCGTAATCCTCATCATGAACATGAACATGGATTGGCTTAATTAAATGGAGATCTGAGCACATAATTCGCTTCTTTATCAACCTCCCTCTTCGTGGGAAAGTGCTAATGGTGATTCGAAAGAAACATGTTCATCCATATCCTCCTCATGCAAATTACTTTCGAGATAACCTTCTCCCAAATATGCACCCTCCTCTTCAATGTCTTCTCCTTCTCCTTCTCCTTCTCCTTCTCCTTCTCCTTTGTCATGCAATAATGTGTCATCATCATTATTAGTGATGTCTAGAACAGCCTCATGCGGGGCCACCACCACCACCACCACCATCAACATCATCAGCATCATCGCCAGATAAAGCAATTATATCGCCGAGCTCTTGGTTGACAATGTACGACAATCCACCGTTTGTGTCATTAGGATTCTCATGGATAAATATCTGCTCAACCCGACTTGGAAACACGAAAAGGTTCTTTTCATTTATTAATACCTTTGAAGAATCCACTTCCATAAATCCGGATGGATGAGTCCTAACTGCTTTTGCCAACGACCTCTATATACAACTTTGAACCATCGTGCCTTCAAGACATTGACATGAAATCAAGGATAATCCAACTCAATAATGTCCGGTCAGATTCCTACATAATCCAGGTTACTCTCCGGAAGGTTGCGATCCCCAATTACTAGATTGACTTTTTGTTCAAATTTACGCCGATGCCTCAATCAAATGTAACCCTACACTTATCAACATTGTTGATGCTAAGATGTTTGTCCATATGCCCACATTGAAGTATAGAATCGCGCCTAGAACCAAATTATAATAGTTATGAGTAATACAGTATAAAGAGAATGAAATTTAGGACCGTAGATTTATAATTTTTACCTTCTTGCTACAACCAAGGGCAAGCTCATAATCATCATCCGGAATACCTTGGCCACGATCTTTAGCTTCGTCCATATGAGCCAACAACCATGCACTATCCATAACATCTGGTAAACTAGATTGTCCCATTGATCGTCCCGTTGACCTTCTATGTGCATCCTCCTTAGCAATTTCGTATATGTCCCTCCACGGTTGCAAACTTGCAGTATTATTAAGGACAAATGTGCTTATAGCAATAAGCATGTCATCACTCAAACTTCGTTCTACTCCATTACCTTGTAATACTTCTGACGTAATCTCTTTGAGTTCTTCTTTTTCCCACAATTTAGGAGCATCTGGATGGCATGAGATAGTGGCATCATTTAGATAAAATAATGTTTCTTGGACAAGATGGCCTTCAGCCATGCAACCCTCCGGTTTTGCCATTTGACGCACAAAGTTTTTGAGCACCTTCATGTAGCGCTCCAGAAAGAACATCCATTCTTTGGGAGCGTGTCCCGCTAACCTTATCTCATTTGGAATATGCATCAAGAGATGTACCTATGTATGTAAGCACCTTTGTTAATTATGCGTATAATCGCTAGAAATAAAATCAGATCAGAGTTGCTACGTATGACTACATAACATTTCTTTAGTAGTACCGGAGGTCAAGAAAAGGCGGTGGGAAATTCCTTTTCAATGTCACAAAGCAAAGATAATCACTTCCTCCTCCACTTTTGATATCTCGCCACTTCAATTTCTTTTGGAAGAGACCCACCTTGCAAATTTACCCAATCGAAATATAATACTCCTTACTTGTGGAGTCAAGAAGTCGCCGATCACACATGGAAGTATATCTTCGCAAAGTCCACTTAATATCATTGCATGTCAGCAATACAATTTATTCCAAGAAATGAAAGCACAAGAACCAAAGTATACCTGAAGAAACTTATGCCAATCATGTGTCTTTAATCCAGTGAGGCCACCTTTTTTAGTAAATGCCTTTCTCAAAGAAGCCCCATATCCGGTTGGTGTGCGCACCTTTGCTATCCTCTTGTTCACTTCGCCCATTGCTTTCCTAGGACCCATGCACCTTGTTTCCACGTCGTAGTCTTCTTTGCCTACCCTCCTGATGGGCCAATATTTCCTTTTTATTTTTTGCTCTTTCAGATCCATCCTAGCACCCAAGGTTTCCCATTCTCCTGTTAAATGTTGCCAAAGAGAATGAGCAACATTCTTGAAAATGTGCATAGGGTCTAGTAAATGGACCAACTCCAAGTCAGTCCAGTACTCCAACCTATAAAAAATTGATAACCTCTTCATTCCAGGAGGAGTTTTTGCATTGGAATCCTTATAACCAGTCAAATAATCCACATTGGGATTCATCTCCTGCCAAGCATCCAACCAATCCTTGGGTGTCCATCGCTTTGGCTTCGGCATCTCATTAGAGCCACGTGCAGAATGGCCCTCTGGCAAGTACTTTTTATGCCCCAAATATATTTGTTTCTTCAGATGTTTTGACCTATAAGAGGTTAAGCTAGTCCCACAAGATGGGCATCCACATGCACCACTTGTTTGTAGACCTGCAATAAAAATGGAAGGTAAGGTACTAGAGTAATAACTAATATGATTTTGCACTCTTACTATATCATACCTGAAGCTTCAGAAAAACCTGGATAATCATGAAGAGTAAAGCATAACATCCCATGGAACGTAAAGTCATGTGGAGTTTTAGAGATGTCGTACATATGCACTCCCTTCCACAAAACTTCAAGTTCTTCTACTAAAGGTTCTAAGTATACATCCATATTTTTCACTTTGTACTTTCCTGTAATAGCCCATTTTATGCTTAATGCAAAGTAAAAATAACTCATATACACATACGTGCTCGAATGATCAAAGTCAAGATGATGTGGCCAGGTTTTGTGGCCATCCATGGTGGGATATTATAATTCACAACGCCACCGCCCACACACTATGCGAGGATGATCTAGTCCCCCATGGCAAACACCATCAATCCCTAGCCCAAGCCTAACATTAGGTAGGTTCCAATGCAAATATGGGCCACCTCTCTTCTATATATTTCCACAAAGTCCCATCAGCAGGTATTCTCATTTTTCCATCAAGCACGATGCCGTGCATGGTAATCCATGTAATCTGCTAGGGTTGGTGATCAAACATATGACTAAGGCGAGGAATTATAGGCATGTGACGTAAAACCTTTCGTGCCACCTTTGTCTTCCTACCTTCTTCATAACGTGCTTCTTTACACATTGGACATGAATCATGGTTTGCATAGTCTTTATGTAAATAAGATACAATCATTGACACATGCATGCACAACATTATACTCCAAAATCCCAAGGATCGTAATAGTTCTCTAGCTTCCCGCTCTAGATTTTGGAAGACAATGACCATCCGGTAATATCTTATCAAGCAAACTATAAAAACATCAAGTAAGTATATCCATATGAACCCCCCCACACCAAAAATAAAGAATGAAGTATATGTACATACCTGAAAAGTTCGGACACACTATTGTTGCTCCAACCAACTTTGTGTTGGAGATTTAGAATAAGCATACATGTGGCAAGGCGAGATACACGGGCATTTGGGAACAATGGTGTGCTTGCCTCATTATGGAGATATGTTGCCTTATCAATGCATGGCTCATCATCTACTTCATGGGCACCATCATTTTTGCACCACTATTGGCTTCTTTGGTTTATTGGAAAAAATTTGTGATCATATCGTGAATTGCCTCCTCACCAACAAAAGTACTATGCGAGCTAGACGCTTCACTAGGTGACTATATGGCCACATAAAGATGTATAAGAAGTGAATATAAATGGAAGAATGAAGATACACAAGACATGTTACAAGCGACGACGAAACTTACATTTTTCTCCCATTTGGAACAAATAAAAACATAAAGAAAGGAAGATAGATGTGATACACTCACAATATTTGCGCCACGCTCGAGATTGTTTTTTTCATCAAGTTGCGTTGTTTGGTCGAATTACATATTCCATACTTTGCTTCATGATCCCGCCGAATGCGATATGAACGACTTGTCTTGCCATTACATTTATTGCACCAACAAGTGCCTCGAATTAAGGTAGAGAACTTCCGTCGGGTCTCCTAGCCCTTTTCCTATATCTTTGTCCGGGAGGAGGATGATGAATTTGATGAAGAGGAGGTCGAAGAAGATGATTTGGCCACTGGCGTGGCAAACAATCGTTCCCACTATTGTAGCTACTAGTTCCAGAGCTCGTCATTTGACATTTGGAAATGGATCTAGTGACACAAAACCTATGGTAAGAATATTGCCTAGCAAAAAAAAAAAAAAAGAATCAAAAGTAAAAAACAACATTTCAATTGACATTTTGAAATGGATCTAGTGACACAAACAATGGTAAAAAAATTGACCCCAAAAAATTTTACATTTGAAAATGTAGTGGCTCAAGACCAATGATAGAAATATTGCCTCGAAACAAATTGAAAGTAAAAAAAGAAACATTTCATAATTCATACACAATTTTTGCATGGATCTAGTGACACAAAAACCTATGGTAAGAATATTGCCTAGCAAAAAAAAAATCTAAAGTAAAAAAACAACATTTCAATTGACAAAACATTTTACATTTTACATTTGCAAATGTAGTGGCACAAGACCCATGCTACAAATATTGCCTAGAAATCCTAATTCATATGCAATTTTCGAATAGATCCATTATAAACAAAGCAGTCCAAAAGAACCCAAAAATTTTGCACATGGTAAAATCAAAAGGTAAATCGAAATTTAAAAACTACATTTCTTCAATTGGGTCCATGGTAGAAACATTGCCTCGAAAAGAACCTAAACCTAACGCAATAGAAAAGAAATAACAGGAAAAAAAAAGGCGCGATTAAATCATTACCGCTTACGCCGATCGAAGCCATGCCGAAGTCTTGCCAATGCCCCGATCTTCTATATCTCTCGCTACTTTCGATCTTATATCCCCGCTGCTCTCGAACTCGCCGGTTTATGTGATTGCTCTCGTGCTTCTACGTGAAGTAAGAAATACGCTTTTGCTTATTCCCCGGTTCCTGAGGTGTTTCCACTTTTAGAATATAACCGTTGTTTTTCTCTCTCGTCTCTCCAATAGATCCGACAAAGGCAAAGGTGTAGCTACAGAGAAGGCCCAATGCAAGTAATCCATTGTCCACCTTTCTTGCTAATGTTCCGGAGGATGTCTTAAGTGCATTGATGACAGAGTTGGAAAATCGAGTAATTAAGGACTCGTGAAGGGATGATTCAAATGCATCCTTCAAGCCATCAAGAAATGAACAGGAGAGGAATATTGGAAATGAAAGGAAGCATAAAGAGAGGTAAGATTAGGTTACCTAATTAGTAGAACATTTTGTGCTGCTATTTAATTTATTGCACGGTTAACAATTGCTTCATATGGTGGTTCAAATCCACTGATTCCAAATATGGGATGTATAGTCTTTCACAATTCGTCCGAAAGCAAAGGTTCTGATCGACCGAAAGCAAAGGTACTTTTGAGAGCTGCTAAAAAATTGGACCGCAGTTTATAGGAAGAGGACGCCCTTGATAAACAAACTTCTAAAGTCTAGCATGTTTATATTAGTAATAAGCTCCTATACCATCTCATCAATCCAAGCCTAAAGAAAGATTCAATTTCCTTTCATCAAAATCAAATTTTAAGAAGTGCGTTAGAATTGGAGTCAACTTATTGAAAGTCTCTCATCTCATTGTTTGTAACAACATACTCAAAAGCAGGAGTCAAACCTCTTTGATATGTATGCATCTGCAATTTGGTGAGTACTCAACTTGAGCATACTCAAGGTCTTGTTCTGATTCTTTTGGTGAAGCATGAAATTTGGATCCAACACATCTTCCATGCCTTCTGCATGTCAAAACACCCCAAAAGTGGAGTTGTATATTGGCATCCAGTTTTGCCATTTCGACCTTGAACAGATCGCCACAAGAAAAGAACAAAGGTCTTGTTCTATGCCACCAAAGAAGTTCTCGCGAACCTCACTAGAGCTATTTCAAAATCTCTTGGTGATGCAAAGACCCACTTTTTGGAATTGTAGATTCAAACTCCAATTGTACCAGCCCCGCAGATCCTCCTACGCAAAGAACTTGGAGTTCCTTTCTTTTCTAATGCTATTAAGTGTTTGTGAAGACACCGGGGAGAAGGGTTATCTAATCACATCATAGCATATAACAAGATTGGGATGCAATCAAGGAAAGTTCATCAATGTAAAGGAGATAGTTTACTGGCCACTTAGCTAGGCTAGGTTTCAGTCACGCGTGATGCCACGAGATGTCGCCATTATCTTTTTTCTAGTTTTCTTTATCATTTTTTTTTACAAGTATCTTCTGGTCATGGTATTATAATGCTACGTATGAACTTTGGTAGGTATCTTTTACCATCGCCACCGCTTTTAGCTCTCACACTTAGCTCTATCAATAGCTTTGTCAATGAAGCTTACCGCAGCTAATGCTAGTTTTAGGTATCATTCTAAAGCTGTTAATATATGTGCAGGCCAAAGAAACGCCGCCAATCCCATAATTCTTCTAGTATTGCTGAAACATCTGCACAAGGAGCACGCAGAAATCCCAAAAAGCATCATATCACCACAAACAGGCACGTGGTGCTTAGCTGCTCATCATCATCATCATCAGATGAACATGACGAGTCCGAGGAACACGATGAACCGACTGACCAAGACGACGTTGAAGATAACAAAGACATTTTGAAGGACATTGATCTCTCTTACAACGCTCGGCCGTGAAGCTGAGGTCTCGTGTATGGCTACATCCACTTGTACATTGAATTACACATTTGATCTATAGGTTTATGTATTGCTTAGAGGTTTAAGCACTTGTTCTTATAGCACAAGGAAATGTTGTAGCATGTTTGTGCTTTTTGGTAGACAAGTTTGTGAATACTGTCCTATCCATAATGCAAATGCATCTTATCATTTTAGAGGTATTGCTGCTCTAACAGTGGCAAAGATATCAACTTTTCTGTCTGATGCTCAATCTGCCAATCCAAGAACAACATATTTTGTCAGTTTCAATAGATAGTCTAAGTTTCAATAGATAGTCTGTTTGTCCATGGATTGTCATAGGAGTCCATGTTGTATCATTTGTTTGCTAATTTGATGTACTTGTTTGCTAATTTGTCCTACTTGTCGTTTGTCATTTCCGTTTCTTTCTTTGCATAAGCTTGCCTCTTTGAGTTTTCAAATTGAAGCGCCTAATCCTAAAAAGCTAACAAAGTTTCCCCAAGGTGATTTATGCTAAGTTTCATCCCAAGCCCTGAGCTCTGGTACCATGAATACTTTGGATCATTATTTAGAAATGAAAGAAAGATACAGCAGGATACAAGCGCCTAATAGAAACACCCTATGCCAGTCAGCAGTGGAAAATCAGCTTCTCCTTCACTGGATATTTACCCGAATGGTAAGTTTTTGGAAATAGCTCCAGGCGCCCTTGCTAGTCTCCCCAAACGCCCACCCAAATCTGCCTTCAACCATGATACCAAGAACCTGAAAGCAAGGTGAGGTATGGACTGAGTGAGCCTAGATAGGAGTGGAAAAGAAGATGAGATTCTGCCACTTTATGAAAGGACATGTCAGCAGCTCTAGGGAATAATAATGGCCATGACTAGATGCCTTTGCTATGGGCCAAGCTTGGAGGCAAAAGAATACCGTCTTCCTGCCACACTTTTATTTGGACTTTCTTGGTAAGATCTTTACAACCAGCGTTATTTCCTTGTGAAAGATAATCAGGATATGTTTACGTAGGATATTCAACAGATTTGATATAATGTCTATCAACGTTTTCTTTTCTGTTGTGCAGGCTTTGCTTTGTTATTTCAGAAATTCTGGTTAATTGTCCTGGCTTGTAAATCAGTGCACTAATCATAACACTTTTCTAACTCTGTATACATTGCCTTACGGCTCTGTGTTGGATGTGTTCAACTCGCAGTTTGCTGGTTACAGATGCCCATGCTAGAAGATCACTGCCTAACTTGACACATGCCCTATGGTGATAGATTCGTGCTCAACTCTCGCTGATAGCTTTTTAGAGATGCCCAAGCTAGAATATCACTCTAACTTGACAATGATACACCCTGTGGTACATCTATGAGTAAGATCACTACCGACAAGATCTGAATCTATATATAGAATTGACCGTGATATGTCATAGAAAAATGCCGCCATTGATCAAGTAGTGTTAAAAATTCTTTGCCAAACCAATGACAACTTCGATTTTGCTATTCATACATTAATCTAGTTCTGGACCCTCTTTTCCCTGTTATTCCTGACTGCCACCTTAACATTTTATATGTTCTTTTCATTATTTCATGTTTGCACTTCGATATCTTGTGTTTTATTTCATTACCTCAGTGAAGCTATGCATCATTTCCATTCGAATCGTGATCATTGTGAATGATTGATCCGGGAACATGGCCATATGAATATAGGAAGTAAATGTTTTGATGAAACTAGATTTCTCTTGTATCAGCAAAGATATGTGCAAAGATATGCACATATGTTCTCAATTCATGTTTGAATGCGGTGTATGCTTTCATAAAGGGAATTGTTGAGGGATGATGCGGACCGGGTAATTTGAGCAAAAAGCATCGGATGCCTTGAAAACGTATTGTAGGGAGGTTGATAAACTTTTAAAGAAATAAAGCCACGCCATCCAAGTAGCGGACCTTGAAGTACATCTACGAAAGCGGTTTACGATGGACTATCCGAGATGGATGTCATGAAATTCTTGAAAAGCGGTGGAAACACCGGAGGTCGAAATTATATCACTTCTTATGCCTTAATGAACCCGTGAATTCTTTTTTTTTTTTTTTTTTGGTTTAAAACTATAGGGAAAATCTTCAAGGAATGTGCTAAAACAATAACGCGACCAAAACCAATGCATGTCGACGATGAAAGTTGGAAGAGGTTTGTCGAGCTTTGTGGTAGGAATTATCAACGGCAAAAGATGTCACGCCAAACGCAAGAGGCAAAGAAATGGACCGGCTCGAGGCATTATGTCCATTAAAACTAAGTTTGTAAGTGCTTAATCACTTTGCACAATTTCAAATGCTTTTCTTTAACTTTTTGTGAATTCAAATACAATGCAGTTTCAGGATTGGGGGTCCATGCCCACGGAGGATTTGTTACAGGAAATTATAGCAAAAGGCGGGTATGAAGCATGGAGGAAGAAGATGATTGCAAAAGGCTTTGTGCCAAAAAAGGTGTGTACTTTCGATTTTTTCTTTCGAAATCAGTGTCTTGCATGCATTACATTTATTATTTTCACTTGTGATAGTTGTTGGCATGTTCATTGCTCAACTTTGCCTTTTAAAGTGAACTTTCCTCTTTCCTCTTCCTCATGTGTAGCTTCTGCAGCAGCCACAACAACTCCAAGCAGCAAATGCTGATGCAAATGTAGCTTCTGACGCAAATGCTGCTGCAGCAGAACATAACTTTCTTATAAGCCTTATTTACTAGTAGGCTACATTAAGCAGCCATGAGTCCAAACTCCCGTTCACCATGTGTACATACACAAGCAAGTTCTCCTTTCCAAATGAACAGTATCCAAGCAAAGTTGAATAGAATTTGATGTTTCCTTGCATCCTGGTCTACGTACTATTAAGCAGCAGTGAAGCAATTAGCTACTAGAATTATTAAGCTTCGCTTTTTCTGCTACTTGTGGCAATTTCTCATGAACAAAAAAGAGTTGCAGCTTGTACTAACAATGCTGCCACATAATTTCTGATTCCTGCACTTATTTTAGGTTCTTGCGCATTGTTTATCCCTTTACTTCTTGTTGTGCACATTACATTGGACATACAATTTGCAATATTAATATCTTAATGGTTTGTTTCTTTGTCTTATGAATCCTTATTGCAAAGAGTAAGTGCTATAGAAGAGCTCAGAGGTATTTTACTTTGGTGGTGTAAATATTCATGTTTGAGCAAGAATTATTTTAGTTCTAAGTGAGTTATTTTTCAATGGCAAGAGATAAAGCCTTGACTATCTTAAAAGGACAAGCCTGTGTGTCATCTTTAAGATAAAACCCAAGAAGGAGAAAGAAGTTACAAACAGGGTAAGTGTATTTCATTCAATAATCGTGGTTTGTGTGAATTTAAATTAATCTTATGTTTATATATTATACATGCAGAATATTTGCTATATTGATAGTGACTCGATAAAGAACCCGATAAAGAAGAATGTGTATGAAGGGCTATCAAAGCGTTTGTATTACATGAAATTCTTTTAATTCAAGCTAATTTCTCTCTTGAACTAATTAGGAGGAAGACAACGATGAAGGCAAAAGAAATGAAGATGGACTCTAGAATCGAGAGGGTTGAATCTGAATTTTATTACCTTTAAGTAGTTTATTGAGACGCTCGAAAATTCAATGCTCAATGCTGAATTTTTTTTCAAGCATGAACTCAATGCTCATTTTTGTTGTTTATGATCCTTATATATCTATAATGCAATTGATTATTTTGTTTTCTTCGAGCCATCAAACTTGTCTTTTTCTTATTATTGAAACTTGCCTGTTGCATTCGAGTAACAATGTAGACAAGTGCAATCCACATTTGAAATGATTTATTTGTGTGTTCGTATTGTTATTTTTCACTATTTCGAGAAGGGTGCGTTCTATTTTTCACAAAGTTTCGTTGATAAGTTGACACTATTTCACAAATGGTGTCTCTTTAAGTTTGCTATTACCTTGTTGTAATTTTGTCACAAGTTATAACCTAAAGCTTGCTATTACCTTGTTGTAATTTTGTCACAAGTTATAACCTAAAGCTTGCTATTACCTTGTTGTAATTTTGTCACAAGTTGTAACCCAAAGCTCGTCACTACCTTATTGTAATTTTGTCACAAGTTATAACCCAAAGATAGTCACTACCTTGGTGTAATTTGGATATAAGTCATTACTCAAAACTCGTCACTACGTATTTGTAGTTTTGTCACAAATCATTACTTAACATTGTTATATGCTAGTCACAAACCATGGTACAACTCAACACAATGCTTCTTGATATTCTTGACACTAAACTGCTATCATAGGTGATGCTAATTTGTCACAATACGAGTTGCAACCTTGTCGGAAACTCTAATAGTGTCGAATTTTTTTGGTCACAATCTTGACTCAATGGTGGTCACCCCAGTGACCAATGATGACGTCTAATATAGTGTCGAGATTTTGACCATTTTGGGAACATGGTAGGTTCACCTAGTGTCAAAAAATTTGCCACTATGCTCGACACTATACCCCCCATTCTCTTGTAGTGACGTTCTGTTTTTGGCTAACATTTCGCTTTTCTATTCTGGTTTTTGTTAACATTCCATTTTCCATTCTTTCTTGGACCACTGCGGCATTATCACCTAAATTGTAGAATAGAACCTAAATTGCTTCCACGTTAAGGGAATGCGTGTTTACCCTGCATTCCGGCAGGGTCAACCACGGAATGCAGGGTAAACACGCATTCTCTTATACGTAAATGACAGTTAGGTGTCATCCTTCCCTCTTATTGTTCGTAGTGATAACACGTGTCCCTTTTTACTTGTTTTTCATTTTCAGGCATGTGCATTATGTAGTTAACATTCAATTTTTTACTTGAATCCCAGTTCAGCTACATTTTTTACTTGAATTCCAGTTTACTTGCATTCAGAGTTTACTTGCATTCAAACTTTACTTGCATTCAGTTTTAAGTTGTATCGTGCAGAAGTTCCCAAACCATATTGGGATACCATTACATATTCGAAATTTCAATCACCTTGAAATTATAGCCCTTTTGATCCGGTTTTTATAAACCGAAATACCCTGTTGGTTCGCGTCGAATTTTTTACGCCGCCATTTACATCTCTATTTCTTGCCTCTATTTCTTCAAATTTGATTTCTATTTCTTTCTTTTAGCGGATCTCTGTTTCTTGACGATTTGTTGATCTATTTCTTGAGCCGGATTTGTTGAGCTTCTAATACTGCACTCAAGATTTCGGCCTGCGACCTCTCAGCCAAGCTTCATCAAAATCTAAGGAACTTTCTAAAGACAAGATAGGAAAAGAACTGCTACAGATCGGAAGGCATTCGAGCCTCAAGAAAGGGCAAAATTTCAAGTTGATTGAAGGTCCGTTAATTTACATGAGAAAAATTTCGCTGAATTTTGTCGCCGCCTGACTGGACTGGCGGGGCCACGGCTCCTCGCCACTGCTGCCCGCCAGGTCAGCTGGTCGCCAGAAAATTTCATCGCGAAATTTTCTCCTCATACAAATTACTCCTTCCAAAAACATATTGGGAACGTGTCTAGTAGGTCCAATGTCTTAGAATATGCTAGAATATTCGCCAATTTGTAGAGTTATGACACGTCCGTTATGCATTAGGACATAAGCATGCAAACCCGCCTTTTGCAAGAAGCAGCTATGGCGAAAGAGCGCTTGGCCGCTGCTACCGCAGACGCCGTGGTGAAGCGCCATCCCAGCGTCATCAAAGAAATTTTCTATGGCCTCTCTCTTGGTATCGTAGGTAACTGCCCTTTTTCTTCTAAACCGCAGCTAAATTATTTATCTGTAAGAATCTTTGCTTCTTGCAAGAACCTTTGCTTCCTTGTATCTTTGCGTTCTGTAAAGATCTTCAAATCCACGCCTCTCTGGATAGTTTAGCTGTGGATCTTTTCCCACGATCTTACTTAAATCTCTACCCGGAGGAAAAAAATATTTGATTTCTGTCTTGCTTCATTTCTGGATGTTTTAACATCTTTAGCGTTTTAGAATAGTGTTGCCTCATTCTCATGCATTCTAAAGTTTCAAATTTTTGCTGAGCCGTGTTTGAGAGCCAAATATTCTAAGCTGTGCTTCTTATATGGACGGAATGCAGGGGCTTGCTTTTGGAAGATGTACCAATATGACGAAAGAAGAAAGACGGAGGAGTTCTATCGGCTTTATGACAAGGGGGAAGTGACCACGTTGGTGTACCCAGGGTTCGAAAAGGTGAAAGTTTACCCCAAGAATTTTGCAGAACGAGCCTCTCCCTAGAGGCTCCAATTTTTGGAATTTACTAGTGCATGTGTATATATATCAGGCGATTAAGCTTGTAAATAGTGCATAACGAATTTTTTTTTATGTTGATATCTGGCATGTCAGTCTTGTTTCTTTACGCGCAGTTGTGAGCCCTTCAACACCGCAAATTCTAGGCACTTGGATCTTTAGAAGTTGGCCAGACGTAGGTAGAAATCGCCTGAGTATCCAGAGTCTCAAGAATATATGGCAAATTGATATGGCAAATTGGGTGTGGCAATTCGGGAATTGTTTGCAGTGGAACGCCCTGTCGGTGTGATAAAGGCAATTAAAGAATCGAGCAATGTAGATACAATCTATTGGATGATTTCTCTACGGATTTTTCTGAGCATAAATAAAGAGATTGGCCATATTCATTATTCAAGTCTCAACTTAAGACTCTGAGCAGTGTCATATGGCTGTAAGAAAAGATGTCAGGATCCAGCGACACAGTGCTCTGACAGTAGAATCGAGCCCCATCGAGTTGGGTCATTCACAATTTAGAACTATAATTGGGCAGATTTGTGAGATCATCCTCTCTGCCGCTTGTTTGATAACAAAGGAGGCAACAGATCTTAGTTCTCAGCCAAAACAGTCTTGTATATGGGAACGGTGCCTTCCCTCACAGAGAGAAGGGCCGTGGAGAAAACTACATCAAACTCTTCTTTCGAAGATTGGACACCATTTTCTTAAATAGGATGGTATTTTAGATTTCGAGTTGTGTTTGCTCGAATACCTATGAGATCTTGCTCGAATTGCATTTGCTCGAACTGGCTTCTTGCATTTGCTCGGAATTTGTGTTTTCTCAAAGAACTCTGGAGAACCCTAAACCACCTGGAAAACCCCTAAAACACCTGAAGAACAATAGAGGTACTCTATTTCTATTCCATAGTGTAGAGACACAAAGACACAACCATATCTCTATTTTGTGTAAAGTGTGGAACGGTGCAAAGAAGCCGAGTGTAGATACCGACGATTCAAGTTTCTTACATCATGATAATCACGTGGTCATACTCTTCAGAATTATATTTTTAAAACCAATCAAATAACCACCTTTTTATTGATATGTGTCATCCAAATGACAAGTTGCAAAACAATTTCTTTTGATATTGGATATTGTGTATATTGACCCTCAACCTCGTTTTAAGAGTCAAACACAAGAAGCCAACCTAAAACTACGCTCAAGTTGTCAAACACAAGAAGCCAACCTAAAACTACGCTCAAGTTGAGGTTAGGACCTCTAGATCACTTGGCTCAAAAAACATTAGTTCATACCTTCCCCATTTCTAGAAAATGGTAGCAGTGCTCAAATCGATGTGATCAGCATGTATTGGATTTTTTTTTAGGGTTTGATTATTCACATTGGTAAAGAAAAGTTTGTAGAATGTTTGGTGAAAACCTTGGCCAAGTCAGAGCTCAGATCTGTGAGATATTTGAGCTGTGGGAGCATAGATAACAAGATAGGCAGGGTTGAGCAATGACAAGCCAACAATACAAGAACAAGCAGCTGCATGCCAAAATATCTGCCTCCGCATTTCTATCCCATCTTTAGCTTCATAGCTCTATAGATCCTCTTGAATATTAGATTGTTGCATATATATTCTGTCCCAAATAAAGCTACAACACCGAAATGATATGGGAAAAAAAAATACGATCTCAATAGAACCTCCATTCTATTGTCGGATTTTTCCACTTCGCAAACAAGTGGCCTCAAAAGGCAAAAATTGGGATCATTTTAGGTTACTGCAACATGGAAACAAAAATAGAAGAGATCACTAGGTGTTACTACAGGACGTAATGCTCAACTAGACTACAAAGGTATTGAGTCATAACAAAAGGAATTGAAATGACGCACGAAAAAAACTCTTTATAAAAAAAGAAGTACAACAAAATAAGGATCCCTCCATGTCTCTGAACCATGGAGGGGCCTTGAATCAAATCATGTGGAGGATGTCACCCTCCACAAAATCGTGGAACAGGGCAAAGAGAAGGAGCTTGTGCTCCTCAAGATTTTTATACAGTGTACCTCTTAATCTTATCCATTCATCTCAATCTCTTCATATGGATCCATTGTGATTCTGGAGGGGAGTCATCCTTTTTCTGCCTCATCGGACTGGGAGATGTAACCTAGAGTAGTCTCATAGGGTGACTCCATGAGATTACGTCTCCGGAAGGCTACAACTCTCGCCATAGCATGATTCAGCCTATCTGCAAAGTGTGCCAGGAGGGGCGAATGGAGTGGACTACCCTAGCTATTGTTCTATGCCAGCCAACACCATTGTCATTCCGTCTGCTGTTATCCGGAGGCCCTGGCTGTCAGTTGAACCCCATGAGTCTGAGCCTGGGGTAGAATCCTCATTTATGGTGCATTTCCTTTGTTATATTGGTATTCTGTTGTTATTCATATTGATGATGATGGATGATGGGCCACCCTTCATGGTGGCATATTATTTATTTATTTGCATTGTTGCCAGATGCTAACATGTATGTATGCTTCAGACATATAGGATTCCCATAGAAGGTGTGGAACCAATGACACCTCTGGGCCCTTCACCCAGATACTTGGCCATCACAAGTGGTCCGAGTCAGATGGAGGGTCCTTCCGTGGTGATGGAGTCGCCATGGGAGGGGAATTTCCCATATTTATACGATGGGAGCATCGCGTAGGTTGGGGAGCGTCACAATGGTATCAGAGCCATGATTTTGGTAGACCAAATCATAACACTAGCTATATTCGGGTCTTCAATAGAAGTGGTTTATTCTTTCTCGAATTCTTCATTTAGGGAGGAGGCTCCCATACTTGATCCTTCATAGCTTTTCTCCCAGGATAGGATTAAAAGCACGTAGGCTCTGATACCGTCTTAAGTTTAGGAAACAAATAACTAGAATGCAGAAAAATATTGAATAGAATAGAAAAATGTGGTTGGGAACAAGCCTCCCACCGTAGCTTCATATAGACATAACTGTCAGGGTGCATTCCCATTAGGGTGAAACTGGGTTTTTCCTCCTCTTCCACATCAGCAAATCAAGAAGATCCATTCCGCCACCAAACGAAGTCAAAAGAATCCTCAATAGAGATCTTGCAAGAAGACAAAATTCTTGTAAGAGGACAAATTGTTCTCTACTAGAAGACAAACTGGGTTTTAATTTAAGTCTTTTGGAAGTAGGATGGAACTTCCTAAATCAAATCAGTTTTCTGTGCCATGCTAAAACCAGGAAGAGGAAGTATGTTGGTTTTTTATCCTTATTAGCCATGAAGCAAAGAGAGAGGCCTATTTCGGTCTAATGGGGATGCACCTTTGCTAATAGACACACTATTCAGATAAGACATGACTCATGTCATCATGTGCCACATCAATGTCGCCATGTGACTAAGGCTGAGTTGGCAGGGTTGTCATATTCTAACATCTTCATCAACTGGAAGGAAGATGCTAAGTTGGTGTGATCTCCTCCACATGATATCCATCAATAGGAGGTATTCTTGACCCCGATGATGGACAACTGGGAGGGTATCAAGTCCCATAAGTCGAGCTCCCGGGTCTCAATGTAGAGGCATTTGCTTAGCTAGCTGCTTCTCCCGAACAAAGTCATCTTCTCTGACATGCTCATTGTCTTTCTCTTCTACTCTAACTAGCTCTTTCCCCTTCTCCGTAGGCAAAGCTTCATCTTCGATGTATTGGTCCGTGAGAATGGCCAAGATATCAAAAAATTGTTGGCCTTCATGTGTCAGCACAGGTGGGTTCTTAGCCCATCTGTCAACTTTCCTTTGAGGACGTTAACTGCGTGGGATTCGCCCTCCAATATATCACACACAATCGCCTTCTCTAGATAGAGGCGAGGTGGACCACCAAGGATGACGCAAAGGGGGACCATTTCTTGAGTATAAAACTCGAGGAAAGCAACATATTCCGGATGGGCCTGCATAATTATTATGAGGTCGATCTTCTGGAGCAAGTAAAGTTGAAGGAGGTCGAATGGGACCTGGGGATTTCAATGCTCACCATCCTATTATTGGAGAAGATTTGGAGCATTCATGTATGTAATAAGGCGTGGAGGAGGAGCGAGAGAGCAAAGGAAGCAAAAGAGAAATGAAACCCTAAGTTTGTTTTAGTGTCACTTTATTTTAAAAATATACTGACATCAGCATCAGTCAAAAAGAATAAAGCAAGTAAAAAAAATAATTTTCGTAGATAACTAAGAGGACTATACAAAATATTGTAGTCTAGAGATCAAAATTTCTGTATTTCTATTCAAAATATATACAACAAGATGTTTTACAAAATGACTTTGGAGAAGACAAGTCATCACGTCAATTACGGTCTTCTTGAATCCGCCGTGCCAAGGCCAGATCCTTTGGCATGAAGGTAACCCTCTTAACATGGATAGCACAGAGGTTAGCATCTCCAAAAAGTACCACGAGATAATCCTCCGCGGCCTCCTGAAGAGCGAGCATAGCAAAGGTTTGGAACTGAAGACCAGCCTGATAATCCTGAGCTATCTCTCAAACCAGGCACTGGAAGGGAAGCTTCTGTAACAGAAGCTCTGTTGTCTTCTGATACTTTCTGATTTCCCTCAGTGTCATGGTACCGGGTTTGTACCTATGAGCCTTCTGTTGCTGAACCAGCCTCTTAGGACTGGTGTTGCCTCCTGACAGGGTGGGGTCTTGCCGCATCCCCACGGTCCTGTCGGCGAGCAGAGCTTGTAGTCTTGAGCTTTTCCTTATAGGCGCTTCCCGACTGACGTGTCGTGTGCTTCCGCCCCCGTTTAACAACAGGGGTTTCAGTCTAGTTGGGAGCCCATTGCGTGTTCTGCTCTTCATTCTGAGTCTGATGGTGGGTCTCTCGCTCAGCATTCTTCTTGGCGAGTTGCTTAGCTTGCCGTTGCTACTCCGTCCGTTCAAACTCTTATTGTGCGACGTGAGCAACTGCCATGAGCTCTTCCACCTCGGCAAGGCGACGGGCGGTGATCCTCCTGAGTAGCTCAGTCTTGTACCTGTCTGGCTTAGCTTGCATGTCTAGCTGGATGGCTATCATGTAGTTCGGTTCAAGATACTTTGGAATGTCGTCCCAAATAAAATTCTGGGATGCCTCGTCGAAATGGTAGGGGGAAAGGTTAAATGGATTTCTCGCAATTATGGCTTGCCATCTCCCAGGTAGGTATACTCCCTACACCGGGCCTTCGGATCTCCCCTCTCCGTTTCACGTGCATCATCACCCCGGGCTAGCTCCATGATTCTTTCGGCCTCCGCCCGAATTGCTTCATCTTCACTCACCTCCACACACGAAGGAGGGTAGAACTTGACGAGCATCAAGACTTGGTCGGGCTGCTCTACCAACGTGTAGGGATCCTCTAAGGCATTCAGCTTCAGGAGGAAGCGCTCCGATAGATGAAAAATAGGGTAGGGGACCCTATGTCCAGTGGCGAACCAGTGAACAAGCTCAGTTTGCAGGAGCTCCACCTTACCTGAATCATTGGCAAGCTGCTCGCCAAGATCAGCAAAGATTTGGTGGACACTAAGGTTACAATAACTAACATAACCTTGGGTACGGGTCATGTTCATTTTTGGACGAAAAGGTACGGAAATGAGGCGCTAGTATGGCGGCGGTGATGGCAGCCAAGAACAAGGTTATGGCAAAGCAAGATTCTCTTTAGCGGCTAGGGTGGATGTCCCTTAGTCAATTGAACTGTCCCCGACATTTTAGCGCAAAAATCGCCTCTATCCGAGTTACCTAGAGAAAGTTATGGCCCGGGGAAGCAAGAGACCTCATTCTCTCCCAAACTTAACATACTTGATTCTAAGGACTCACGCCTTAATTCCTAACTAGCTTAATCCTCCCTAACTAGGCCAACATACATACTAGCTATGGAATTGGGATAATTTAACTTAAGTTATAGTCCCCTACAACTAACCAATCTAACGAGTTAGACTAGGGCCAGTGCAATGATTTGGTCTACCAAAATCATGCTCTGATACCACTGAGACGCTCCCAGAATCTATATGATGCTCTCATTGTACAAATACGGGGAATTCTCCTCCCGTGGCGACTACATCACCATGGAAAGGCCCTCCGTCTAACTCGAACCACTTGGGATGGTCGAGTGTCCGGGTGAGGAACACAGAGGTGTCATTCGTCCCACGTCCTCTATGGGAGTCCTATACAGCGGAAGCGTACATACAAGTTAGCACACAACAATAATATATACCACCAATAAGGGCTGTACCCCGGGCTTAGGCTCTAGAGGGTTGATTGATGGTGAAGGCCTCAAGATGACGGCAGACGGAGATATAACATGGCGTTGGCTGGCACAGAACAATGACTAGTGGCCCTCATGTGCACACTTTGCAGATAGGCTAAAATATGCTATGGCGTGATTGTAGCCTTCCAGAGATGCTACTCACCCTATGAGACTACTCCGGTTCTACATCTCCTCAGTCCGATGAGGCAGGTTAGGGAGGCGTCCCCTTCCCGGACACAATGGATCCCTGGGTGTGCTAGTGGATAGGTACCACCTCGGTGTGCACGCATCCACGACTTTAACCCCCTAAAATCCATGGGCCGCCTCGGCGCACCCATCGAGCCCAGGACGTCCATATAGGCACGTATTCTGCGACCCAGGAGGTGTCAGACCCATATCTGGCCCCAACGCGAGGACAAACTATAAGCCTAGCACACTGTAGGAGCCCCAGTAGCCGCACTCAGTAAGGCTCCACCCCCGCTTCACCATGGTACCCGTTATCTGCTGCCCAGTCACATCATAGCCTCTACAGTCAGGTGGGCTCTTGTGCACAGGCTGCAATTACTAGGTCTTAAGGGTTCTAGCTAGAGATATATCTACTTCTAGGGATCTTTCAGGTCTCTACCCACCCTTAACCCCAGACACATAGGAGAAACAGAAAGAGAGAATATAATCGTGAGCAAAGTATCCATCATCTTCTGCTATATGCTAAGGATGTGGAGTCCAAAGATGGCCTTTAGTCCAAAGATGGCCTATGGTCCAAAGAGGGCTTTTGGTCCAAAGAAGGACCAAAGGGGGCGTGCATGCTATATAGTAGCTCGGGGGAGAGCTCTGGGGCAGTGGTGCTTTGGCTGAGAGCTCGTGGTTGGGTGGTGAGATAGCATGCCATGTCAAGTGTCTGTTTTATCTTCTTAACAGTACATAATAGAGAAATTAACCATCCATCTAATCATACAAGGGTTAGCTAAAGCACAAACTATCTAGAGACTAACCGGTCTCTTGGCTAGAACCATTGTCACGAAAGGCTTCTATTCTTCTGGCGTGGTTCCAGTGGCTGGTGGCTCCTCCTTCCTCCAACTCTTCCTAAATCGATTTGGGGCAGCATTGGGGGTAAGGACCCAATTTGGACCCTATTCTTAGCAAATTCTACCTAGCTAATCGATTTGGGCCAGGGGCTATGCCTAATTAGCTAGCATCACTAATTAATAAGATTAATTAGTCTAAAACAACTTAGCATAGCTAATAAAAGCCCTTTTAGGTTAACCCAAGTTATCCTCTAATGATCCATAAGGATCTACCTATACTCTAGTGACGTGTTATAGTATGTATACGTATACCATATAAATACGTGGAACGTCACATATGAAGTTACATCGGCTTCCATCTCACCAAATAGGTTGCTTTTCCATCTGTCACTCTTAATTCCCAATTAAGCTAAAACCTCAAGGAATCATTGTTCTCTACAATGTACCTTGTTTCCCCAAACTCGCACTTTTATTTTCTAACAGTGCAATTTACTCGAGGCAATCCACCTTACAAGACCGGCTACTCTCATGCATAAAAAACGGTTGCAACGCAACCTATGTCATCTTTTTAAGAGTATTTCGATCTTATTAACATTCACAGCTCACAAATTCTTATCTCTATGTATGCCTTGCAACCATTAGCTTCATGTTCTCTCATGTTTCACTCTTTATAATTCTCACTGTGAGATAGCACTTGCGTATTAAACCATTTTCATGATAATCTCTGCGCAACTTATAATTTCACCACCAACTTCTTCTGACGATTTGGGAATTATTTCATTTTCCTAATTCTACGGACTCATATCTGCGATCCATATTGGATTTATTCTAATATCTTTTGAGCTTCCCATGCATCACAATGTCTGATTTCATATGAACTCTGCATTGCATTTTCCACCATCTTTTAGCAATCTGTTAAGCATTTTGAAATTTCAAACTATCCCGTACCCTTCGATCCTCTATTGCCTTCATTAAGGAGGGGAGACTTTTTATTGTAATATGTAATGTGTTGCCACGGCATAACCCGTAATTCTTGTAGACTTGTCCAGATGCCAAGGACAACATCATTTTTAAGGAAGGGAGAATGTGACGTTCCTTGTATTTATACGCATTTTTGGGTATAAATACATGACACATCACTATAAAATAATTAATGGTGCGTTAATTATTCATAAGCTAAGGTTAGCTATGTAACTCATTAATTCTTAAGGTGGAAATCTGTTATAACCCTAAACCCTAATTCGAATTTAGGGTTTAACCTAATATTAAAAATGCTAAAATACTAAATTACTTAAGAATGACTAATTTAGCATTGACACTTGGCGAGGGCAACTTATGCGCCATCCACGCGAAGAGGGTGATAGTGATGCCCAAGGATCTCCATCTGGCCAGGAGGATCCGTAAGGAGAAGCCCTAGAAGCTTTCCATTTTGTACTTAGTTAAATTATACATATAAAACTTTCTTTTTGTGTAAGTCAAATTCTTATATCTATAAAAGTACTTCCTGTGTAAATTAATTTCTTATATGTATAAAAGTGCATTTTGTATAAATCAAATTGTTGTAAAACCTTTCATATTGTAGTTAAAATGTTCTTATTATTAATATCAGTGTAAAATTTTGCGCCAAAGTCAATCCACTTGAGTCACCCGCTTGTAGATGGGTCCTACGTTATGAACAGAGGCAGCGTTTTCGACCCAAGGTAAACCGGCTGAACTGTGGGGTAATTGATCATTTTTTTGTAATAAATGATGTTAGAATGCTTAGAATTTGCTTAGAAATGCACTTAAAATTTGTTAAAAACATCAAAAAGCAGTCAAGAATGGCCCATTTGGGTCACTCCGAAGATGGCCCCTGACATTGCCTTGGGCCGTTTTTTGTGCACGACCCTGACCGAGTCACCTATAATTCCACTTTTTCATGTCATTTTAACATAAAATAAGTTGCTAGTTAGTCTAGAATTGACTTAAATATGCATTTTAGTGTCTTACAGCTCCTAGAAATGTTGAGTTTTGGTAGAAATCGACCCTTTCGGTCAACACGATAGCCCTTGTTGGTAGCATGACGCATTTCTGATTTGAACCGGCCATGCTTGATCTAAACTTGCCCAAATTTGATCCAACAAACTACGATATAGTGTTTCTTGAGTTGTTTTGCTTAGATTTGCACTTCATGTTACCTAATTTGGAGATCCATCGCGTTAGAACATACCCCTACCTGATCAAGAAGTCTTGGGCACGAAAACCTAGGCAGCCTTAGTCTATAAAGAGGGGCCTCATTTGCCATTTTCTCTTCACCAAATTTGCTCTCACCCTCTTAGGCGATTTTCCAGTCCTTTGTCAATTCTTCCAAACCATTTTCTACTTTAATCTTTACTCAGTGGTGCCCACAAACTTTGTTCAATGGTACAACAGTGCCAACCACATCCATGATTTCTTTGCAGAGGAGGCTTTCTATGTCTTTGATCATCTCTTTGACCTCCATGCAACCCTGACTAGAACCCCTTATTACACAGATATAATATGCCAGTATGACCAACAAGTCTTACCCTGGGAAGTCAGCCTTCCCCCAAGGGGAGGCAAGTGGGTGTCCTTAGAGTCTTTAAGTCAAGTCGTAGGCGGGGGATCCAGAGTCAAGGGCCAGCTGTAGGATAGGGCGAAGAATATGCCTGATTATATGAGTTGTAAGGCTCACAGGCATAGGTATGTCTCGGTGCATGCAGCTTTATCTTTGTTTATGCATTACAGGGCAATCAACGGGGTGGGGGAGCCTTCGATCCAACCCTTGGACCTTGCACCACTCACAAATCCACGAGATTCAGTCCTCAAAGTATGTCTACCATGGCACAACATCAGGGACAGTTTAGATCGAGCAAGACTATGAACAGGAAGGGGAGGACGATCAAGATTGGAAGAGCAGGGAAGCAGCAAGAATGGAGAGGCAAATAGCAAGGCACGATGAAGACATCAGGCTGGCCAACGAACCACCCATCGGCATTACAGCCCTATCGCCAATAGTGATCGAAGGGGATGAGTACATTCTGGCAAATGACATCCTCCATCTTCCATACTGCTTAGAAGAAGGACTCAGGATCGACGAGTTCTTGGGTCTGATTGCAAAGGAACAGCAGAGCGACTTCATCGACTATTCATATCAAGAAGTCCCGGGAACTGTATCATCGACAAACGCCCGTCAGTCCAGAGGAGGAGTTTCAAGCGATCCAAAGCAAGTTGTACAAACAGGGGAGAGGCCCAACTTCGACTAATCGCTCGAAAGCACGGCATGCGGAGGCATCCGGCAACATCAACCTAGACAAAGTGCAACCACCATGTGGAGGGATGATGAAGACCTCCTAGCACTAGACGTCTACGGCAGGCCGCTCAAAGGAAGGGCACATGATCACAGGCTCTGGGAGTGGGGAAGGCGCTTCGATACTATCTCCTAGTCCTTAGTCAGGGCCAGATGATAGTCTTCCACAGGGAGTTCAGCCCACGAGGGGAGGAGGCCGTAGCACTCTCGATAGCACTCTCAGGGTTCGGGCAGCATGCCAAGTTGAGCAACAACGTGGATCATGTCATTCTCTTCAAAGGGTTGCCATGACTATGGGATTAGAAGAGCAAAGCAGAGATGTTTTGCTGTTGCAGAGATCTGGATAATCCATTAGAACTATCATGTTCATGTATGCATCAAACTTACATAAGAAAAATTGTACCTCAATATCATCAGAAGTTGCTTCCGTTGCTTACATGAAGAATTTTCCCTTCATCTTGTAACGTTCCTAACCAACATGTCCTTAACCAACTGGGCAAAACCTTCTAGACGTTTATGAGTAGTCGTTTCTACCTATTTATGCCAGTGTCTCGAGTACGCGACACCAATATCTACTCGAGCAATTTCCCATAAGTCCATTACAATCTCTCCCACTAGAACTATGCTCGTTTTCGAGCATCATGCTTCTACCAATATCTACTCGAGCAATTTCCCATAAGTCCATTATAATCTCTCCCACTAGAACTATGCTCGTTTTCGAGCATCATGCTTCTACTGCAGAAACAACCACACCGTACTTTGCCTCCATGGCAGGATTACATGTCATATGACATCTATATTTATGGCCCCATGGAGACTCGAACTCGAGCCCTGCTCTGATACCAAATGTAACATTCCTAACTGACATTGCCCTTAACCAACTAGGCAAAACCATCTACACGTTTATGAGTAGTCGCGTCTACCCATTTATACCGGTGTCTCGGGAACACGACACCAAGATCTACTCGAGCGGTCTCTCATGGGTCCGCTACAATGCTAACCATAAAGCTTCTAGATACTATCGAGGATAGCATCTCCAAATGTCTCTGAAAGAAGAACTATTAGCATCATAATTCCAGTGCCTCAACTTAATCTATAATCTACCATGTCAATCCCAAGGATCCAACTTGCTCTGATACCAACTGTGGTGAGCCTGCTAAGTTGACCGTCTTGGCAAATCGGGATCTTGTCTGGACTTACGTGATTATACTATGAAGGACTTTGCAAAATAATAGTACAAGTTGGTGAAGAATTGAATCTTCCTTAGAATTGAAAATAAAACATAGCCATAATTTCCAATATCAATCATAGACATCCAAAGATATTACTATCCACTATATATTCTCAAAGTATTTAACATTTGCTGAGTAAATAACTTCATGATTTGTGAAAGCATGATTGAAGGATATTTGTATCCTTACTACTCTTAATTTGCATGTCCTATAGATTCACATTACATGTTAAGATCTTACTCTCAATATTGGTCTCTTTTGATAAGTTCTCTGCAATAGGGTTACATAATCTTCCCTTCAGCGTTTTTGAATTGCATGCTAATTTACAACATTTGTTAGGTTTTGTGACGCTCCCTGAACATATACGGCACTTCGGACGTATACATATAGGGACTTCCCCCCTCCCATGGCAATCAGCGCACCATGAGCAGGGCCCTCTGTCTAACTCGGACCAACCATAGAAAGATGCCCGGGTGAAGGACACGGAGGTGTCATTCGGCCCACGCCTTCAATGGGACTCCTATATCGCGGAAGCGTGAATATAAGGTTAGCACACAGCATAATCATATAATAAATAGCCACCACGGAGGGTGGCACATCCATCCAACTGATGATAACAGAAAAGGAGATGCATCTAATCCTAAGGAAAACACCCCAAACCCCAGGTTCTACCCCTACTCGCATCATTGTGAGGATGGACCGACGGCTCGGCCTCAAGAGATCACAGACGGAGGTATAACTTTGGCATTGGCTGGCATAGAGCGCTGGCTGGGGTTGTCCACTCTATCCGCCCCTCAGGGCACACTTTGCGGATGAGTCGAATCATGCTATGGCATCACTATAGCCTTCCTGAGACGACACTCAAGGTACCACCCTTCGAAGTCTACTCTGTGTTACATTTCCCTGGTCCGATGAGGCGGGTCGGGAAGTGTCCCCTTCCAGGATAGAAGCGGTTCCATGGGTGAGCTAGAGAATACTTGCCGCGATCACACCCCCGTGATCCGTGCAGACCTACTCCCCTAACTTTATCATCAAAGTAGGGATGCCCCATACGGGTCACACCTCCTCGCACCCGTGGGAGTGTCGGACCCATACGACCCCCCCTGATGGGGCTATCAGGCCTAGCCCAACGTAGGAGTCTCGAGAAGCCTTTTATATTCATGCAAGACCCCACCCCCACTTCACCACTGCGTCCCTTCTCTGGTGCTGAGCAATTCCATAGCATCCACGGCTCGGTGGTCTCTTGTGCACAGGCCGCATTTACTGGGTTTTAAGGGTTCTATCTAGGAACATCTGTACTTCTAGAGGCCTTTAGGTCTCTACCCCCCTTTTTACCCATACATCACAGGAGGAACAGAAAGAAAGCTATCCCTATACATCCATCCATCCATAGCTTCGAATAGAACATAAAATAGAGATTAACCATACATCTATTCATACAAGGGTTAACCCTAGCTACCTTCTGAGCATACAAAGGTCAGTCCTATGACTATCTAGGAATCCAAGCTATCTACGTACAAACCGGGATCATAGCTGGGTCCACTATCGCTCGGGTGCTCCATCCTTCCGGCTGGAACATGGTGGAACAACAGCTCCTCCTCCACCAACCTCCCCCAATCCGAATTGGGGCAAATGGGGGTCCAAAACCCCAATTTGGGTCCCAAGTTAGAAACTCTCCCTTACCCAATCGATTTGGGCCAGGTGGCAGCTCCGGGTTGGCTAATATTAACTAATTTAGTATTTTAGGCCCTTTTAATATTAGATTAAGCCCTAAATTTGAATTAGGGTTTAAGGTTAGGTTTCTAACCTTAGCTTATGAATAATTAATGTGCCATTAATTATTCGTAGTGACATGTCACGTATTTATACTTAAAAAGGCGTATAAATATGTGGAACGTCACATTCTCCCCACCTTAAAAGTGACGCTGTCCTCAGCATCAAGACTATTCTTGCTGTAGGCAATACATCGTACATTGGAAGGAAGTCTCCCCTCCTTAAAGAGATAGCGTGAGATTAGAAGTCACACAGACTTTGTCATGTTCAAAGTGATTAAGTTTGAAAGGACTTGTAATGTGCAATTTATAACTCTGGGACAAAAAAGGTAGAGGTATAGATCAGACCTGATCATTGCCTAGGACTGTCAAAAGTGAACAGTCAAGGTGTGTGGAAGTCTCACTGTTTTTAGAGTATAGCTAATTTTGAATTCATTCTTTCTATTTTGTTATAGTTTTGACAACTCATAAGGTCCTATCCTCAGTATTTGACATGCCCCTCACATTTAGGCTTACCCTTTAATACAATTATATCATACTGTATCTGACATTTTTACCTCTATACTCTAATATGAACTACAGGCACACGTTCTTCATCAATTACTATTCATAACCTTCTAAGATAATCTAAGTCTCATTATTCTCTCAGAAGTTTGTGTAAGACATACATAATTATCTCCTTTTATTATGTTTGATTACGTGTTTAAATAGCTCCTTCTAATTATCTTTAATGTTTCCATACGCTCACTCTATTCTAGTCTATCTTAACCATAGGTTATATTCACGTCGGTACACCTTTGAATTACTTATTCATATTATTATTATTTTCGTAAATTTATCACACATACAGACACTCTTATATTTACAGGTATATCTCACAGATACATTCGACGTCATTGGTACTGCCCGGGTCGGTATCTGGCAGTGCTATGGCCATGCAATCCTCCCGTATCACAGAAGGACAGTTGTGACTATGGTGTCCACGGCGGAAGCGTCGAAGACATGTCTGGTCCCGCTTGAGGCTATTATATAGTGATGGATATTGCCATTCAACGTAGAAGGAGACTGGATATAGCACCATATATCTGATGGAGAAGTGGTGTATGATTATCTACCATCGACCACGTTAGAGAGGTACTATACTAAGGTGGAAACTGGATTATAAGTATCCAGCTCCTCAAAGGGAGACCACTTTAGAAGTGTAGGTTTCGACCATGATGGTGCAGGCATAGAATGTCGACCCGACATTTTATAGCTAATGCTACTTGAATGGAGGTATGATTCGCGGAAAGGTAGAGAATAATGTTGTATGAGGATGCGGATCCATAGACTACGGATTATAAAATTACGCATACATTGCGTTTCATAAGGAGATTGATGTTCCTGAGGTGTGCAATAACGATGGAAGCGTGTGCATGATTAAAATGACCAGATAGTCACGTGGATACACTTAATGACGTTGGTCAAATGCATGACCATTAGGGATGGTATAAATTAAGGAAATGGACACATCTTATGTCGGTTGGGAGCATCGAGATGCCGAATAAAAGACTGGACAATAGTGTGGAACGTAGTTGCACACAAGGTGAAGAGAGCCGAGGTCGAGCTGACGAAGACAGGAATAAGCATTCTGTAAGATTGCTGGAATGGAAGAGGGCAATTGCTAGCAAAAGATGCAACCGTCTGAAAGCTACAAAGTATATTGGAGCCCTGGCGAAGCTAAACTATGAAGGAAGTTGACCTTCAACGAGTGATAAACTAGGGAGGCAAGTAATGCACCCACCAGGCCAGTGTTTGGCAAGAGGTACTTGAAAGTTGTGGAGGGATACTTTTGTAAGGGTGTATAATAGAACTTTTAGTTCACATTCCATATGAAGACGTAATAATGAAGATAAGAGTTCCTATACCTAATCGCTAAACATGGCCACTAGGACTTAGGGTGGCATTTGCCCTCGTGGAATTTGTGACTCGAGCTTGAGGACCAAGGGAACTATGGCTAGAGAGTCTAGAAGGTGTGGTGTCTAAAACCACAACATGTCCATGGTAGCAAGAGAACCGAAGTCGAGGAAAAAAGATTGGTGGCAAGTATGAACATAGCTAGGTGGCTATGTCAAATAATCACTATGAATCTAGACTTAGAGTTGGCTCACACGTACCCACCCAAGCCTGGAATTATAACATATTGATAGCTCAAAGTAGGGGCTGATGATGAACAATTAAAAAGGTCTCAAGTGCATAAAATATTCATGCGAGAGGTGATTGTTCGCGATCAAAGAAAGGCTTCCCGCTTAGTACAATCCCAATAATTCCAAGTGCTTACTTGAGCGATGCTAGAAATGTTCAAAGCTTAACGCCCCCGAACATATACCTGACATTTCTAACGATACATAGAGGGACTTCCCCCCTCCCATGGCAATCAGCGCACCATGAGCAGGGCCCACAGAATAAAGGTCAAGATGATGGAGTTGAATAGTACAATAGTACAATTCCAGGATGAGTAGCAAATAGCAGTTACTTGCTAGAAGTTCAAATGTGTCTGTGATAGACACTTAAGACTATCTTTCCCATGATCCATACCCTGAATCAGGCAGAGGTGAAAAGCATGGGTTACATGGAGGTGTAAGTCAGAATATACAGGACTCGAACATGGATACAAGTCCAAAGTTATATCAAATGCTCCAGATTGTAGGAAGACTCATAAAATACTGTAGGCACCTTGATGACCCAGGTAATTTACGATTGGTACTTTAAGGCTCACCCGCTCTTAGGCCATGACTATGGCTTAAATGAGGATGCCAAGTCATTTGGAATGCCGTAACAACAAAGATAACATCATGACAGAGAAATGTAATGACTAACATTTCAAGGATGTAGGACAACGTTGAATCATAACCCCAATGATAGGTGGGTTAACAATATAGGGAAATATAATAGCTTAGAAGCCACAAGACGATTAATGAATACGAAGGAGTAAAATGGATTGGTGACTCTACCAATAAAGGTCACGGCCCAAAGGGTGAAATGTGTACTGTGGGCGTGAAGGGTGGGAATATCAAATCGATCATGATCGTAGAGAAAACATATTGAAGAAGAGAAGGAATAAAGGACCCTTATGAATGATATTTAGCAACTGGATAGGAAGGTTATTTCCCTAACATGAAGGGTAGTCTTTGCTAACATGCAAAGGTATACCAAGGGCTTGAAAGGGGCAAAGCAAGAGCTGAAAAACTCTTTAAAGAATTGGTGTATGGCTTAGGAAGAAGACTTGCATGTCCTAGGACAACATGGTGAATTGAATTCACCAAGGACATTTTTAATAAAATGTATAGATAGGTAGACAAAGATTTGTAACGCCATGCCATATTGGCATCGGCCCATGAGGATATATGACGGACCCCTAGAGACTTGAACACAAGATCTCCGGATAGAGGAGGCCTATCGTGAGAGGGGGTCCGGTGGTACGGTCCCTCAGGATCTTCACGTAATCCCTTGGAATATGTAAGTTCATTTTGGAACTTAATGACGCTTAGGCACTAAAATAATAGTGGGAAAGACTTCGGCCCAACGCGATCTAGATAGCATAGAAGGGGGTGATTAGTCAACAATGGTTGGAGGTCATTGGAATATACGGGAGAACAAGTCCAAAAAGAGGGTAGATCATTGCCAATTTGACAGGCGTGTGGCGCAGATAACTACTCATAGCCATATAGGCGGTGAAGTTTGGTACAAAATGATACCAAGGTTTGTACCCAACACAAGGACTCACTACCTATTACAAAGTATGTGTCATGATCTAGGGGAAGTGATCCATAAAAGGAACAGGACCAATGAGAAGGAATATTGAAGGGTGGTAGGATCAAAGGAATCCAAAAACTGGTCTAGAGGGTCTTCGCATGGCAGTCCCTAGTCGGTTGGACGACACAAAGAGATCCTTTCTGGGAACCGAGGACGAGTCAAGGTTTAGACACTAGAGAGAGGCAACGTTAATTAGAATTATGTCTATAAAACATTACTTGTATAACGTCAATAAGGTCTAATATAAAGCATATGAATGTAGTATGATTGAATCATGGCAAGGCCCAAGAAATTGTGTTATCGAGGCATCTACCAAAGGAAAAATATAGGTTCGAGGAACGGATAACTGGACATTGTTATCGTTGCTTAAAGAATATCCAAGGATATAACACATGCTGCTATTCTAGAGAGTTGCCCTGTCGTTGTTAATTAAATTCGAATTAGTCCCACCAAGAGAGTTGATGTTATCATAACAAGTTGGCCGACTTCTACAGATTACGCCGCTTCATTTGGTCGGTTTATTCCTAGGGGCAACAGCTTATCCTGGGCCGACTATGGCAGAGAGAGGTCGAATCCCCGGGCTATGGCAAGAGTGCTTACTCTGGCGGCTATGGCAAGAGAGCTTGCTCCGGCGGCTATGGCGAAAAGAGCTTGCTCCGGTGGAGTTGTTGCCTCCACAACGTGGATCTATGGAAGGTAGTCTTCTAATTTAAATAGAAAACAAAGCCACTATAAATAAAATGAGAAGTATTACATTTTTTGATAGAGGAACTTAGCCCATTGGTAAAGGGGTTGACTTGGTTGTAGGAGGTCAAGGGTTCAATCCCACAATATGCCCCCTTCTTTTTCAATCCCACAATATGCCCCTTTCTTTTAAAAAGAGTTGTGGTCTAGAAATAAAACATTAGATATGTATAAGAATATTTATAAAACATAAACATTATATAAAAAGAAAGTTGGCTCATTGTTAAAGGTGTTGGCTTGGGTGCAGAAGGTCAAGGGTTCAATCCCAGGATGTACCTTTTGCTAAAAAAGATGTTTAACTAGGCAAAACAGAATATTAGATGTGTATAATAGAGGTATAGAATATATATATCCTACATCAAGAGAGTTGGCAAAAATGGAGAGACTGTCGGGTTATAAGTGGGAGGTCACAGGTTCGAAATGAGGGGGGAAAAGGAAGAATTTTATTTTATTTTATTTTATTTTAGGTCTGCGGGCACCCCCTAACCCTAATTTCTGGGCCTGGTAGGAGACGCGGGGTACCCCCTGCCCGCCAATTAGGGTTTCGCGCCTGCATTGTTTCCATTTTGGGTCGGCCAAAGGGTGTTCTAGACTAAGTAGGGTGTTCCGGACGCAATGGAATAAAAATCGTCGCAATCCGAGTTTCCTAGAGAAAGTTATGTGCATTCTGCCGAAAATGCAACAGAACTTCACCTTAAAATTTTGAATTTTTCTATTTACCTAGCTCAATCCCTCACATACTTAGGCCAAAAACTCATCCTACTTATGGATTTGGTGTACTTTTCCTACATTGGAGGTCTCCTACTATCTAAAAGCAGGCCTAACGAGTTTGACATGGCGATTGCTATGATCGGTCCACCAAAATCATGGCTCGATACCCATGCGACGCTCCCCGAACATATACCTTGACTTTAGACGATACATACTGAGGACTTCTCCCCTCCCATGGCAATCACAAGACCATGAGCGGGGCCCTCCGCCTAACTTCGGACCATCCATAGAAAGATGCCCGGTGAAGGACACGGAGGTGTCATTCGCCCACGCCTTCAATGGGACTCCTATATCATGGAAGCGTGAATACAAGGTTAGCACAAAGCATAATCATATAATAAATATCCACCACTGAGGGTGGCACATCCATCCAACCGATGATGGGGCGGGTAAAAGGAGATGCATCTAATCCTAAGGAAAACACCCCAAACCCCGGTGTTCTACCCGGCTCAGACTACTCATCGTGAGGATGGACGACGGCTCTGGCCTCAAGAGATCAGCAGATAGAGGTATAACCTGGCGTTATCGGGCATAGAACAAGTGGCTAGGGTTGTCCACTCCATCCGCCCCTCCCGTGCACACTTTGCGGATGAGGTAAATCATGCTATGGCATCACTATAGCCTTGGGAGACGCATGGACTCAAGGTACCACCCTTGAGTCTACTCCGGGTTACATCTCCACTGGTCCGATGAGGCAGGTCTGGGAAGTGTCCCCTTCCGGGATAGCGGCGGTTCCATGGGTGAGCTAGAGAATACGTGCCGCATCAGCGACCCCCGCATCCGCACCGGACCTACCCCCTAACTTTATCATCAAAATGCGGGATGCCCCATACGGGTCACACCTCTCGCACTCCCGGAGTGTAGGACCCATACCCGCCCTCTACGTGACCGGCCATCGCCTAGCCCACCAGGAGTCTCGGGAGCCTTTTATGTTCGTGCACGACCCCACCCCCCACTTCACCACCTGCGCCCCTTCTCGCAGGCCGAAAGCAATTCTATAGCATCCACTCGGTGGTCTCTTGTGCACAGCCGCATTTATCGATTTTAAGGGTTCTATCTAGGAACATCTCTACTTCTAGAGGCCTTTAGGTCTCTACCCCCTTTTTACCCATACATCACAGGAGGAACAGAAAGAAAGCTATCCATATACATCCATCCATCCATAGCTTCAAATAGAACATAAAATAGAGATTAACCATACATCTATTCATACAAGGGTTAACCCTAGCTACCTTCTCGAAAGCATACAAAGGTCAGTCCCTATGACTATCTAGAATCCAAGCTATCCACATTACAAAACGGGATCATAGCCTGGGTCCACTATCGCTCGGGTGCTCCATCCTTCCGGCTGGAACATGGTGGAACAACAGCTCCTCCTCCACCAACCTCCCCCAATCCGAATTGGGGCAAATGGGGTTCCAAAACCCCAATTTGGGTCCCAAGTTAGAAACTCTCCCTTACCCAATCGATTTGGGCCAGGTGGCAGCTCTGGGTTGGCTAATATTAACTAATTTAGTATTTTAGGCCCTTTTAATATTAGATTAAGCCCTAAATTCGAATTAGGGTTTAAGGTTAGGTTTCCACCTTTATAATTTATACTTAAAAAGGCGTATAAATATGTGGAATGTCACAGGTTTTGAATTCTTCAGCCTTTTCTTACTCCTGGTCTCCCATGGGAACATATTGTGCGTGATTGCACCCCTCTCCATACAACTGCACTATGGCCAGCATTTCTAGCATATATTCTTTTACCTATATTCTAAAATCATAACCTTTAATAACCTATCTTATAATGGAGACTTAAATATGATTTAATTATTTGCCTTCTTTACACTTGGCATTCTTTAAGTATGATTTTAGGACTGGATAAAGGCAAGTTGGTGATACAGCATTAAACTATTCTATTCTATTATTTGGACTGATGGGCCTTTTGGATTGCCCTTGTTATAGGGCAATTCGTTAGGGAGAGGGTGGATTTAGCCATAAAAAATCTACTGATCCGACGACTATAACCATTGGTTGTATCTTCGATGATGAAAAATATTTTTGTACTTCTCCATATGAATGTGGACCCAAGGTTTTGGTCTTTTTGGATGCCGAAAATGCGTTGGTCCGTTGGAAAATGCATTCTACCTTAATCGTTTTTTTTTAGACTTTGGCCTTTCCTTTTGCTGAGTGCCTTTTTAAGACTAGAGCCTTACCTTCTATTGATATTTTAGAATAGAATAGAATAGTTTTTTAGAGTAGAAAGTGCAACATTAAGCACGTGCCAACATGCTATGGAGCTCATTTTTTCGCACTCATCTCTTAAAACAGGTTAATATAACCTTCCTTATTTGAAGAAGAAACCAGTCATGGTTCTGTTTCTCCACTTGTTATGTTAGGGATAATGGCCATGCAGTGCCCTTACGCATTGGACAAGGATGTTCGCCTGCTTGAAGAAGAAACCAGTCATGGTTCTGTTATCCATTTGTTATGTTAGGGATAATGGGCACCGTGAAGTCCCATTACGCAAGTTGGTTTATAATGGAGCGAGCCATAATAAATTCTTGTCCAAGGGGCCTCCTATGTTTGTTATCCATTTTCTTATAAAATTAGGGGGAGAACTTTTTGGACACGTGGCATCATCGCAGCCCACAAAACTTGAAAACCGTTATAGAGAATAAAGAGAAGAATCGAGGAGAGGGAAGCCAAAGGAGATTATTTGCTTTAAATATTATGAAATATGGCAAAATGTTCTCCCCCCTAATTTTACGAACTAGCATGACTGCCTATTGTGCCATTTCCTATTATGCATTGGACAAGATGTTCTCTCATAATTATACATGCATATTGTATGCATTTGTCAATTCGACATTTCATTGTGGAAGTCCTCATTAATTGTTGGTTTATAATGGGGATAAATCGGGTAATAAATTCTTGTCCAAATGATAATCAACATTTTCTTATAAAGCTTGGACAGTTATGAACAATGACAACTGACCCTTATAGAGAATATAATTATTATTATTATTATTATTATTATTATATCATTGCCCTGAGGGGCCTTAAAGGCCAAAGAGCCTGAATACAGATAGTATTTTCACATGATTTCCAATAGAAATGAACGACATTCATCTATTGTTTTGATATAACATCCAATGTCTTCTAAGTCTAGTAAAAAGGAGAGCTAAAACTATCCAAAGATGAATATTGTGTGTTTTGCTAATACAAAGAAAAGATATTTGTAGGCCGAGCATGAGGTAAAAGAATTGATCTTCATCTTCCACAGGAAAGCCGATTCACATAGTTAAAAACTCGATTTTCAATGGGAATTTTAAACCAGGTTTTCAAGATCACGACCTTTTTCCTATGTGGATCCCAACCCCACTGGATACTATTTACAATGGTTCTAATTCAAGCAATATATCTAAACGAAATTAAGATTCAAGCAATGCTTGCTCCACATAAAGACCATCCATGGCGTAAGCTCCATCTTTTATAATCCTTGACATCCTCCCGCCTCCGGTGTGGACCAAAGTTTTTCGTTATAATAGAAGCTAGAAACGGAAATTTTTGCAAGTTTTTATTGTATTAGAGATGCAAAAGTTTATTTCATAGAAAACCATTCTTACAGAATACAAAAGATGGCTTCAGAAAAAAGTAGATTTGCATGTGTTGTACGTTATACATCATCAAATATGCTGAGTCTTTGTTAATTTCGTTGTCAAGTATTACGATTATTAATAGCTATAAGGCAAAGGTAGGCTTGCCATGAAGAAACAATGTGAAGAGGAGGAAATTTTGGCCCATGGGCATGTTCTATTGAAAGGAATTTGCGAAGAAGAAACGGAAATAGGTAGGCAACGCGGAAGATAACAAGGAAAATCAAGCAAGAAATGTAAAAGATGATTTATACATCATGCCAAAGCATGTCAAGGTATGTAGACATCCCTTTAGAACAGTTAGTTTGGACATGAAGAAGATAGCATTACTAGATCTTAAAATTGGAAAATAATATTAGTCACTGATCAGAGTAAACTGGGTCTTCTTGAATGTTTAATCATGTTGCTTTGCTAGTTGGTGAATCTAGTGCTACAGGCCTTATAAGGATAAAAAAAAAAGGGGAAGAGAGAGAACAAAACACAAGACATAAATAAGTTTGACGAAGCTAATTTTATCAGATTTTACACCATCTAGTTAGATTAGCTCTAAGAATGGAAAGGCATTGCTACGGATTCCTTGATCGGCATAAGCAGAAAGCAAAATGGCCTAAGAGACAACACTCCTATAGGACATTTGCTCAAAATATTTATGAGCATCTTCATGTCTGAGAAGTAACTTCTTTCTCAAGAGTCTGCTCGAAAAGAAACATGAGATATCTCCACTATATTCCATGATATGACATCTCCTTTGGCATTTGGTTAAACACGTGAATATATTCCACGATATGACATGTGCTTTGGCATTTGGTTAAACACATGAAGCGCCCTCTAATGTTTATGATATTTTTGATACCAATATGGCCACATTCTCTATTTAAAGCAAATATCTCTTTAGCATGACACATTGAACATAAACTTGTTCATGTTTTTTAAAAGCTTGTGCTAAAAACACATTATTTCACATGGTATGGGGCTATTCGTAGTGCTTTCACACCTTATTTGAAATTGCCTTTAAAATTGCCTTTGCCAAGGAGGAGGAATTTGGTTGGAGCAGATAGATAGATAGATAGATAGATAGATAGATAGATAGATAGATAGATAGATGAGTATTTTTACGTAATGCCACAGCGTCCATGAGGATATATGACGACCCCAAAGACAATAACTCAATGTCATAATAAGACTAGTTTAACAAATGTATCCAGTGAGCTAAAGAACAATGCCAAAAAAAATTCTGTCTCGAAGGCTTAGTAGCTCCCTAAAAGGGAAAATATTCTGAAAATATTAAGCATAGGCTAGAGAGATATCTGTCACTTTGTACATAGAGTGGGCATTACTTGGAAAGTTGAGCCAGCACAAAATAAACAGAGCAGCATTTCGAGCTTGATCCAATTGCGATATGGTGGCCCAGATAGCATCTCGTCAGCTCTTTATCGGAGGACAATGGCAACATCCTGTTCGTGGTGAAAGAATCCCTGTCGTTGATCCAGCTACCGAAGCCGTTGTAGGTAGGATTTTCAATCTGTTAAGAAAGAATAATACAGCATTTGGCAGTTTCCTTAGATTGATCTCTTCATAACATTCAACTATTCCCTTCCCTTTTCAGGTGATATCCCTGCTGCTACAGCTGAAGACGTTGAACTCGCTGTGAAGGCGGCGAGAATTGCCTTTACAAAGGATAATGGCAAGCATTGGGCACGTTCTTCTGGAAAATATCGGGCTAAGTTTCTCCGGGCAGTATCATCTAAGGTGTACCAAAACTTTTTTAGATCCTTACAGTTAGTTCTGCTCAAATAGTACACCAGTTTATTTGTTCGTTCAGTGCTCATACTTACAAGCCACTCTTGCCTTCATCCTGACTTAGAAAGTGTAATTTCAGAATGGTCGTTTTGCTTTTAGTAAAAGGAGCTTGTGCATCATCTGCATCACTATAACAGATAGTCTAGGATTAATTAATTTTTTTTCATGTTTGCATTCAGTTATTGCAGGATTCTTGCATTTACTTAAATCCAAACCTGTCATGACAATTGTGGAAATAAAAGGTTCGTTTTCCTCTAATCACTTGCAAAGACACAATTCTTTTTGAGCATGAATGCCTTCAAAAGGAAAGCATGAGGGGTATAAAAAGGAAAATTTCATAGGTCCTCCTTGACAGTTCTTCCATTTCTCTAAAACGCATGATGGAAAAACATTGGTGCATAGTCCTGCTTGATGTTGTTAGGAATATTTTATTCAACTTACTTCTTGCAGATAATAGAGCAAAAAATAAAGTTGGCTGAATTAGAAGCTCTGGATTGCGGGAAGCCTCTTGATGAGTCAATGTGGGACATGGTGAGGTTCAGGTAACAGTTTTGCAAAACATTATTGTAATAATCTTTGACTGTTTCATGTTTGACAAGGATGATGTCGCTGCGTGCTTTGCCTACTACGCCGATTTAGCTGAAAGTTTAGATACGGAGAACTATGCTGAAGTAGAGGTCCCTCTCGAAACATTCAAATCGTATGTCTTGAAGGAGCCTCTTGGTGTGGTTGGCCTTATAACTCCATGGTAAGATTGTGTAATGCTAAGCTTCCTTGTTGATAACCTGCTATACCCAATAAACATGACAACGTTATTGATGGGGAAAGCTGGACTTCAAAAACCAAGACCATGCTATATTGAGGTTCATTGCATCATTTTTGTGTGAGGCTAGGTTTGTCCAATCAGCCTTGGAAGAGAGGTGCCGAATGAATCTCTGGGATAATGGAACATATCGGGTGTTAGTGCATGCATATTCTGTTTCTTACGCACTTAAAGGCCTTTTAAATTGGTGGATTGCATCCAGTCCTATCTGCCTCTTCTGCTTGGTGTGCGTTGAGATATTTTTTTTTCGTAAATGCCTACAGAATAAGTGCTGTAAAACATGCTAATTTTACAGTTTATACTTTTTAACTTGCAACAAAATGAAGTACATTTGACATTGATGGAGGGACCATGGCAGGAATTATCCTCTTCTGATGGCTGCTTGGAAGGTTGCGCCAGCTTTGGCAGCAGGATGTACTGCTGTCTTGAAGCCTTCTGAGCTGTCTTCTGTGTATGGCAGCTCCAATTCCTATTTTTTTTCAGTCTCAGAAGAAAGTTTTTAAATAAACTGATTGCTGCTATAAATGCTTCAACAGCACATGCTTAGAACTAGCATCGATCTGTGAGGAAATAGGACTCCCTGCTGGTGTTTTAAATGTGGTTACGGGGTTGGGACCAGCTGCTGGTGCACCATTGGCATCTCATCCAGATATTGCCAAAGTATTATTGCATATTCCAACTTCGAAGTGAAATATATTAATTGCACTATGCTATTTCACTTTGAAGTTCTGATTATTACCATCACTTCCATGTGTGGTTGCAGCTGGCTTTTACTGGTAGTTCTGCCACAGGTCAGAAGATCATGTCAGCAGCGGCGGAGAACATTAAGGTTGACATTTGTTTCAAACTTACAATTAGTTTCTTAAAATCTAAGGTTATAGGATGGTTGCATGTAAATTATACAAACATTGTTATGCACTCAAGGAAAAAAATGACGACTTATTACTGTATTTTAATGCTGCTCTTGCACATTAATTGAGACCCTAACTGCTCTTTGCTTCCTTTTCCAGCCTGTTACCTTGGAACTTGGCGGCAAAAGTCCTATCATTGTCTTTGATGATGCAGATATTGATAAAGGTACTAGACAATATGCTTTGATTTTGCATAACCTTTTTGATTGTCTAGATGGAACATTCTTGCACACAATTGGGGATTTGTGTTACATCAAAATTATGTCGAAGATGCAAGACATCATTAATCTGCATGGCCTTGTTCCAATCTTATGCTACTTGCCATTGGCTGATAATCACACTGTTGATTCTAATTCTTTGTGAATTATAGACTAGAAAATTCAACTTACTTTGAATTACTGGTTACCAATTTAATAAGAGATGCTGTCCATCGTGATTCAATAATCTCAGTTTTCATCTGCGAATGTGTGTTAAGATTGGATCTGGATGAGAATATTTCTTTGTCGTGTCTCGGTCATTGTTATTACTGGAAGGTATGGATGTCTTCTTAAACCACATTTTGACAGACAGCCCACTGCGGTGCGAGGAAGGTTGGCAATGACTCCAATGCAAATATGTTCAGGATGATTAGTTGTTCCTCGTTAAAATTATGTTGTTAGAGGGTGCTTGTTTAAGCATATGCTTGAACAATCACAGCCTGCATTTCTACTAGTCCCCAGTCTATTGAAATGGTTTTAGTTTCTACCTTGTCTATAAAGGTAATTGTCTGAGATTGCAGAGATGGGCCTTCCATTTATGGTGATCCTCCTATTATTGCAATAGGTATTTGTTCTGTCTATATTATGACATTCATTTCAATAACAGCTGTTGAGTGGACTATGTTTGGAGCATTTTGGACAAATGGCCAGATTTGTAGTGCAACATCTAGGCTCCTGGTCCAGGTAGCACATCATTATTTTGCTAAATTTGACCTCAAACTTCTTTGGGAATTGAGAATAGTGTGATTTCCTATAGGAAACTATTGCAGCTGAATTCATTAATCGGCTTGTTGAATGGACAAAGAGCATAAAAGTGTCTAATCCATTGGAGAAGGACTGTAGGCTTGGGCCAATTGTGAGTGAAGGACAGGTAAATGGCACATGCAGTTGGCTGTTCTATTTATTGGGTTTCTTATTTTGACAAGTATGTTTACTACAGTACAAAAAGGTTCTCAAGCACATCGCGCAAGCACAAGCAGAAGGGGCCACACTGCTTTGTGGTGGTAGGCGTCCTCGTGTAAGTTAGTTTTTAATTTTAATTTTCATCATTGTTCATAGTGTAAGGAGCGGATGTGATTGAGTTGCATAAGAGAGTTTTCAATATTGCTAGGGCTTTTGTGATGAAGAAACTTACACTGAATTTTGTTACGCTGTAGAACTTGGAGAAGGGATACTTTGTGGAAGCAACAGTATTAGGGAATGTAACACCACAAATGCAAATATGGAAAGAAGAAGTATTTGGTCCTGTCTTGACAGTAACACCTTTCAAAACAGAAGAGGAAGCAATTCAACTAGCAAATGACTCACAGTATGTTTTTCTGTTGTACTAAACTTACAAGTATGAGTTGATATTTATAGTGCAATAGTGATTTACAGTAAACAATAAGAAGTTGCTTTAGGAAGTGTACTTATAGACAGAGTTTCTTGTACTTTGCTATTTAGGTATGGATTAGCAGGTGCAGTAATCTCAAAAGACAATGAAAGATGTAAACGTGTCTCGGAGGTATCATGGGCTCAGTAAAGTTCTATTTAATTTACGGAGGAGAAAATATGTGAACAGAGAGAGTTTAATGCAGGCTTTGCAAGCGGGCATAGTATGGATCAATTGTTCTCAGCCAGTATTTGTTCAAGCTCCATGGGGTGGATCAAAACGCAGCGGATTTGGCCGTGAGTTAGGAAAATGGTAAGTTTCAACTTGCTTTGGCACAACAAATATGTGGGATACTAAAGATTATTTTTTCTTCGAAACAGGGGCCTAGAAAACTATTTGAATGTGAAGCAAGTTACTAAATATATCTCGGAGGATGCTTGGGGCTGGTACCCGGCACCTTCAAGAATGTAAGTCTGAATTATGGACACATTATCACCCACCACCAAGTCATTCCAGCAGAACACACAGCTACTCCAATTTGGATGTGCAAGGTGCGAGTCAAGGAGTTATTAGAAAGAGGTAATAAGCCTGTTGTCTATGGCACCATTAGTATATACAATTTATGGGATTTATTCCAATATTTGGATGTGGAAGGTGTTAATGATACGGTGTATAATTAGTGGCAGCCTCATACATCTTTTGGAGAAGCCTGTAAGCTTGAACCTTAACCTACAACTCGAGTGTTAGTATCGTTCATTAAGTGCCAGCAATCTCCCATTAGTCTCAATGTTAACGTGAGGGGCTGCCAAATCATTTCAATAAAACATGACAGGATGGCGTGAAAACTATCACTTTCATTTACTAAACTTTTGGTGAAAATAATATTTCATCATCCCGCAATGCAAAAAATAACGCATAACATGGTGAAAATGTAAAAGAGAAAGGAGGAGGGCCTTACACAGCAAACTATTGGTAGCTAATTTTATGTGGAATATTCCAGAGAAAAAATAAGGTCACCAGCCTTTAACTCATGATGCAGGCTTTACTATTTTCTTGCAGACGTTCTAAAGCATTAACACAAGTATCTTTTCCATGGTCTCCCTTCTTTTTTTTTATCTGAAACCATGTACCAAAGCCTTCGGGTTCTTGAGAGGACCCATTTGAGTGTGGAATGTGGGAAAAGCCTATTTACATTAAATATCAATAACTGTTGCAAAGCATTACTTTGCCATGGTGGATTTTAGTCAACCATCGCAATAAGAATGGACCTTTGGCTTTATTGAGTGATGCTAGAGTGGTGAAGGTGGAGTGGCCATGTGCAAAAAAGTGGCCAATAAATGTGGATAGTCTTCAATCGAAATTTTGGCCTTGTGAGTAAGGACAAACCAATGTGGGAATGTATTGCAGATTCGGCAATGTGGTATACCAAAATAGAATGGATAGTCATGGGCAAGACAAACAATGTGGGAATGTATTGCAAGCGGCTTTACCAAACTAGATAAATAGTGGGGAAAGGTTTATTCCCCGGTCCTTACCAGTGTGGGGAAGGTTTCCTAACCAGTCCTTACAGGTGGGGTCATTTGTGAAGTCATCTTATAAATGTCTGAAAATAAAAGGTATTATAACGTTGAGACAAGTTGAATGTGCAAGTCATAGACACACACAACCGAAAGAAACGGAGAGGTGCATGGATGAAATTTCTCCTCCCCATGCATTATGGGTTATTTGGAAGAGACGTAATACTTTTACTATAGGCAAAGATACATACAATACAGGCTCACAGGCACTGCACATACTCATAAATAAGCTGAGAAAGTTCATTTGTGTTTGAGGGCGATGTTTCCTTTCAATTGTCAGTCTAAGAAACATTCATCAAGCCACCACTATAAGCAATCAACTACATGTCTCACCATAAAAGGGCTTTGTAGCTATCCCTTCTTCAAACTTGCACAAGAGGGTGTCGATCTGCTATAGAGTATCGTAAAAGTCTACTTCTATAAATAAAAATTAACACAAAAGTTGAGTCCTTCAAAATTCTTTCATACAAAAAATTTATCGTGCAGCCAAGGCCGCCTCAAACATTTCTCTTTTCCAAGCCCGTGTGTATGGAAGTGATTCACTAAAAAGAAATTTCAAGCCCCTCTGTTGACTCACTTATTGGGTGGAATCATGTCTAGCAGTAGAACATAAGACACTCACACTTCAATTTTGTGGACATATTCACACTTCTAGGATTCGTTAACGTAATCCTACTCGTTGAATTGGCTGGATGGTTTGTTTGGTCACTTTGTGGTAGATGGTCGCATTTAGCCAATTCACTCCTCTATCAATCAAGATGGTGTATGGAAATTTAGTACTTTATCCCATTGTTACATTCAGTTAAATAAGATTTTCATTTCTGAAGATAAAAATTTTCTGCAATGGGTAGATATCCCCACGTTGATACCTAGATATGCCATGAGATACTGCTAGCATTTTACTTGGTATAAACTACAATACGTCTGACAAACCCCCCCTACAATATTGATTCACTACCATTTGATGTAGTAGTTAAACATTAGTTTGAATACGACAAAGGATGAGTTCAAGTTATTGGTGAATAAAAGCATCCAAAAGAGCAATCAAGGCATTGTCTAGCATCTTGTAAATTAGAGTTCCCGCAATGCAATGGTTCTATGCCATCATAGAACCATCATTCTTGGGAAGACGGCATATCTTTGGCCTATTTTTATCAGTTTTTTCCCCTTTTTTCTACCGTTTCTCTATATATTGTCATTGTCTTCCAGTTCATTCCTATCGGCCTTTTCTTTGAGCGTTCCCTTTCTTCCTTCTTCTTGTTTCTAGTTTTCTACTTTGTTGAGTTTGGTTGCTTGAATGAATTCTGTTATCTTACTTAAGCTGCTTAATTAGTTTGTAGGCAGATCTTAGTTGGTTTTCATAGGTAGAACGACGCTTTCTCCATCCTTTGTTTTTTGTTCGTCCTTTGCTTCTCGATGCTTGTATACTCCTTTCTTCTGTAGTCTCTCTCTATTTAGATGACTTATATAGATTGCTGGATCTTAGCTTTTGTGACGCTCTCAGAATCCATACGATG
Organism: Isoetes taiwanensis; assembly: GCA_021234155.1. Taxonomy (NCBI): domain Eukaryota; kingdom Viridiplantae; phylum Streptophyta; class Lycopodiopsida; order Isoetales; family Isoetaceae; genus Isoetes; species Isoetes taiwanensis. Next base: position 5,211,796 of record JAJEKV010000025.1, on the reverse strand, counting down.
CTCCCATCGTATAAATAGGGGAATTTCCCTCCCGTGGCAACTACATTACCATGGAAGGGCCCTCCGTCTCGTAGTTCATGCCCCATTTGCAGGAGCAACTTAATTGGTTCTGGGTTTGAATCAAGAAAATGTTGGAATCTCCTAGCACGGGGATAGAATCAATGAACAGAATGCTATTTAGAAAGGGTCTCTTCATTGAGGAGGTTTTTTCTTCAGAGATCCAGATCCATAGGATAAACCAAACTAGAGGCCATGATTTGAAGGTGAATTATCCAAGGTATTAAACATTTAAGCTTCCGGACAGCGGAATTATTGAATCAGGCAGCCACTCTAACCTTGCCTGGATGATGAATCAAGCTATGCAAGAGGAAAATAAAACAGTTAAGCCCATTTCTCCAAAAATACACATTTTGAAGGTTCGAAAGGAAATGGTTAGCTAATCTACAAAGCAAGGATTCAGTGCAGAATCATCCCAGCATGCCCAGAGGGTTAAGAACAAAATACAATTCGGATCTTTGTACTAAGCATATCCACCATAAATCCGTTTGGCTTTAAAATAGGCATAACACGTGTTGAGCTTAAACGTATCCTCAGCACAGAAAAAATAAGCTCAAACAAATATTCAACTCAAATAAAAAATGAAACTGCATTATATATGTTGGACAACAATGGAAATCTTCACTTTCTTCATGGTTTACCAAATAAAGGATGCTAAAATACAATGTCTTTAAACTTTTTTTAAGAAATAATTTGAATGGATAAATCATTTGCCCTAAAAGTTACGAGTTTGACTCTCATTAGAAATATAAAAATAGTATGAAATACCTCCAATTTCATGGGCAAGAACGTTTTAGAACACGTGTCATAAAATTCCTGTCAGACCCTCGAGTTACACATGAGATCAGGAGTGTTTGGCTTTCGTTTTCGATGACAAATTCTAAATCAGAGGATGGCAGGAAGAATTAGAGATACGAAATGCAATATGAAACGTAGATATTTGAACAGCAATTCTATAATGTATGTTGTCAAATCAGTGCAATGAATGTTGCCATATTCTTTTGTTGAGGATTGCAACTGCTGAATTGTTTCGAAGGGCAATATTATTGTCTCTATTGTGTGCCCTTTATCAATATGACCCAGCATTACTACCTAGGTTGCACATCTCCATCATGCAAATGCAACCCCATGGGAACTTCTAGCATATAAGAATAAGGGAACTTTGCCCAAATCAATATCAAAACATCGATTATCTTCTGCATTATGTCGTTAAATATTTGGGGGTTTTATACTTGCTATGCTTTTAACTTAAATCAATATTGATAATATAGGTCTTGGGCTCAATAATCAAATTTGCTATTATATTTAAACAAATCTGGATATTTAATGCATCTTACTCTTTATGTTTATATTAAATACCATGTTGCGTTTTCTTTGTCTGCCTCTAAATAGTACAATATTGATCCCATTATATATTCCTCCAGTCAAAATAATCTAATTTTTAGTTTTGGTAACACCATTATCCACCATCATCTCCCAAAAGTAGATAGTTTAGAGATACAACAAATTGTGGACCTCTTTTATTGTCGAAAACAGAAGGCATGACGTATATTTCTTTTTTTCATGTTTCCACAAGAGCAGCTTATTGTTTAGGTATGGTAGAATGCTATATCCTCCTAAGGAAGGTTTTCCCCGACAATGGACCACAAGCAGGGTTGTCCCCATTCACAAGGCGGGCGACCCACACTGTCCGGCCAATTACCGGACGATCATGGTCGGGCCCAAGATTTGCCAAAGCTGCTATCGGCATTTCGAAAGCAAATTGACCTGGCCCGGGCGGCGCTAGATGTGCGAGCCCTCACACAAGCATGCTTTAGACCCCGCCACTCAATGATTGACCATATCTTTACATGCTGGGCAATCGATTGAAGACAAACCAAAACCATCGGCAGGACTTGTATTGTCGCTTTTGTGGACTTCGCAAGGCTTTTGATAATGGTCCCCGGGAAAGCTATGGGCTAGATTGCGCCAATCAGCTGCCGCCACGTACTGGCAGAGTGCCATATACAAGCTATATGAGAGTTGTTTTGGCGGATGTACCGACGCCAAGCATTCACCAAGAGTATCGGGTCCCGGCAGGCTGCCCCTCTCACCAAAAACTTTTGGCCTCTACATTGACCCGGTAAGAGCCCCCGCCATCGAAAGCATGGGGGATGGCATACGCCTTTTGCACCAGGTCATCCGCCAAAGCTCATCTATGCGGACCGCGGACGCCCCTACTGCGATACTGGTGCACTCACCGTATACAAACAGAGTTCATCCCCCCATACCAGCTCCATGTCGTCATAGGTTCCCCACATATCATTAAGAACCGTAATGAGTTCCAAGTGGGAAGAATGAAGGGTCATTTTACCCCGCCTTCCTCGGGGCCTACCTAGCTATAGCGTAAGCGTAAACATATATGTCAAGATACAACATCATCACATATCCACCTCAAGGGTGGTACATCAACATCCGCATAGACAAAGATCAAGCACAACACATGTGGGTTCCTACCTAAGGCTCGAGACTCGTGGGATGACTGATGGCTTGGGTCTCCGTGAGTTCATTGCGCATGTAATTCATGACAATGGATTTGGTCGGGCATGAGAACATGGCATAGGGTTGTCCACTCCATCCGCCCCCTGTGCACACTTTGCAGTAGGTTGAAGAGTGTTGGGACTGGACCAGAGCTCACGGATGCATAGCCAAGGGGCTATTCCCTCGGGTTGCATCTCCCCGGTTCGGGATAGGGGGCAGGTAGGGATCACTCCTCCGGGGAGATCTCTATGTCGACTCAAGGTGACTAGAGGGCCACTGCCCTTATTGACTTGAACCCACCGGAGAGTGACGCATCACCCCACGGGCTCGAGCCCATGCCTTGCCCACACTCGGCAAGCCATTAGACCTAGTCCACTATGATCCCCTTGGAGACTTTACACACCGGAGGGATTGGTCAAGAGTCGAACACCTAACCTCCTTCCGAGCCGGCCCGCCCCTTCACCCACAAGTGTGTGTGGTTCTTGTACACAGCCTAATCTACAAGCAGGATAAGGAGGCTAGCTAGGAGCATCTACTACTAGGCTTTAGGGTCTCTAACCCCTTCCCAATACAATGAGTCCACAGAGTAACATCATCCATCTACATCACAGCAGAACTAAAGAGTTAGATCTAATCTATATCATAGAGTTAGGTTCTTTAGTTAGGGCTGGTGTCTGGGGATCTACTTGGCTACTATGGGCAATTTAATAGGCTAAACCTATTGGTTCATGGTCGGAATATGGTTTAGGCTATTAGATTGACTAAATACCGATCCCCTGGTTCACTCCTCTTGATCCGAATCGCCCATGTTTGTTCGCATTGGGGATGCGGCTCGAAAAGGGAATCGGACGAGCTAGAGCGCGACGGGCAGTTCTTGGGAGTCTGAATGGACTCTTGAGGCGCGTGAACTGGAGCTCGGAAGGTTCGTGGACGAAAAAGGAAGAATTAGGGTTTGGTTGCCTTACATAGGCTATCAGTTAGGTTTAGGGTGTCCATGATCCTTGGTATGCCTCTTTAAAGGTTTATGGTCTAAAGTGCGACATTAATAAGTGTTAGACCCTTGCAAGTTGCCCCCTAGGGCTTCACTTGCTTTGGCTACACGCCGGCGCACACGCCGATTGGAATAGCGCGGTACGCTGGACGGTGCAAGACGGTATACATCTTGAAACCGCAGATATCGCATCGAACGTCACATTCTCCCCACCTTAAAATGATGTTGTCAGCAAAGATCGTGGGTCTCCCCACCTTGGGATCTTCCTAACCCGCAATCAACTTGATGCATAATGATATACTATTATCATACTTACACATTTATTAGGATTACCTTAATGTAATATTTTTAGAACATTATTATACCATTATTGAATCAAATAACTTATCAATCCTGTATGTCATTACAACAAGTTACCCATTAGTTTCGCTTATCACAATATTTTAATTTATCAATATTTTAATATATACAATAATTCTTTGAGGTATTTTTCATTCCTTGCAACACATTCCAACAAAATTTGTGTTGTAAGTCTTCGTGAGTTCGACCTCCTTGCCCCCCAGAGCTTCTATTGGTCAAGCAGTCGACACTACGCTAGTACCATTTTAATTATTTATAAATTTGGTTATAAGGGAACCACCTCAACTATCTACACGGAATGCATGGCTAATCTCGGCGTAGGAAGAGGATGCTTCTTCCATCGTGGGTCGTGGAGACAGCCTCTATAATGCCTATATGGCGCCATGCCTACACCTTTAGTTGCCCAGCCGTGGGAGGATGGGGTCCTTCTCGTATATGGAGCGTGAAGGATAGTGTCCCCCCGTAGGCATTGGCTAGAGGTGCTTTCCCTATCAATGCATTCTGAATGATCTCTTATCTCTTGAGGTCGCCTACTGGGATAAGTAGACTTCCCAAGCGAACCGCGGGTCATGCCTACATTGACATTACACCACGCCCTAGAGATCACCGTAGTGGTCTCATCATTTCAGATCAACTTAGATGCAACCCATACCTAGCATAGGTTGCATGCGTAGATTATTCTTAGCTATCAAGACATAAATCTACACAAATCGACTGTGGGTACTGCTTTATCAGATCTCTCTTAAGTACCCATGTTGCGTCTTCCACCGGCAAGTGTTTCCGCTTGACCAAGTATTGGAGAAACTCCAATCTCCTTGTCTTCTTGAACGCTTTATCAAAAATGAGTTCTGGAATTATTTCTATCTGCTCTTCTATCATTTCCAACATCGTTGGAGTGTCCAAGACTTCATCTGGATTGCGAGTATGCTTCTTCAGCAAACTCACGTGGAAGACTTTGTGGATCTTTAAGTGTGCTGGCAAGTCTAGCTTGTAGGATTGGTTACCTACTCTTTGGATTATTCTGAAGGGTCCAGCCCACCTTGGAGCAAGCTTCTTACAATTTCCGATGCGGAGCTTCGCCTGCTTCACTTTTATCTTGAGCCATACATCATCTCCAACTTGGAACTCTCTGACTGTCCGATGCTTGTCGGCGATGCTCTTTTGTCGACTCCTTGCAGCGAGAAGATATCCTCGAACTTCTTCCACGAGCTGCTGCATGTCGCCCAACATTTGTTGAAACTTCTTCCACTTTTGACACGGGTTGTGCCAAGTGTCCGAGTTAGCATTGATAGCCGTAATTAATCATGAACTACGACATTTGGGATGATTCCCGCTTGGTGCTATTATATGTAAACTCCACCAAGTGAATAAACTCTTTCCACATACCTTGCTTGTTCTGGACATAGTTTCAGTAGCATATCCTCCAATATTCTCGTTGGTCCGCTTGTTTGCCCATCCGTCGGGGATGATAGGCCGCGCTCATGGATAGCTTTAATCGAATCGTTGCAAAGAGGTCCCGCTAAAAGGCACTCGATGAACCCTGGATCTCGCTGGAGATAATTTCCCTTGGCATGCCATGGAGCCTGAAGATTTCTTTTTGGTGAAGAGCTTCGCCGCGGTCCATAGTTGTGTCCATGGTCCCGCAAGGCACAAAATGGGCCATCTTCGACAACTTGTCCACCACCACCATCAAGGCATCCTTACCTCTTTATCGCCCTTGGAAGCCCCGTTATGAAGTCCATGCCGACGACCTCCCCACTTAGCGCTTGGCACCGCTAATCGGTTCCAATGCCCCTCGAATTCAAGTCGCTCGCCTTCCTTTGTCGACATAGTCGACATTCCTTGATGTGGCGAAGCATTCGTTTCTTCATTCCCCGCCAATAATAATAGGCTGCAAGCAAGACTTTGAAGTATGTCTTCATGAATCCCGTGGCCAGCTATGGGGTTGTGGGTGTCGTGAAGGATCAATTTCCTTACTCCCCCGATGATTCGTGCACGCACAACTTGTTCTTATGGTACGTAAGGTTACCTTCCTTCTTTAAAATTTTGAAGGTTTCCCTCTCCTTGTATGTTCTTGCTTCCTTGCACAAGCTTGCCCATACTTTCTTGAAGTCCACATCCGCTGGCAAGGTTTCTTCAATATTCTTCCCCGAAATCGCGGGAGAGTGTCGAAATTGCATTGCAATGCACTCTAGTTGTCGGGCCGATGCCTTGAAAGTGCATCCGCTACCACATTAAGCTTCCTGGCTTGTAGACTATGTCAAAGTCATACTCTTTGAGGAACTCCATCCACCTTTCGCCCTCGGGTTAAGGTGTGGTTGCGTGAATACATATTGGAGGCTCGATGATCCGCGGGTCCAACTGGAACTACCTTCCTAAGAGGTAGTGCCTCCAAATTCTTAACGCCCTGACAACTGCAAGCAATTCCTGATCGTGCGTTGGGTAACGCGTTTCGGCATCGTTCATCTTCCTGGAGTCATACGCTATTACCCGCTCTTCTTGCATGAGACCGCACTGTGGCTATCTTACTTGCGTATGCCCGCCACTAACTTGTCCTTCTGGCCCGGCGGCGAGGTGGTCAAGACGGGGCGGTTGTTAAAGCTTCCTTCAACAATTCAAAGCCTCGCTTGGGCTTTCTTGAGCCAATGGTCCGCCCAATTCTTCACCTTTCTCGCCTTTGTCAAGTCCGTTAATGGGGCTGCTATCTTTGCGAAGTTCTTCACGAACTTCCTGTAGTACCCTGCTAGGACAAGGAAACTTCTGACCTCGTGGACGTTCTTTGGCACCGACCATTGAATCACTGCTTCAATCTTGGCAGGATCCGCCGAGATTCCTTCCGCCGAAATCACATGACCCGGGTATTCCACCTTCTACATTTGCGAAGTGGGACTTCGACAACTTGGCGCATAACCGGTGCCTTCTCAACTTCTCGAAGCACCCTTCTTCGTGTTGTGCATGTTCTTCAATGGATCTGCTATACATCGGAATGTCGCCAAAGAACACTATCGTTTTAAGGTGTCCAAGAACTCCTCGAAGATGTCATTCATGAGTCTCATGAATGTTGCCGGGCATTTGATAGCCCAAATGGCATTACCGCGGAACTCGTAATGCCCATACCTGGTCCTCAAGGCCATTTTGTGGACGTCTTCTTCCTTTATCCCGACCGGTGATAACCCTCGACCTTAGGTCGATCTTGAGAAGACTTTTGCCCCCTTTGAGCTGGATCCATCAAGTCGCCGGACCGGGAGCTGTGAAGTTCTTGATGGTGTGCTTATTCAGCTTGTCCTGTAATCTATGCACATCCTCAAGCTGCCATCCTTCTTCTTGACAAAGAGAATGGGTGCCCCAAATGGTGAGACGCTTAGGTCTAATGAAGCCTAGGTCGAGCAATTCCTCGCAATTGCTTCTTTAGCTCCGTCCGGGCCTGGTCATCATTCTATACCTGAGCCTTGCTCGTCGGCTTGGTTCCCCGGTTCGAAAGTGCTATCTCACACTCGACTCTCCTGTAAGGAGGAAGTCGCTTCATCTCATCCGGGAAGAGATCGTGGAATTTGGATCAAGTTGGCTATTTGCTTGGGCAACTTGTCGGTTAGCACCTTGTCTTCCTTGCTTTCCTCGACTCGGGTTCTTCAATCTCAAGTTTGAAGATATATGCTACCCGCCGCTTTTGATAGACTTGAGCAACTTCTTAATAGACATACACCGCATGATGGGAGCAACTTCTTTACTGGCGGATCTCAATGACTTTGCCGGCCGGGCGCCAGGAGGGTCACCTTCCGGCTTCCACAATCAATGATGGCCCCTCACGGGTCCAAGGTACTCCATTTCTATTATCAAGTCGTACTTGCCCATGCCCATTACTACGCGCCCCATCGGGATATTAATTCCTAAGCAAGTCAATGTCGAAATTGATCCTCTTCCTCGCCAGATGTCTTATCGCTCTAATTTTGCCAAGATTACTGGCCTTGGCTTGGACTTCAATGGTTTCAACTTCAACATCTCAACCATTCTTGGGGATGCAAAGTTGTGGCTACTTCCTGAGTCTCATCGGGACTATGAAAGACTTGGCCTTGGCCTTCCCCTATCGTGGAAATTACCTTATACGGGTTCTGCGCTGTTTTGTATCTATGGCGAAAATGTGACACTCACCCCAATGTAGTCAGCGTCTTTGCCCTCCGCCGTCATCGTCGGACGGAGTGTCCCATCCACCCAATCAGGCCAGCTGGCATCATAGCAAGCGCTCGGCGGCGTCACGGTTGGAAGTCATCCCAAGAAAAGGCGCTTCTCTATACACCCCCGTCTCTTCTCTTTGGGCATTGCTTATAAGAAAGATCGCCTTTGCTTTTGAGTAATTGATCCTTCTGCTTGTCCTTGAAGGACACTGCTTCCTCTCCTGTGTCTCCGACAGTTTGCCCTATATGGGGGTTAGGTGGACTTTGGGCTGGATGCTCTGGGGCTATAACTCCTGTTGCCTTGCCTCTATTTTTGGTGGTATTATGCCGCCTCTTGCTCTTGAGGCCCCATTCCTTGCAAACTTATTGCTTTTGGATTCTCGCTCGAGCATTGTCTTGGGATCTATTGCCCTTACAAGCTTTACCGGATTTCTTCGCTCAATCCTTCAATGTAGCTCTCCACTGTTTTTTTACTCAACTTCTAAGACATACCTTAGTCTCATGAACTCCCTGTACTCGATGCTTTTTGTACCTCTTGCCGCACTTTCAGAATTTGCATCATGTTGGACTTGTGTTCCTCAGGGGACGAATGGCTTTGAAGGCTTTAGCAACTTTTTAAATCGCACCCATCTCTGCTAAGCCATGGGCCTTGGCATAACCCTTCCACCGGATGCATGTCGCTCCCTTCAGTTGGTACATTTGCCACCCCGCCTTGTCCTTGTCTTTCATCCCATAGGCGTTGCTATACTGCCATCTCTATCTGCCGGCACGCCCGCTTCCAAGCCCCGACCTGTTCGCGCGAGAATTGTTCAAGCTTCCCCGACCTTCCATATGTTGCCCAATGCTTTGAGTCTACCTTCTTCGGTAGTCTAAGGCCTTAGCGTCCTTCTGCCTGATCCCCCTACGGTCCTCAGTACTTGTTCAGCCTCTTTCTCGGACTCAGTCCGGAGAGACGGAAGCTTGAATCGGAGGTATCTGTGCTAGGAGACCTCCTTCTCTTACTCCTCTTCTTATCCTTCCCCGACTTTCGAGGTGTCGCTTTGGCCCTACCGATGCTTTTGCCGCTAATAGAGCCTTTATCCGGTCGAAGTTCGTTCTCATTTGTGACATCTCCTCTTTCGGGGTCATGGGACCAAATGCTTCTCAAGCGTGTTCCTTGGGATGGGTTGACTGTCAAGGGTCTCTTCGTCTCTGTTGGGCCTCCTGTTTTGTTCGACTGTTCTTTGTTCCCCATCTGCATACACAGTTGGCCATGGTCTTACAGTTAGATTCATTTACTTTATTGTATTCATGTATTTGCCGATATAATTTTTGGAACCAAATACAATCAACAAAGTATTTAAATATTGGCAACAAAATATTTTTATTATATAATATTTTAGATATAAGTCCTCCGTGATCAAGATTTTAACTATTCTTGAAATCGCCGGTAGGATGGGTTATCCTCGAGAAATTTCTTAACTTGGGCCGTTCCTACCGAGCATCCCAAGTTCCGAGGATATTGGTTGACGTCCCCACAGCAAAGGTCACCAATTCCTCTACTGCTGGATGGAGGTGTAGGCCACGGTTATTGCTAATCTTCCCATGCCGCCACGTATATTACAAATGGGGTCGAAGATGTCAAGTGCCATCACTCTCTTGACTAAGACAAGATAGTCGATGTTTGCAGCCATCGAGCATGCATGCCAAAGCCGAGAGTGCGAGCATAAACACTCCTTCTTCACCTGGGGACTGAATTTGCGGTGTATTACCGCTTATTCTCCCATCCAACGGCGGGGAAGGTAGTACCTCAACGACTTCGCCCTTGTGTGTCGTTGATGACTCGTCACCCGCTTGGCCTCCAGCTCTATGTCTTACGGCGTTATTCATCGACCTCTACCAGTGATTTCTCTCGTAATCTCTCGATTGTCGATGAAACTTCGCCTGATGTCGATTCCTCCTCCTCCTCTTGTGCGAAGCCGGTGTCGAAGAGCTCGGCATCAAAATGCTCGTGGGTCTTGCTACACGGATCCCCATCCGTTCTCGGATGGCATAGAACTCCTTCCTCGATGGCAGCTCTCGAAGCTTCCATTATTTGCCCGATGTTGTGTGAGGGTTTGATGTCCTAAGTCGACTCTTTGTATAGGTGTCGGCTTCTCTCACTTGAAGCGGGAAATCTGAGACTCCCCGGACGATGAAGTCTCTCCCTGCATTCAGGGAGGTTCTGGATGTCATTGAGGAGCAGGTACTCCTCGGCGTCAATGATGATGGGGGCTAGGCTTGTGATACCTAGCCCAAGCGGGAGCGACTGAGGTTCTCCGCCGCTTCGGCCGGGTTGGTTAACTCATCTTCCGCTAGTCACGTTTCTTCGGGCCGGGTCGAGTGCCCACATATTCTTCATCTTCTGATTCCTCTTCTTCTGTTCTTCCTTCTTGCTTCTACTGGTACTGCAAAAGGAGTTGGTCTGCTGCTGAGGATGCTATGGGGTCCACCTCCATGGGAGGAATAGAGGTTTCCCCCATTAGGTTTTCAGCACGGTGGGAAAGGAAAATGGCTAAGGCGGCGGTGTAGGAAAATGTTAACAGTCAAGACCATGGGTTCTGGCAATCTCTGGGCCTTGTTGGTCAGATATTTGGCAATGTTTGGAACATCACCCAAGGCCGCTTGAAGGGATGGGTGGGGAACAAAATATCCTATGCAAGGGGGTAGCTGCACTAGGGAGGGTCCTACCCTAGCTTGGAACTCGGCTAAAACTTGTCTATATGCTGGGGTTGCATGCAGAGTTGCTTGGACATCTATCTCTTTCCTAAAGACTCGTAAGATGTCATTGACATCGCCGGCCAAGATGACCACCGGCGGCTGCACCATCGTCTAAGTCAAGTCAGGTTGCCATTGATCTAGGGAAGGTGGGAGTAACAGACGGATGTAGGGCGCCTGGGAGCTGGAAAAATCGCCTAAGGGGTGGGGAGGAGCAGACTTGTAGGGGTGTCAAGTGGAAAATGGGGTCCTATTTATAGACAAGGAGAAAACCCTAATTTTTGGGTGACTTAGAAATTTATGGGGGTTGGGCAATTCTCGACCTATTAGGAGGTCCAAATGAGGATTTGAAGGCTACTTTTGGGGTTTGAGCATGTTAAGACTAGTTAATGAACCTATTGCAATAACCGGAGGTCATTTGGATATGGCATGGTGGAGAAATTACTAGGAGGTTCACACCTTGCTCGCATCAATATCCGGAGTTTCGATTTTGCTCGGGCGCCTGACGTGTGAGACATCGTAATTGGGTTAAACTTGTTCAATTTGGGTGATATGAGGATCTAAGATACGCTAGACTCATCGAAAGTTAGCGCATTGACCCCTTTATTCTGGCCAATTTGGAGGTGTTTTGGGCAAATTTGGGCATGGTCTCACACGCGTTTTTATCAAAACCGGGAGTTTCATTTTTGCTCGGCGCCGACGCGGTGAGACATCCTCTCAAATTGGTCTAAATTGTCCGATTTACTAAAACAAAAGTGGGCATTTGTTAACTCAACTTAATTACGTAAGATTACACATATCATTTATTCAAAACTCTTATATTAACAAAATTTTCATCATGTACAAAATTCTACCGGCGTTTCCCCTTAATATAATATAGATGCATGTCTTGCTTCATTAGTGTGACTCGCTTAGCATGTAATCGTGCGGTGCCAGAATCTTCGGTGTTGCACTTTCTTTTTGCTCGGCCGGCTTCACGTAACGCCATGACAACATCTCGTCTGTTACTCTCATCCCTGTTAAAGTCCACGCATCACTTCCCTAACTAATCGGGCTAATCCGTGCACGGGGGATTAGGAACGCCGCATTGAAAATGCCTAATTTCCAAGTAAATGTTTTCCTCTCGCTCTCCTTTCCCGACTCTCTTTTTGGCTGGTGGTCTAGGAGGCTTGGGCTTTTTCGGGTGGTGGCTCGAGAGTCCTTCTTCGTCCGGATGTCCCCTTCAATAGTTCTTACTACTGTTTCTTTGGTAATAGGAGTTATAATCCTCCCACTTCTTCATATAGCGTTGTGCTCCCTCATCTTCCTCTCATAGACCTTGATGGGGTCTATCACATCGCCTCTTTCGGCTGGCAGCGGTGCTTTTGTTTCTATCCCACGCCGGGTATGGTGGGGGCTTCATACCGCCTTTCGGCCGCTCCGGTAGGGGTCGCGCCTACTCATTGAGGGGATCCTTGAAGGACCACTGCCTCTTTATCATGGGGTTAAAAATGCCTCATCCTCCAGGAGTCATCAGGAGGATGGGCTGTCTGCTGCGTTCTTGGATAACTACCTTGGTTAGGTGGGGCTTTCTTGGTTTCCTCTTGCCTACCTCCCCACTTCCCTTCTTCTTCTTTAGCTCTTCGGCTGCCTTCACCTCCTCCTCGTCCCTCTTTCTCTTCTTTTCTGCTCTCTTCTTCTCTTGACGGCATTCTTTGGCTTCATGTCTCTTAATCCACGCCGCTAGTTCTTCTTCCTCTACCGGGCTCGAGCGTCGGCTCCCTCTGTTCTTCATTTTTTGCTCGACCACCCGAAGCTTGCTCCTCCTTCGCCTCTTTCCTCCTCCATCTCTTCAAGACCTTCAGACATTACGTCTCCTTCCTCCTGTCGAGGGACTTCTCGTTCTCGCGGGATGACAGGGCCCTTCACGACCTCTGTCTCACCTCCTCCTTGGTTGATGGGGTTGTCGGGATGCTCCTCGGACTCCGTTCCTTCGCTAGAAGAAGGTTGCTCTTCTCTGTGAAAGAGGCGCTCTCGAAGCATTTCCTGGAGTATGGTGCTGGGGGTTGTGTCTCCGGGGAGGAACTCTGGCGGTTGTTTCATCCTCGCCATGTTTGGCTGGCTCGTCAATCGGATGTTCCTGGCCTAAAAAATTGCCTTAGCAACGGAGCGATTTTTCTAAGGAGGAACGCAAAAAATGGGGAGGGGGTTAGATCTATTTATAGATGGGCGATTTTAGGTCAAATTTCAAACTACTCTTTTGGGTGAGCCAAGACACTTATTAACCTATTACATGGGCTTAATTTAGACTTTTCTGTTTATTGGTTCACACGCTGCTCGCATCAATATCCTGAGTTCCGATTTTGCTCCTAGCGACGTGGTGAGACATGGTGGATTTTGATGCTAAACTTTATGCTTTCTAAGCATGTTTCTAGGAATGTAATATACTAATCGGCTAGTTCTTAGCTTGGAATTCGAATTACCATGTTACTTTTTCTCAAATTCATCACTTTTTAAGGTGTTTTGGCCCATCGTTCACATCGTTATGCCCTGTGTCAAAACTGAGTTCCGCTTTGCTCTCGGGCGCCGACGCGGTGAGACCTTCTTGTTTTAGAAGGGTTTGGCTCACTATTTTTAATCTTTTTATGTTCTAATTCACTTCATTGTACTAGCTTAGTGATATACTACCAAAAATGAGAAACAATTTTCCCATTTTTCGAGAGGTTTGAGGATCCTATCAAGTTAGTTCTCGGGGAGCATGGTCGGTGCTTTGCTCTTGGTCTCCAAGAACATTGCTCGATACCACTACTGTCCCCTACCAGATATCTGATGCACTCACCAGGTGATACAAACAGAGTTCATCCCCATACCCGCTCCATGCCGTCTGAGGACCTTCCACATATCAACCGCGAACCGTAATGAGTTCGGTGGGAAGAATGAAGGGGTCATTTTACCCCGCCTCCCTCGTGGCCTACCTAGCCGCTAAGCATAAACATACATGTCGTAAGATACAACATCATCACATATCCACCTCGAAGGGTGGTACATCAACGTCTGCATAGACAAAGATCGAAGACAACACATGTGGGTTCCTACCAAAGGCCGGAACCTGTGGGATGACTGATGGCTTGGTCCCCGTGAGTTCATTGCGCATGTAATTCATGACAATGGATTTGGCTGGCATGAGAACATGGCATAGGGTTGTCCACTCCATCCGCCCCCGCACACTTTGCGCAGTAGGTTGAAGAGTGTTGGGACGACCAGTAGCTTGGGATGCATAGCCAAAGGGGCTATTCTGGGTTGCATCTCTCCAGCCCGGGATGGGGCAGGTAGGGATCACTCCCGAGAGATCTCCATGCGTCGACTCAAGGTGACTAGAGGACCACCGCCCTTATTCGACTTGAACCCACCGGAGAGTGACGATCACCCACAGTGTGAGCTTCCATGCCTTGCCCACACCTCAATGGCAAGCCATTTGAACCTAGTCCACTATGATCCCCCTAGACTTTACACACCGCAGGGATTGGTCAAGAGTCGTAACACCTAACCTCCTTCGAGCTGGGCCCCGCCGCTTAACCGTGTGTGGTTCTTGTACACGTGCCTAATCTACGGTGTGCTAAGGGGAGGCTAGCTAGGAGCATCTACTACTAGGCTTTAGGGTCTCTACCCCTTCCCAATACAATGAGTCCACGAGAGTAACATCATCCATCTACATCACGTGAGAACTAAAGAGTTAGATCTAATCTATATCATAGAGTTAGGTTCTTTAGTTAGGCCGTGTCCGGGATCTACATGGCTATTATGGGCAATTTAATAGGCTAAACCTATTGGTTCGATGGCTGGAATACTGGTTTAGGCTATTAGATTGACTAAATACCCCATCCCCGGTTCACTCCTCTTGATCCCAATGCATCCATGTCAGCTGCTCGCTTGGGGATGCTCCAAAAAGGGAATCGGACGAAGCTAGGGTCACGACGGCAGTTCTTGGGAGCTGGAATGGACTCTTGAGGCGCCATGGAACTGGAGCCGGAAGGTTCGTGGGACCTAACAAGGAAGAATTAGGGTTTGGTTGCCTTACATAGGCTATCGCTAGGTTTAGGGTTTCCATGACCCCTTAGTATGCCTCTTTAAAGGTTAATGGTCTAAAGTGCACACATTAATAAGTGTGTGCACTTTTGCAAGTTGCCCCCTAGGGGCCACTTGCTTGGCTACACGCCGCGTACACGCCGATTGAATGGCGCAGTAACGCGATGACTCCGCAATACTAAAATAATGCCTTGGAGACCAGAGATATATACCGAACGCCACACGGACGATGTTGATTTTCCGCCCACACCTCCGTAAGCTATGCGCCTCATCCGATGCCCTAGACACATTCCCCCGCTGTGCTACGACATGCACGTGAATCCGCCAAGACCGTGGGTGGTTCTCATATCCTCTTCATGCCACCCCCACGCCTCGTGACTCATATATCGGGACAAATTTTATGGAGGTCACGCCCACCTACAAGTTTTGGGGGTGGAGTTCCTCCTCGCCGCTGGGAGAGGCGCCCATCCGCTATGGGTGACAAGTAGGGTCGAAAGCTTTTTTATGCCATGCGTATCAATAGTCACCAAAGAAGCTCTATAATTGGGGCCATCAACATCCGCCAGTCGAAATTGCCCTTCTATACTGGTCGGTTTGGCCCTCCGCCCTTTTTACACTGAATGACTTGAGCAGAGTAAGGCATTTTGGCACGGGCACTTGGGGTGAAACCTTGACCCCCTATCGGTCTCACTGCAGAAACTGGATTTTATGCCGCCACGGCGACCCTTGATAGACACACATCTATTTATTTTCCCGAGAAAAGTGGTTATATGGGTGATGCTCTGGCCAAGCACTGCTTATATTGGTGGTAATGGGCGCAGCGGCTCGTGTGGCCCTGTGGGAGGGGTGCAGAGAGATCAGTGGTTCGCCAGAATGGAACGCGGCGGGAACACGAATCGTCGCAGTGGGGAACCGCGAGGCCGATGGGTGGCGGCCCACGGAGTACCCTGAAGACGCTTGCTTCCTTAAGCTTCACGGGATCCCGGCCCCTCTAGAGCGAGTCAAGACGGCCCATTACGAGGAGCACATCAACCCCGCGTTGGCAGGGGCCCTTCAGCGTTCCCGCGCTTTGCCCTGAAAAGCGCAGACTCATTGCCTCCATTCGCACAATTGCCCACCATCTCGTGATCGAGACGGGTGTGTGGATTGGGGGAGCCCTCGCAGTGACAAAGGCTCTGTCACGCTGTCGACGGGTGCCATTGAGGATGAGTCTCACATTTTCCGTAGTTGTTTAGCATTCAGTCGATCCGGGCCGGACACGTTTTCCTTAGCCCGCCGTATTTTGCCCTTACATTTGCCGATGAACACACCATCAAGACGCGTCTCGGGGTCATACATCCGTGAGGTAATGGATATGCAAGCCCACCTTTGCTTCCCCCTCCTGGCCCGCTGATCGGGCACTACGGGTACGGTACATGAGTGTATATATTTGTGTGTTTTTGCATTTCATATATTGGAACAGTTTGTCAGCAGGCTGATTGCTGCCACGGTTTTTCCCTCGAAAACCCTTCGGGGCGGAAGTTTTTTAATCCGGGTAGTAATCCGCTTGCTGCGCTTTTGTATTGGGTCCCATAGACCGATTGGTCTCCCGTGGGACGATAAAAATACCTTCCTTCCTATGGGCATTTGCACTCCTCAACCACGCATTTCTTCTCTCTCCTTCTCTAAAGGCCATTTTTTCTCTAAATACGGCTAGGGTGCACAAACTCGAGTACAAGATCGGGTAGGGATATGTAAAAATTAAGATAGTCCATAAGTACATCTACAGAAGGGGGCATGGAAACTAGCTTTTTCCACCTCTAAAAAGTCATATACAGGGGTTTTTTGGTGACCCCTTGCACGCAGATGAGGTATCCCCATATGCTTAGGTGAAATCCCTAGGCCTTCAGAGAAGGAGTGGAGAGGAAGCGAGAAAATATGGCGTAGAGATGAGAATGGCAAGCCTATCATACCTCCAGGTCAACCAAAAGCTTTAAAACCTTATAAAGAAGTGAAGCAATTGGAATTGACTAAGGAAGGGATCCAAGACTACATAAAGCATTGGCAAACCAACCCCGAACACCAATCGTGCTTTGGTAGCTTACTGGCGATTTAACTTGTTGGGGGAGATAGACTAGGTGGAAGACCTTAGCAGGTGCTAAAATGTTGATGGCATTGTTAGTAGCATTCGTAGCATTATGCCCCTCCTCCTTCTGACAAACACTATATTGGTCCTAAGAACAATAGTCCAAAGTTTCTAGGCATGGAAGCTTATGAACCTTCTATTGACTTGGAGTGCCACCAATTAAAGTCGGCAGATTTAGAGACATATCCAGTATGATTGGGATACACCATCTCTGATATTTGCAAAGAAGAAGGTAATATTAACTTCAACCATGTGGGGGTGGAATGGTGCTGTCCAGTGCATCAGTTGATCAATTTATCAGATAAATAAATATACTTAGATTGTTGGACAAAGAACTGGAGGAGAAATCCTAGTGATCCTGATCTTTGAGTAGACTTTGAAAGTGTATTTGTACTCATGGACTCTAAAAACTGTTCTAGATAGAAATGTGAGAATTACAATACCGCAGGATGTCAGATAATCAATAATTTCTCGTGTTCTAAATTAAAAGAAACAAACATATTGACATACCTTGGAACATAATTCCACCAATCCTTCATCAACTTATTGTCATACAAAGCATGCTCATGGTCAAGGCCATCTCGAAAGAGGGGGTTTAGCAAATACCTAACTCCATGTAAAGGTGAGTGAAGCATTGTCCCCCTTGCTTGCAATCCCTCGTGCTCATATTGTATACAATTTATGATGGATTGAATTTTAGAATGAGCCACCTTATCTTTCATACCATTGAGAACCTCGATCAAGTGACGCATGCACTCATAGATCAAACCCATGTTTGAACCTTCCCTACCTGCTAGTCTCAAAACTTTCAACAAAGGGGTGAGCACATAAACAATCTCCTTGTCTTGGATAAAGAATTCAATGCTTCTAATCAATGCATAAACTTCCTTACCATTGGGTTTTCTTGAGTGTTTCCAAGCACTCCACTTGTCGCTCATGATCATGTTCACTAATGCTTTCTCAACTTTCTCCCTTGTCAATTGCTCCAAAACTATGAACAAGTATGAGAATCTAGTAGCTGCTGGTTTCAACAAGGATCTCTTCTAAAACTTATGCCATAAAGAAATACAGCTCTCCTTGCGCATGAGGAATGTCACAATCTTCTTCGCACCTTTTGTCGATGGAAGAACCCAATCCAATCGGCCTATATCTTCAAAGAGAAGATCCAAGCAATGGCATGCACAATGTGTATAAAATATAGATGGAAACTCCAATTCTAGCATCTCACTGACTCTTACACAATTTGAACCATTATCAGTAATAACTTGCACAATGTTCTCCTCCCCAACTACTTCAATGACCTTTTTGAACTCATCAAACATATTCATAATATCTTTTTGCTTGTCGCTTGTATCAACAGATTTCAAAAACATAGAACCAAAATAATTCGAGGCCACAAAGTTAATAATAGGTCTCTTTCTTACATCAGACCACCCATCTGTGAAACTCCAAACCTCTTCCACGTGTTTTTCATTGGCTGCAATTATTGTTCCACAGAATTCGTTGGACCCACTGCCAAGCCGGCTGGATGTCTGAGCAAAGAAACATACAATGCTCCAAGGTCTCTGCCCGAGGCACCAACTCCATCGGTAGTTGATCCCCGTGAACCCGTGTTCACCCTCAGGGATCGGTGCACTATCTGCCACAGCAATACTCGAATCTTGGGGGACGAGATTGGATTCCACACCCATCTCCAGATGTTGCCCCAGTGATCTCCCAGCACTTGGAGACTCCAACCGTCCGCAGGAGGCAGCTCATCCTGAATTGCCAAAAGCTCATAACAGGACTTTACGAAATTTGAGGGATCAACTTTCGGGTGACACCTCCACACCCGCCCTAACGCCTGCGAGGAGTTCAACGGGAGAGCATGGCAAAGTATTCTTTTGCTGCAAAGAGGTAGACTAATTCATAAGGAATAGTCTAGGTCAAAGATGTCTTTATGTGATTGTTCAAAGCTAAAAATTACGACTTGCCATATAAAAGTTAAAAGATACGACATGAAAATAAAAGTTAAAAGATAGGAAAAAAGGTACATACAGGAAGTCAACAAAGGGGGGCCTTTATTGTACAAAGACAATAATAGCACGTGTATTGATTATGGTCCTTTATACCAAAGGGAGCCTTAGTGCCTACAAAGACAATAATAGCACATCTATATTAGGGCTCACCGTGTATATTAAGGCTCAAGCATGTTGGTTGACGTACAACTCAAAAGCCCATGCGTAATGTTGGACATGATAGTTGGTACCAATTTTTGGACGATTCTCTCACTCCAAAGGCCCTCATGTTTTGCTTAATGCTCCCTTCGAGACATATAACATATATATGTCTATTCTCAAGGACAAAGGGGACAAAAGTGGCATGAGCATAGGGTTCTGGCATTAGACTCTACAAGATAGAAGTGGCAACAGAAAATCATTCTGGTTAAGTAGAAGATTTGAGTTTTGGATTGCCTAAGTTATCTCTTAGATCCACAATATCCTCAAGGTCAGTAGGATTTAGTTGTCTTTCTTAGTATTTTATTTGGTCATGTAATGCAGGGCAGTCTCCCTCTGGTGTGCGATTGTGGTTGGTGATGCATAGGTTGTCACCAAGGAATGGGTGTTACGAGTTCAATCCTTTAGTTGATTGGATTACTAGTATCCTTGGGTTAGCCTTGGCTAGCGGGAGCGAGACCTTTGAAGTTGTTTAAAAAATATATATATATTCTAACCCCATTCCAATAGTTTATAGTTTAAACGTTTGGCAATGAAAACTCGTTCTGTGTAGTTGGTGGTTTTGCATTCTAAGACTAGTGCATCTCGATTGAATGAGTGTCAAACTGTCTTTTTGCAATAATTTGTCCTCTTCCTGGAAAAGAATTGCCTAATCAAGCTCCTTCTTAGAGAATGCATGGACAACAAACAAAGATTCAGTGCCATCTTAATGACTTTCTTCAAGCTGGATTGATCCGCTATTGTTTTTCACCTTTTGGTGCTAAAGGAAAAAAGATAGTTCTTGGCTCCAAAGTTCCAAGGTGCCAAAAAAGTAGTCTTGATCTTAAGACTTGGTGTTGTTCCAAATTGGTGTCATATTGTTTTTTGAGGGTCTTAAAGTTGATCAAACAATTGTGGATTAAATTACCTACTTCAGGTTCTTTGCATTATGTTCCTTTTGGGCTTATGCGCGTTATTATAGGAGTTCATGCATTTTTTGTTTCGTTTAACTTGGATCTATATTTGTGCTTCTGAAAAGATGTTCCTTTCCAATGGAATCATAATTGATCCTTTCCAAGTTTTAAAGGATGCTATGATTAATCCTTAAGTTTGCCAAAGTTTGATCTACTTTACTTGTTATGTGTTGATGCAAGTGGTATGGCTTTAACTACAATAAAAGGGTCTTTTGTCACGGTCAAATTTGTCACGCCAATAAAGTTTGTCACGTATTTTAATTTTGCCACTCGTGACAAAGACAAATCCTTTTTGCAACTCGTGACAAAAGTTCAAATGTAAAAACTGTGACAAAAAATTGACATTTGACACTCGTGACAAATTATATAACATATTTGTCACGCATGACAAAAGTTTGCCACATGTGACAAACTTTTATCACATGTGACAAATACTATAACCGTTATATTTCAATTTTAAATCTGTTCATTTCAGCCCCTTCTTTTGCTCTTTTCTTCTCCTTGGCACTTTATTGAGAGCTTGATATGGATCCCAATCTTTTCAACAATCTGCCTCCTAATACTAGGAGGAGGAGAATAAAAGAGTTGATAGATCTTGGGGTTTGCTCCCGGCCCCAGTAGCAATGGTGAGACACGTCGAGGATACCATGCCGGCTGAAAGATTTTGTAGGCGTTTTGGCGTGCCCTACAATCCAACACCATTAGAGGAACATGTTTGTAAATAATTCGATTTGTTATAGGGTTGTTTTATTATCTAGCATGTTAGAATAAATAGTTGTATTTTAGTTCAATACATAGTCTTTTATTAAAAAACATTCTATGGTTAAAGAGATCTCAACACAACGAGCCCAGCGTTGGAAAAATTCCCCGAAGACTGTTTTCCTACTGTCCAGCTTGCCCAAAATGCCGTCCTACGTGAAAAATGTCCGAAATCCCTTCTGGCAAAAAATTCCAAGATTTCGGATCCTTCCCGCCCACGGCAAACAGAGCCGGAACTTGTAGCTCGTCATGATGCCAGATCTTTCAGAAATGAAACATTTTGGTCAGATTTTCAACACTGCCTTCATATCAAACCGACATTACGACATCTTCTTCGCTCATTCTTCTTCTGGCCTTGAGTCCTAGCATCTAAGTAGACAAGTCTGATCGTTGTTTGGATCTTCAAAGGTTTTGTTTGGGCAATTTTCTGGAACATAAATCAGCCACCAGACCCATTCCGGATCTTCAAAGCTTTTGTTTGGCAGCATGTGAATAAGCACAGGAGTTTTTGATTCATTCTAGAAGATCTTGGCTTGTCTATGGCAGCTTTCTCGGGTTCTTCAAGCATATTAAGCAGCCTGCAATGTAGATTTTTCCTTCCAGGTATTAGATTTTACTGTGGTTATGGGCTTTCTGAAATTCAGTGATATGTATATTATTCTAATTGGTATCTTTGTGCAGCATGCCCTCTTTTATGAGCAATTTGCCATTGTCCATGAAAATGTAGAAAAGATAGTCTTTAATAAATATATGGGCATTTGCCTTTATTTAAGCAATTTGTAAACCTTGCAAATGCTGCCTTAGGGATCGATATATACCAGCTGCGAACAATAAATTAGATTAATGGAATGAATTTACATTACTTGCTTCACTTTGATTTGACAAGCATAAGAAATAATGGATAAGAGGTTATATTGTGCAAACAAAACATAAGGAAAATATGGAGGAGAGGTTATGCTGCGCAGTTTGCTTTGCAGAATGATAATGAACCGTTGTTTGTTAGTATGGACCCAATTCATGCTTCTAAATTCTGATACAAAAACATTAGATGCCATTAAATAGCATATCATTTTCATGTCTATGTCCACGTATATTTCTTTACACTTCTATCTCTTTACACTTCTGTAATATTACTTTATTTTCATGTGTCTATGTTCTGGACCCACCATTATTTCTGATATAGTTTTGTAAGTCTTATTATTCTCATGTCTTTGTCTGCTGGTACATTATTTTATTTCTGATAGGCTTTTGTGAACTTCATAAATTTGATGTCTCAATTTCTATGCTATGTTATGGCCCCACCAATCTTTGATACATTATTTTATTTCCGTGTGTCATGTTTTGGACCCACATTCACTTCTGTTATAGTTTTGTAAACATTATCAATTTCATGGCTATATTTCCATTCATATTATGGGCCCACTAACATTTCTGATATATTTTTGTTGCAGGCCTTTGTGTGGTGGCTAAGAGTGGAGTGTATATCATTTACTTGCCCCTGCGTTGCTAAAAGTAAGTATATTATATAATGTACTATTGTTTATTTGTTGGGTTCATTTGTTTTAAGTGGGCATTATTTTTGCAAACTTGTTTGTGGCTGCACTATCTTTATTTCTTATGTTAATTTATGTTCTTTTTGCTTATGTTATTTTATGATAAAAAATTGTAGCATGGGTTCTAAAAATGAAAGATCCTCCAAGAAGCAAGTTACCTTATTCAACATGCCTTGTTTCAAGGGGAACGTAGCAGCAAATACCCCATGTGGTGTGCCAACTGAAGATGTTAACCTCCAAACGTCCTTTGATGAGCATGGCAAGGAAATGGCAAGTGAATTAGGAAGGATAACGAAGGCAATGGAGAGGTACCAAGATGATTGGGCTGAAAAGAATAAATGGCTGGAAGTTGATAAGGAAAGAGGACTTATGTGGTGTTCCATATGTAAAAAAGACCCGCATTGTTTAAGTCTCTTTTGACCACCAGTTCTAAAAGCCCATGAGATGCCATACATAAAACTTTAACACCTTGAAAAGAAGAATAGAACAGTTGGATGGACCACGGGTTAAAAGTTCTAAAGCCCATAGGGATGCCATACTATTGCAAGAGCGAGATAAGGATGGTCTTCAAAAACTTGAAAAGAAGAGGAAGGCTGGTGTGGAGAGTTGTCTTGAAAAATTGTTCAAATCATATATTGGATTGCAAAAGAAGACTTGGCTTTTTAAAATTGGTGAGTTTGTTGAGTTTGATGCGTGATTGTGGTGTTGAAGATTTGCCATTCATGTATAATGATAACAAGGCTTGTGCAAGTTTTATATTTCATATTGCTAAGTCATTGGGAGCGAGCATTCTTGGTCGTGTAAGGCGAAGTCCATGGTTTAGGCTCATGGTTGACGAGTCCACCGATATCAGTGTAACTAAGAATCTCATTTTGTATGCCACATTTGTAGAAGAGAGGCGTGTGCAAACCGTATTCTTGGGCATGGTGATCGTTAAAGATGGAGGGGCAGAAGGGATTACAGAAAGCATTTTAAATATGTTGAAGGAATGGAATCTTGATATTCGGAAATTGATGCGCTTTGGTAGTGATGGAGCTTCCGTTATGGTTGGTGCACATACTGGTGTTGCTACAAGATTGAAATCACTTAATCCATTCATGACCAGCATACATTGTTGTGCTCATCAGGCAAACTTATGTGTCCAAGAAAGATGCAAGACACCAACAATAAAAACAAGGTGTAAGTTTATTGATGAGTTGATAAATCGTGTGTCAAATTTCTTTTCCAAAAGCTTCATAAGAAAGGCACAATTAGAGAAAATGCAGGAAGCATTTGATACTTCTCACTTGCAGATTTTGGGCATTGTGAAGCCACGATGGCTTAGTAGACATGGGGCAATTGAGAGGATGTGCGAAGTTTATGAGCTGCTCATGCAAACTTTGTTGGAAAATCCTGATGGTAAGGCTCTTTATTTGAGTTTAAAATCATTTTTGGTTGTTTACATTCTCCACTTTCTTGCTAATGTACTCAAGATCATGACAAACTTGAGTTTAGAGTTTCAAAGAACTTATGTGGATGTTAACAATGTGGCTAGCTTGTGCCGAAATGCAATTCAAGAGATAGAAGAGTTATTTTTGGTGCAAATCATAGATCTGAATTCTTTTCAAAAGGATAGTAGAGATTATCCTATCATTCCAGATTATGGTGGAGGCGAAGGAATGCTTCATGTTTTAAGAGCATCCGTGAAAGGAACATGTACAGGTCCATCGAGTTGGATAGACGAATTGATGGTGAGGATCTATATCTTGCTATTGAGTTTTAAAAAGCTTTTGCTACTGCACTAATAGGTATATTGAAGAAAAGGTTAGAGGATCAGATTATTCTTTCTTCTTTGAAAGTATTATACTTCCTTCCTTCCTTCCTTTGAAAGTATTATATCCTATTAACATGCCTAGTCGTGCCAAGGAATTGAAGGTTTATGGAATCGATGAGCTTAAGAAATTACGTGACTTCTATGGAGTGCAAAACAATGTTGATGGTAAGATATTTCCTGCTGTCATTGACCATGAGAAATTGGGTAGGGAGTATGTATTGCTTAAGCGTCAAGCTAGTACAGAATGGCAAGGAAGGAGCTTCTTGGATACATGGGGTATGATTTTTTGTAGTGACTTGTGGAAGGAGAAGATGCCTGAATTGCTAAGCCTTGCCACAATTGGGCTTGTCCAATGCACTAATACAGCAGCATGTGAGTGTGGCTTTAGCCGCATGAATATTGTGAAGACCAAGTATCGTAATCGGCTACAAAATGATGGTTTGGATGCATTATTGCGCATTTCCATGGAAGGACCTGAAATGAAGAGCTTTGATTTTAGTGAAAGCATTGAGTTATGGAAAGAAAGTGCACATTATCGTCTTATATTTACTGGATGTCCTCGCGAGGAACGGGCTCGTTTGGAGAAGGATTATTTCATGGAGGATGCTTTTATCGTGGATTTAGAAGACGATGACTAGTTTCTTGAACAATAAGTATTATGTATTCACTTTTATTTTATGAGTATTAGTTACTGTTATGAAGCATTGAAGCATTGTAAGTTTTCTTTTTGATTAAACTAAAGGCTTTTATGTTAAATCTTTGACTGAAGGTCTAATTATCAAGTTTATTCAAGCTATTTAATGATTTGTGAAGTTTTTTTTTTTTAAAAAAAATAGATATTGAATTTGTATATATCTGGTTTGAGGTGTTAGCAGCAGGGAGCTTCCAGCTATAATTTATAATTTTCGAATGGTTTTAGGACTTGTAGGAAATTTTCCTAACAAGGTTTGAAAGTTTCCCCAACGCTGAACGAGCCATAATCAAATTTTCGAGGGAAGTTTAGAGACATGTTAGAGATGATGATGGAATAGATTCTGCACAGAGTGCATCCCACTATAGGACCCGTAGATCAAGCCACATAAATGTACCTAGTGGAAGTACTTACCAAGTTGTGCGGTGTGGCATACCTGATTTAGAGATGTCGCGTCGCACTAAGAGATTATTAAAACCTATAGATCGACGAAGATTAGATCTATTTAGTGGTCCATTTCCCAATTTAGGTGACATATTCACTTATTGGGGTCGCTGGTATGTAATAAAGCAGTCTACGCTCCCTAGATCTGGAAGGGGATTATTCATTGCCCAAAACATTCGTGTTGGATATAATTCACTCATTGCCTCCATTCGCACAGGGGCACATCATCTTCGAATTGAGACGGGCAGATGGATTGGTGAGCCACGCCAGGATGAGCTCTGTCATGCCGCCAAATGGGAGTCATTGAGGATGAATCTCATACCCTTCAAAGTTGCCCAAAGATATGATCAAATTGGGACGACGCTTATAATCGGAGTTAGTTGGTCAGCCCCCGCCACCATTACATGTGACATTGAGCACAAAGATCCGACGTGGGTCTTTGGGATCATACCTTCGAGGAGGTTATGGACATGCGAGATCAGCTATGTCCTCAGGCACACTTGACATGTATATATACATTGATGTATACTTTATGCAGGTTTGGCGGCATTCTTATTATCGCCACGGTTTTTCCCTCGAAAACCCTTTGGGCGGGGTTTTTAACCCGGACAAGAATAAGTTTGTCGCTTATTAATGGGTCCCATAGGCCGATTGGCCTCGAGTGGACGATAAAAAATCATTCTCATTCTCATTCCTTTAATGATCTATGGAGGTCTAGAGTATTATAGTGCATCAGAGTGGGAGGCATTAATATATTATTCGTTTTCTATGATGATATACAGTTGCAACAGAAATGCATGCACTATGGAAACGAGATCATACTACAATGATGACAAGAGATCTTATATTGATGCTTGTGTGGAAGAACATGGCAATATAGCATGGTTGATCAACAATGGTGGTGCCAATAAAAATATCGTCAATTGCATGTTTGAAGAAAGAAGTAATGATTGCGAGGAGTTCATGACAAGAATGTGTAAGCACTTGTTATGGTTGTTGCTATCAAGAGCCTCAGAGATGGCAACGAGTTATTTTGGGACTATGAATTTCATGAGACTATACCTGATCAGTTTTTGTGGAGATAAATACTTTCAATTCTTTAAAACAAACTAGTGTATTGATCGGTTTTTGTGGAGATAAATACTTTTAATTCTTTAAAACAAACTTTCTTGTTTATTAAATCGCCACTTGATGTCAATGATACTTATCTTATTAAATCTCAATACTATTGTTCTTGTTTCATTTCCCTTTGCTTTATTTTTTCAATCATGTACTCATACTTAATGTTGTGCATACTTAACACCATCAAGCTAATGCTTATATTCTATGTGCAACACTTAATGCTATTCAAAGTGTATTATGTTTCTTTCATTTTTCTTTTCTTTTTATTCAATTCATGTGTTCGTACTTATTGTTGTGCTTACTTGCAACTTTATATCTAATGGTAAGATTCCAAACATTCATTATAATTCTTGAAAAAAATGGTTAATGGCTTAAAAGCAAGGGTCTTGACATATTGGATAAACGGTTCTTTTGGTGTAGGTACCATATGCTCCTCGTATATCAAAGTTCCACCGTGATGATATGGAAAAGTTTGCACGTGAAAATCTTATGGTTAATGGGAATGTGGAACAAAACACTGGTCATGCTTATGATGAGACGACTCAAGATTTGTTGTATGAGCATGCTCAACTTGAATTTCTCATGCAAGGCATTGATAATGACATTGACAAACAAGATATGCACGCCCATGAGGTTGACGAAGTCATTGAGGTAGATCCACTTGAATATCTTGATGATCAGATAATCCAGGATGCCAAAACAAAGTTACACAACGAAAAAGGTGCTCCAATACCCCGGAAAATACCCCCCCAAAATGCCTATAGAATCCCCTTTTTCTATAGAACAATGGGGTATAAAATGGATTTTTAGAATCGGGGTATTTGGCCATAATCCCCCCTTTCCTTATTTGTACGATAATACCCTATTACATTTTGCCATAATTCCCCCTTTCTTTGTTTGTAAAACAATACCCTATTACATTTGGCTATAATCCCCCCTTTCCTAGTTTGGTCATAATCCCAGTTTGGCCATGATCCCCCATTTGTAATATAATACCCTCATTTGTTTATAATATAATACCCTCATTTATATAATACCCTGTTATAGAAATACCCCATTATACCCCGTTATGCTATTTAGTTGTAAAACATTCCTGGTAATTATATTTTCCGGTGAATTTGGTTACCTATATTCTAAGCAACTTATCTAGCTTTTGAATTCAAATTCCAGATTCACAATTTCACGTCATCAAATTTCATTTGTAAATAAAAAGCTAAGTCTTCATTGCAAAAGAATTACATTTCGGTCATGTATAGTCCATTTCACAAATTCACAGTCGAGGTACATAGCAATATGTAGAAGTAGAATTCCCAGCTGACAAATAAGCAAGTACAACCAGAATCATCATTTTACAACTTTTTCAAGTTTTGGATACACCAAATATTTGAAGATATATTTTCCTGTAAATATATCTCATTCTCCTGTAAATGAGACATTCAATAGGGTTCAAAGTTTAACTAAGAACCTTCAAATCCATTACGATGTTTGGTAAAGTCATCCATGGCCTGTAAAATCTCCTCCTTTGTATTCATGGAAACAACTTGCTCAGAAGGGGTTTAGGTCTAAATGGATATTAACAAAACAGAGTTGAACACGTGATCTGCAAAGAAAGGGGAAGAGGGAACTAACTAAATTGGAATCACAAAAAACCAAAGATATTGTTACTATATCCATATGTACTAATGGAGAGGCAGAGGCAGCAATTAAAATACAGTTTGCTCAAGGCTTGGAGAACATAAAAGAAAAAATGCAACTAGATTTAAGTTGCATCTCATCAGCTAAATGAAAAGATGTCATCATCCTCTGAAATCTCATCTTTTTCATTGATAGACAGCTCCACCCTCTCAATATTGCAGGCTGGGATCAGGTTTGCCTTAGCACATTGCTGCAAACCAGACATAGATCTCTTGATATTAACACAGCTTTCCCTCTGTTTGGATCCATCTTATGCAAAGCTCTAGCAGCTGGTTTTTGTTGGCTGAGAATTGCCATGCTCAATGCATGCCCTTCTCAGCAGCAGATCAATGAGTTTTGTCCTCGTATGGCCTTTGTTCTGAGATCCCTCAGGTCGCCAAAGTATTCTTAAGCCTCAAGGAAATCATACAGACATTCAAACGTGAAGATCCGGGTCCAAATTCCTAAACCGAGCTTCAAGCAATGTAAATATTACTTGTTTTCTACCTGAAAGAGGGCCGCAAATCATCGACTTGCATGTAAGCGTAAATGATTCCAATGCCTTTTACCAAGTAGTTTAGGTGCCTTTATATAGCGCATATAAAACCGTATTATATATCTTAATCAGAAAGGAAGGTACTCAAGCAATAGCCATATGATTTTACACGAAATTCATGGTGGATTTGAAGCAAACTTTGGAGAGTTTACAACCAAAAGATGTCGAGCATCTCTGGTCTCGTGTAGATGAATACGCTCGATTCAGGAACATTCGTGCGTGCATGCCTCCGCCATATTTATAGGGTTTGCCAACACATTTCCTTTGTCACTTATCACCGTCCAAAAAACTCGACATATGTTCTTTTTTGGCTTAAAACATTGCTCTAAATTTAACTCATAATTTCGGAAAAATTCCTTGCCCTCCTAGCACCAGGTCCAATCAAATTGTGCCACGTGGCATGTTCCAATGGATTTCCAAGCCCTACAACTACTTTGAGTCTCTTACTACAATCATCTGTAATTTTCGTGTTTCTACTACTGGCCTCCTATCTTTTCTGCAATTTTTGTTCTTTGAGGTAATTTGGGGATGAAGAAGGCCACGCCAGGCAACCTTCACCAACTGAAAGCTCCTGGAAGGAACGTGGCATTGCTTTTTTTTTCAAGCTACCCTTTTGCTTGAAAATACCTTGGTACTTATTGCAGTCCTCAGTTTATTTAGTAATTTTCCTTTCATTCAATCCCCTTTTATTTGGAAATACTCCAAACCATTTGCAAATTCCCTTTTGAATTAGTCCCCTTTTCTTGAAAATACCCCAATCCATTTGTAAATTCCCTTTTTGAACCAGCCTCTTTTTCTTGAAATTACCCTAATGCATTCGCAAATTCCCTTTTGACCCAATTCCCCTTTCTTGAAAATACCCCAATGTGTATTTGCAATCCCCTATTTCTACTAATTTCCCCATTAAAATGTACCCTTTTGTTCAAGAATCCCTCGTTTTCGCTAATGTCCCCCCCATACAATATACCTCTTTGTTAAGAAATTCCTCGTTGCAAAAGAAATAACCCCTTGCTCTCAAGTCCCCCGGTTCCTCAATGGGGGATTTTCCGGGGGATGTGAGCACCTTTTTCGTTGTGTTATATGAAGGTTGTAAAATATCGAGATTGACATTTAACCTATGCCTCCTCAACTTACAAGGGCAATATAAGATATCAAATGTTGCAGTTGATGCAATATTAAGGTTCTTTCTTCCCTTCCCAACGCTTAATTCTAGAACATATAAAATTTTATTAATTTATCTTTGTTGGCTTAATCATCATATATTTGTGTATGCAGACTTATTAGCAAGATATTGCCTCCTGAAAACAAGGTTCCTTCTAGTCGTTCTGAAGCACGTAAACTCATAAAGGCACTTGGTTTTGAGGACGAGAATATCCACGTACGTCCAAATGAGTGTACCTTATATAATAAGAATACCAAGGATATGGTTCATTGTCCTAATGTTGAGTCAAGGTACCGTAAAGATGGCTAAAGCTCGACCATTCCATGCAAGGTATTGTGGTATTTTCCTATAATTCCTAGACTTAAACACATGTTTAGGACAAAGGAGATTGTTGCCTTGATGGTTTGGCATGTGAATAACTAGTTCTGATGGAGTATCACGCATTCCATTGATTCAAGGCATGGAGATTTATAAATAATAGATGGCCCGAATTGCAGAATGAACCAAGATATATTCACTTTGGTGCGGCAATAGATCAATCCTTTTTTCGCAATCCAGACGACCTCGCGGGCCCACATGGCCAGTCATGCTTGTAAACTACAACATCCCTCCACATGAGTCCATAAAACGGGGTCATATTATCTTGAGCATGATAATTCCAGGTTTGTACAATTGATTTAGTCCTATTAGGAATACGATTTTTTCGATAAAATGTAGTGGGAGTCATTGCAAGCCCTTCACAACCTAAGAAGTTTGATGCATATCTATCACACTTAACTGACGACTTGAAAACTCTATGGAGTGGCATTTCCATGGTAGATATCTCTAAGACAATATCTAGGAAGCAAAGATTTACACTGAAGGCTATATTAATGTGCACAATGCATGACTATCCTGGTCTTAGCATATGTAACGGTATGTTCTTGTTCTTTTTATTTATTTTAAGGGCATTGTTTGTATGAAAATTGCATCGATAATACAAATTATTTTTATATCTATAGGTCTAGAAACTAAAGGTCAATATGCTTGTGTACGTTGTGGTGATTAAATCACATCAAGATACTCTGGTTCATCGAAGAAATATATATACGAGAGCCATGAAAGATTTTTACCAATGGATCATCCATTACGTAGGGGAACCCTACCAAGAACAGATGACCACAAGAGATTGGCTTGATCAATGGGAACGTGCAGAAGACAAGGCATGCTGAATGTGCAAGCGATGTTTATGAAGGTCCCGATGACATCATTGTCACTCCTCCAAATGGCATGAAATGATTATCTATACTCTTTGAGTTACCATACTTGCGGGAGTTGAAGTACACGGCTTTCTTCGATCCAATGCATATCATGAAAAATATTTCAGATTCTCTACGGCAACATCAGGGGAGAGAAAGATAGTGTTGCTTCTCGACAAGATTGTTTATTATTAGAGCCCCGTCGTAATACAAGTTTAAAGAATCCAAAATCTCGCCCGCCATGGATTTTGTCTAAAAAGAACTTGGATATTGTGCGAGAGTCTATTAAAGAAGTGAAGATGCCAACCGGGTACTGCTCCTCATTTGAAAGGTGCTGGTAAGTTCATCTACAAACTTTGATTATGTAGATATTAAACACAGCCTTAGCATCAAAGAGAGAGGACCCCAACTCTATAACAGATGAGGAAAGGGAAATTGCCTTTGGACCTTCAAGTTGGGTAAGTTACATTCCTTTGAAGCCTGTACTTGTTTACATTATCTCAATCTTTGCTCGATTTTGTGGGTCTCATTATACAATGGATATATTTGCAATGGCCACCAGTTTTGGGTTCAGAAAAGGGATGAAGGTTGTGTCACTTTTGATTGTGGTGTGATATCTATTTTTACAATTGTAAGTCGAGCTAGTGCAAGGGACATGAACCTGAATATGTTGGAAAAATACAACAAATATTGGAACTTGATTTCCGACAATTCATCAAAGTCCTGTTTCGAGTTCGATGGTTTGATGCACCATTACAGGGCAGGAATGCCACATTTCGTCATGGATTTAGTGGTTTAGTTCAAGTCAAGTCCACGTGTTTGATTCTAGAAGACAATGACCCTTACATTTTTCCAGAGAAGTGTCAACAAATATATCTGCACCCTGCACCTAATGATCGAGATTGGCTATGTGTGATGTAGGTTAAATCCTCACCATGAGTAAAAGCAATGCCATTTTTTTCATAGGTTATTGATCTGGGTACTTTCGTGCAGGTCACCCACGACAGATAACAATTATGAGGTAGTGCCTTCTCTTGCAGAGGATGTAGAAGATGAAGGAAGAAAAGGCATCTATGTTGAGAGAGGGGGCATGGCTGTGGACATTGAGGGAGAAGGCATGGATGAGGTTGGAGGAGGAGAAGGTCTGGATGTTGTTGAGGGAGGGGACATGGCTATGGACATTGAGGGAGGGGGCATGTATGACATTGAGATTCCAACAACAATAATGAAGATGAATCTATTGAAGAGGAAAAAGAATGTAACAATGGGATATTTGTTTTCCTCGACATTGATGAGAATGATACTTCAGTACAACAAGAGATATGTATTGATCAAAACTTGTATGTAAACATGGAGGAGTGTCAAGAACTATTACATGAAAATGACAATGTACAAGATGACGGCTAAATGCGCAATGGAAAGACATGCTCGACAAGGAGGCAAATTGATAGACTAGGTAGGAGATATAATAAGATCATTGAATATTAGGTATGGATCTGAATTGTTGTAGATGCATTGCATGGAATTACTAAGCATGTACTTATCATTAAAATATGGAAAAAATATACTTTCATTTGCATGTACATGCATGAGCATTCTGCATGGGAATAGCCCCTAGGCATAATGCACGGTTCTTAGGGATTGTGCATTATGTCTGGAGAAGCAAATTGGTTCCGATTGATGTCAGTGAGATTCAATTCCCTATACTAAAGATTGTGAATAGTATTTGCAAATGCTTTTTCTAATTCAGCATATCTTGAATGTTTACACAATCCATAGAGCCCTTGAATTTCCGAGGACTTACATGAGTTTTGATTCAAATTTGCTGGTGCTCCAATGGTGCATGAGGAAGGTGAAATGGGTCCTCTTAGATGGTTTTTATAGACTATTTAACGATAACTTGCGTGCAAGTAGCGCGATTCAACTCAATATACACCACTGGATAAAGTGGGTCCAAAAGTGGATTCAATCTTAACCATCAAATGTTGATGCACAATTTGGGGCTATGAATGGTTCAAGGTATATTAGATAGACGTGGATTCTAATAGGGTGCACCTTCCCCATATGGAACTCATAACTAGTTATCAACCTACCTAACATATATAATTCTCCTATAAATATGCTTTTGGAATATTCTTAATTGATGCTTCCTCATAAAATTGACACGTACCTTTCTGAGGGAAAAATAGGGCTTTAAAAAATATAGAAAAAAACAACGAAATAAGGGATTTGGCCGGTGTGCCATGCGGTCGGATTTGGCTTGGCTATGGCGCCTTGCATCGCCATCGCCAGAGCTGGAAAGCGGCACACGCTCCATCTATTGCAGAGAACCCAGATAGGTATTTGTGATCTGCTCTTAGCAGCAGAAGCTTTGAATTTGTAGAAGGGCGAAAATCAAGTATATATCTGTGCTTGTAGTAAATTATTTCAGCTTCTGTGCTTGAATCTGCCATGTATTTAGATCTGAGTTCTGATAGCCACGTTATGAAGAGGGGACGATTTGTTTAGATTGGGGCATCTGGTGGATCTTCCCCTTTCTTCCTCTGGAAGCAAGCCCCCCTGCTTCATAATTGAATCATGTACAGAGCGGTGCACATTAAATGAAGCCGATGGGCAGAGTTATGCACATTTACACGCCATAGCCGGGACTTGAAAGCAGGGGGGTCGCTGAAGGTTTGAAAAAAAGGGCCCAGCCTTGGGAAAGGGAGAAAGAAATAGTGCTTGGGGAAGGGGGAAAAAAACAAAGCACCGTTGGAGTCGCTATACTTTGTGTGTTTGAAAGCAAGGGATCAAAGAGGGTTTGCACTGGATGAATGCCTTTAGGCACAATGCAAATCCATCAAGCGAAACAGATATTTTTGGGTTTCAAGCACACATTCGACCGCGTATTTGTTTTCAGAGCATGATTCATCCTTTGGAAGTATGGAACCTCAAGGTTCTTTTGATCATAGCTTCAGACAGTGGCCTTAGTTAGTGGGTGTTATAAATTGACATTTTGTCTGTCTCTACATTGTTAATCTTATTTGGTTTGGTTGGAGTTACAAGAAGAAGCCTTGTTGATATGCCTAAAGCTTTAGGGGCAACTCCAGTATTTGAGTGACCAAATATGGCCGGAAATGAGTACTTTGCAAACCAACAACGGTCCATATAATATTATGCATCAGCATTCCGGATTGTATTATCAGCCTCAGCTGAAGAAGAACAGAGGTTGATATATACAAGGATGCTTCCGGGTTGTATATGCAGCCTCAAGAAAGTTTAGATGCTGATAGCCTATCTTTGGCAAATACATTTAACATGGCAGATTGTGGCATGCATGCTGGGAGCACAGGGGTCTGATGCAAAAATGATGCCACCTCTGGTGTACCTGGTGTGGTTGTAACAAATGCAAATACGCTCCCACCTCCTGGTATTACATCTAGTGCAGTGGTTGAAATGCCTGGAATAAAGGAAGTGGTCGAAATGCCGGGGATAAAGATGCTAAGAAGTATTCTGCTCGTACTATTGGTAATTAAGAATAGCAATTCTGAATTTCCATGACATGGGTAAATAAGGAACAGTTTGAGTCATCTGCTAGATTCATGAAAAGGGATAGAAGGACAACTGATCAACAAGGAGAGGCATTTATTATTTATGTTCAGAGATTGGAAATATTTAAGGACATATACATGCATGGGCCTCATTGTTTTAAGTTTGAGCTAAAGGGATTTCATTAATCATTGCAATTTCACATAAACAATCGAATGCCTAACTATATATTATTTCCTAACTCAATACATTGTTATATGTTAATGCCCCCTTGCTCTGTAGCGTTTGCATGTCATGGATTCTGTTCACTTGGAGAGTGATCCATAAAAACATCAACTTGAGTGCTTTGACATTACCTCCATGAATGGCTTCATTTCTAGATATATCAATAATTGGGTTATCATTGATGAAGTTGATTCCCCTCTTTATTGGATGAGTAGCATCTTTGATAACTTCGATTTTGGGACCAAGCCACTCTGAGAAGTTCTAAGAGCATATGAGGTGCTAATAAATAGAACTTATAAATTTGAGATACAACTTTTTATGGCATTACATTTTGACCTTTGTATGGATGAGACAACCTATGGTCTTGCACAACATACTCCCAAACTCGTTCAACCAACAAAAACATTAGCTAACATAAGGAACGATTAATTTAAAAGTATCTAATTAATATCAAAGGTTTCTTTTGCAATCGCTCAAACTGAAACAGATTTTGCACATCCATATTTATGTTAGGCTTAACGACCACAATTTAAACAATAGCAAGTCGGCTGGAAAGAGAAATGTTTGCAGTGGTCTTGGCCGTCGCGATAAATTTTTTGTACCAATAATGATAACCAAAAAACAAGGACTCTCCCTTTACACTAGAGAGTCCGATAAGGTATGTTAGATAGACCTGGATTCTAATAGGGTGCACCTTCCCCATATGGAACTCTGCTCACTCAGTATGTAATATATACAGGCAAGGAACTTCCAAGTCTTGAGCTACTTAAATGCAAGCAATCTCGCTGGCATAGGTCTAATACAAGGTCAAGGATATAAGGAGTAAAAGGATTGCTTCCAAATGGCGACTTGGTGCACAAATGATGTGGACAATGTCAAAAGAGTGGGGCTGGGTTGATCACGGTTCCCGGTATCATGCCCTTCCTTTAAATACCCTCCTCGCCATAGCCTACTTGTAACAAGCTAAGATGCGGCGAACGGTGCTGCTAGTTCCTTTGTTTTTGGCCATAGCCATAACTCCGGCCTTCTCTTCTGCCCTTTCCGGTTGCAATGCTCAAGATCGCCAAGCTCTCCTAAGCATCAAATCTTCCTTTTCTGACCCAGATGGCTCCCTGTCTAATTGGAACGGCTCTGTTTGCTGTAGCTGGACTGGCGTCCAATGCGCCGGAAGGGGTTCCCGCAGAAGAGTTACCAAGCTTACTCTTAGCAACTCAAATCTTGGCGGATCTTTATCCTCTGCCATCGGAAATATGGTAAACCTAACCTACATTGATCTTGGCAATAACGCGCTTAGTGGCTCCATTCCATCTTCCATTGGTAACCTGAAAATCTTGTAACCCTAGATATGGCTTACAATGGTGGCATCACTGGATCTTTGCCTTCTTCTTTTGGAAAATTATCTAACCTTTATAGGCTCAGATTGCAGTCTAACAAAATAACTGGCTCTGTTCCAGCTTCTTTTGGTTTATTATCTAATCTTGTGTACTTGGAGCTTCAGGATAATTCTCTGTCTGGAAAGATTCCAGATGGATTTGTGAAAAATACTGTTGAGCTTGCACTTTTAGACCTGAGCAACAATCATATTACTGGATTGCCTAAAGATCTGAGCAATCTTAAAAGGTTAGGCATTCTGTATCTGAATGGCAACAAGTTGGATGTAAATTCTCTTTCGAGCCTCACTACGTTACCATTTCTTGGAGAGCTACATCTGAACCACATGAATTTCAACAGCCCTTTCCCAAACTGGGTTACATCTTTGAAGCTAAGACAATCTGATGATTTTCTCACCTCTCTACTTTCCTTATCCAACAATGGGTTCACTGGTTCTCTGCCAAAAAACATTCTACAATGGGAGAATCTGGAAGTACTGGATCTGAGCTACAACCAATTGTCTGGAAGTTTGCCTGCAAACAATAGCTTCATCAGGCGGCTCTTTCTGAATAACAACAAATTTACAGGGCCTATTCTAGCAAGTATTAATGCTCAAAACTCTCTCAATTATTTCAACGTATCTTATAATCAACTGACTGGCAAAATACCAGCATCGGTGTCATCGTTTGGAACAGATTCATTCGAGGGCAACAGTGGGCTATGTGGCACTCCTCTGCCATCTTGCAAATGATCTGCTGCACCCTTGTAGTATTTTATTTGCAGAAGATTATGACGATAATAAGAATTGGAAATATCCACCTCATGGCTTTTGAAGCATATCAATTGTATGCCTAAATACCTGCTCAAGTTCACGTATATATCTCTTCCATGTAAGTTCTAGACTCCTTGAATAAGGATCACATTCCAAGTACAAGATCTTATTTGGTGGTCAAAGTCCTCTACCTTGCAATATAAGATTGTTCTTTGTCGGGTATTTCCCTTATTTTTATCAAATATGTTACATTTGCGTCTGGGCGTTTGGTCTAGTGGTAACACACTAGTTCCTTAGCAATGTGGTCTCGAGTTTGAGATCGCCTGAGATCGTAAGACTCTGCAGATGTTGGGGTCAAATCCCAAAGCCAGACGCTGACCCCAACCGACCTTGAATGTAAGGTGGTCAAAGGGCCCAACCAAGCAATGTAGTGTGATGTGTGGTCACATGTCCAGTTGGATGCTGCCTAGTGGCGTGACGTTAAAACTACTATCTATCTATCTTGTATTATACATGTCTAGCTCAACATTATTCTTTGTAGGATAATTTTTTTTTTTCCCTTTAGGTCATATGGTCTTTATTCCTTGTTACTTTTCTCACTCTTATTAGACATTAACATTAATAACATTAACATTTGTCGTATGACCTATGGGCTAGCCATATCTAGTTATTTTCAAGAGAGAGGTTTAGGTTTTTTGTTTTTTTTTTTTTTTTTTTTTTTTTTTTTTTTTTTTTTTTTTTGTTTACCAAGGTGTGTTTTTTATCTTCATTTTCCTAGTTTGGTTTCTACCTAGGTTTGTTTTTTATTTTTCATTTTCCAAAAAAAAAAACTCTCCTAGGTTGTTATTTTATTTTGTTATCTCTTATCACTTAAATTAATATATATTCTACCAGGCATGGTTCCTATTTTTATTTTAGTTTCTTCTAATCTTTTTCATCATTTTGCATCACACTTATCATACATCTACTTACTTAAAATGTTTTTGGGCTTTCTCTTTCCTGCCGGTGTGCCTTTTTCAGGTGTTTTCTCTACCTTTGGCTTGCGCAAGTTTTTTTACAAGCTAAGATGTGATAGCTACTACTTAGTCAGAGTATTGCAAGTTTGTGTCTGAAGATTGACGTCTCTAATGGTCACAAAGCATGAAATAGAAAATGGTTTTCATTTTAGTATTACAACATATATGCTCTGTAATTGTAGAAGTAGTTTGTTCCAAGTATATTGTTGATAACATATTGGGTGAGGTTGACCTAACAACTTTTGAAGAAGTAAATAATCATTCTCACACGCTTAATTTGGCTTAGAATTTTAGTGGGATTTAATAATATTTGAAAGGCCTAAAGACTATCTTTAGTGTTTCCCTTAATATTACCAATATTGACAAACATAACATGCACATCTGCACACAGTACCCAATCATATATATTGTACAATCATGTATGTGCATATATACATAGTTTCTATTCATGTATGTTGTACTATATTCTTGAAGTAATGTGAAACGTTCATCTAAACCACCGTCCCGTGCGGTAATGCCAAGCACATGTATACTATAAACACACAACTTCTACTTATGCGCGGCAAATGCCGACTCTAATATAATATATTGTTGTTAAGTTCGAAATTAATTAGAGATGAATATGGGAGAAAAGGTAGCAATGTCATAAAATATGAGCGCCCATATAAACACACAACGTCTACTTATGTGCGGCACCGCCGGGTACACATTTATTTCCTTATGTATAGAATGCATGATAGAGCCAGACATGTTTTTTGGATTCTCCCACTTTAGTATAACTCTTTGTTAAGTCATATAACTTTTTGTTTCTTATAACGATTATTTATCCTATTTCGTCTATTTCATATAGCGTTTTAAGAGCATTTGCTAATACTTCCACACAGATAATCAGTAAAATGTAGAGTACACAAGTAATACCGAAGAAGGAATATTTTTATCATCGTTTATCAATGTCTCACATTGTTATGATACTACTATAACATAATATACACAATTCTATAAAGCATGGCAACACTGACACCAATATTGCATTATAGTTGAAGTAGCATCGAGAAAGAGCACTAGAAAATAACTAAAAAAAAATCTTGCAGGCTCTTGATTATGTCATATCGCAAGCATATATAATGGAGGGAGAAGATTAGGCACGCAAGGCAAAGTATGTGAAATATGAGTTCAGGAAGCTCAATATATTTAGAGGATTTTCAGAAATCCTGTAATAAGGAATTGTGGAGGTATTGTCCATCTTGTTCTTGTTTGTTGTTTACATCCTATTCAGGTGTTTGAGAACATGTAAATTCATTTTCTTACTTTGAGGGAAGCACCTGGCAAGCTCCCATTATTCCTTTTTTTTATTGAAGGCTGTCTATATTTATATTAAAGGTTTAATAACTACTAGTTATGGTGCCCGGCGTTGCCGGGCTTTAGTAACAATTTGAAAGTTAAACGACCATTGTACAAAAATCTCAGCTGACTGCGAACATGTTCTAGTGCGTTGTTTTTCACTATATGATACCTCCACCAGAATGATGTCAGGGTCAGGCATTGGTAGGCTTTAGCAACCTATAAAATTTTGGATTGCAATGTGAAGGCAACAACAATTATACTTGAAATCGTGTATTTCAACTATAAGTTTGTAGATGTAGTTGTGTTGAGTTGCCCTAATATAAGAATTAAGTGTGTTGTTTTTAATTTATGCATTGTGGATTTGATTAGGCCATACATGTATGTCTTACGCATGAGAGGTATGGACATATTTAATAGTCAAGTGATTGCTTAAGGTAGATAGAGCAATTGATTTCAAAACTGAAGATATTATGAACGATACCCCAATATATGGGTCTAATGCCAATTCACCCTAACATGGATGTAGAATTATTCGTTTATGCTAGTTGATCCAATATGGGTGTAATGTATGTTTGAGAAATTCATTCTAATATATGGGTATTGCTTCACGCAGTAAATAAAATGCGAATATCTATTCAATGTCTACTCAAATGTAGTGTTGTGTTGATTTCTTGGAATAGTGTAATTGTTAGCCTTATACATGTCTAATTCTAGTTCATACAGTAAATAAGAAAACCATGTTTATTCAATTTGTATCTAAGCGAGTCAATGTGTATGGTGTATTTGCTATCATTACTCACTGCTAAAGTTGCTTGTGAAATAGATAATAATGTTGCATGTTGCATCCAGTAATCCATGCATTTTATATTCAAGTAAATTCCTGAGAAGACTGTTTGCACACTGTTATAATGTAGTCGTCTCCACTACTACATGCTTGTCATTCGGTGCTAGATGTCAAGGTGGTTGATCTTAGATAAACTATTCAAAAACAAAGCCTGAAAAGTGAATGTGATGTATACGCTTGGATTAGATTTGTTTAAATAAGAAACAAAATAGAGTGGACTCAATATTTACCTGAGATGGATTTATGAGAATAATAGCTATCACGTTGTTTGATGTCTGGTTGCTATATCACTGTAGAGAACATCTGTCTTATACAGATACTTAGTCTATTGAATCTTTGAAAATTAAGTAAAGTCTAGAATTATAAAGTGTAGATTTGAACGAAGCAGAAAAGAGACGTGAGGATCAATATGCATGAATAAAGATATAACCTTGGCCGCAAAATGCGTAAAGAAATATTCTAGTATCTAATAATGCGCAATACATGAAAGAACTTACTCCATGTGGAGCGCTTGGTCTATCTGTTTGGTTGACAGCTTAATGTTCTCGTTGGGCCTCCATAATTTGTTGCCTTGTGAAACTGGATTAATCCTCAAACATTGCTACTATTGAAGCAATGGGAGGCTGTATATCTGCCAAATAAGTAGCCATCAAAACTGAAAGAAATTCATTGAGCAAAAAAATACACAACAGCAGAAATGAGAAAGGAGACATATGAGATTTACGTAATCAAAATACCGGCTATAGAGAAAGTTTGATGGAAACCTAAGGAGATAAGAGATCCAATGAGGCTAAGAGAAGCAAATACATGTCTATACACATTTATATGGAATATAGGGAGTTCCAATGGGTTGCAATTTGGAGTCAGATGTTCTTATGTTGCTCGAAGGACCTTGACTTACTGCATGTTTGTCTATTTCTCAACTCAACAACTGTATCGTAGCTATGGGAATTGTGGAAATAGCCATTTCTATCCTCAAGAATATTCCATAATAATCTGGCATTGAGTGGTCACCTTCTAGGTGTTAGCATGTTGAGTAACCTGAAAGACGAAAACAATGTGTTATAATTTTCAATCGTTACATGCAGACAAAGAAATCATGAAGGAAAGTGCATGGCCTTCGTAAAGTGTAGAAGCATATAGCATGTTGACCAACCTGCAAAAAGAAAAGAATGGATAAATAATAAGGCTGGATGATGGCATGTGTAAGCTTCCATTCCAAGTCATTGGATTCGTATTATTATGCTGCATCACAGCTGCACGATACATAACCATCTAGCAAAACCTTGTTGCACATGATGTCTGCTGCACAGAAAGAAATAACAGAATATTAGAATTATTAAATGAAAATGGTATTTACGTTGGCAGAAAAGGAGACATTGCTGGTAAGGGAGACAAAGGTGTTGGAATTATGGAGTGCAGCATACTTGACAGGGGTCGACTGAGTTTAGAGGGCGTTTGTGTATGCGACATTTGCTGTGTATGTTCCAGTTCCATTGTCGTTAAGCGATTGCCCTTAACCTAGACTACTAATGCGAGCAAACAAATTGAAATTAGGAAAGATTGTAGATGCATTTCGAGCTGTGGCAATAAACCTAGCAAACATAGAGCTAATTTCCAGTGATTTGGTTTTGCTACAACTCAAAATAATCTAATCATGTTCATTTACTTCTGAAAATCAACCTAATGTACCTTTGTAAACAATTAAGAGCAGTAGTTATACCAAAGTGAAATAGGTTTCATTTCTCATGCAAAATGTAGAAACATTCATTCAAGTCGTCAACGTAGCGGAGTCGTCTACTGCAAACATCTGGGCTGTGTGCAAGAAGATCTGCAAAAAATGCATCAAAATCAAAGTCTGATCAGCCACCCATACACCTGCACTAAAACTAAGGCTGGCCGTGGTTCAAAATATTCTCCTATGTCTAAGCGCAAGAGAGAGGGTTTACCTATGTTTTCCAGTTTCAGGATAGTTTGCTAACAACCTCGCTAAGAGCTAGTTTTGATTATCGCCTGAAAAAACATTGTATTGAGTACAACGATGGGTTGAATGTGGACCTATAAATAGATAAGCAAGAATTTGTTATACCTTTTGAAAGCAATCCGGATGAGGTTGAAAGTTAACTTCTTTTAGATAACTTGTTCTGCTTGTTTTCAATAAAGGCATCAGACGGATCTGAAAGATTGAATATCTCCAGTTAACAGTTTGGATATTACCTGATATTAGTGAGTGCAAGATGGTATGGAAGTGGTGTTGAATCGGATCCTCTGTATGTGTATATAATCTATAGAAACGCATATATGTATTAATGGGTGGTTTTGTTGAAGCAAGGAACAGTAGATGTAGTAATACCTGGGATTCAGATGCATGCTTGTTGATTTCATAGGGCCTCTCTGTACACTACGTTTGCTAAGGATTTCTCTCCACCCATGTTTACTCTCCCCTCCTCCTGATATCATTACAGTCCATGTAAACATGTTTTTGTATGGCATACTGTCAAATAAATCATATGCACCCCCCAGGCTGCCCAATTTCACATACAATATTAACTAATGTGTTGCTAAGGAAGGTGTTTGGCTTCACTACAGTTTTGATAACGTGGCCATGAATCCATTTTCCATCTGACCAAAGCTCTTTTCGTGATACATAGTTGCAAGATAGAGACATAAGCATTAAAGTCAGCTTGAATTCCATGCCTATCCATGTAATTCAGTGTATCTTTTGCTTCTTTTAATTGGCCTTGGTTGCATAGTCTCCTTATATGCCATCGAGTTTCCAGAATTTCTCTGGAATTTAATTGCTTTCCTGTTTCCAATATAGCAGTGATTGCAGAACCACTCAAAATAAGTTCTTTAGTGCTACTCTTTGTAGAATTTTATTGAACAAAGTTAAATTTTGGTCATCTACAAAGAAGCATCGGATATGCTAGATTCAAAGTGTTTCTTATCGGAAAAAATGATTACCCTCTATGCCTTATTAGACCTCGATGAAAGCTTCGGATTTTATCAAGAAAACGCTTGTCAAGTGTCGTTGTTGGTTCTACTGACTATATATGGAGAATCGGAAGCTTTGAGCTTATCTTTGTGAAAATTGAGCTTTAATGGATCGGTTACTTCAATCAATCCAAAAACAAATTTGATTTATAGCAGAACAAAAGGCGATACCTTTGTTCAAAATGATCGCGATCTCTCATAATTCATTGTTAGACTTGTCCGTAATGATCTGCGGATCTCTCAGCAACCGATTGTAAGGAAACCGACCAATTTCCATCCCTGCTAGAGCTGTTTGGATATGCAGAGAGAGCTTTTCGGATGTGAATTAGATTATTGAACGTTACCAACAAAAGCTCGTAGCTTCTAAACATGACAAATTATCATTGTTGATTTAACACATCGTGCGAAAAAATGGGGTGCTTCCATGGCATTTCTTACTTTAAGTGTCTTGCAAAAGAACATGCTAGACATGGCCTTCCTCGACACTCCTTATCTTTGTTAAAAGATATAACCATAGCATCATACCATAGCATATTTCCCGCCATTATGATCACGTCCTTTTTTCCCATGTCTCGATATATGAAGTGGCATCTCAGTATTAGTTCAAGAATCAAGATTTGCTAAACCCTGAGCAAGAAAAAGCGTAAAAAATAACAAGTGGATTTGTCACCCTTATAAGGATAATGGAATAAAAATATGTCTGCCTATGTGATGCATAGGATGTCGGCAACTGTTACAATTACAAATGCAAACAAAGAGTGGTACAACTTTATTGAAGAGGACTTTTCATCTATACCAAGACATCCGCCTCAAAGTGCACACAATGCTCATATGTAGACATGCCTGTGAATTAAAGCGAAAATGGACAAGACACTATGGAGTTTTAGTTTCCTGCCTTCATGAAATATAAACTTTACAAAGATATAATGCTTGAAATGATAATAGAAAGATGATCAATACATGCATATCTACCTCAAAATGAAATCGAGAATGGTTTGCTTTGTATTCCTTTTCATTCCCACCAATGTGGGCCCACGGATAATCGAGAAAAATAAAATAAGTATGGAGAGCTCATCATTCGCTTGCAACCCAACGCCCACATTGATCTGCTTTTCCCCGCAACTTTGTCAAAGGAAGTCATCCTCACGATGTGTTCAAAGCTAGCATACGTGGGCTGCCAAATAGTAAGTGGGAATGACTGCCAAATTATAGAGCACCAAGATAATGGCCTAATAAAGGGATGGTGAACA
Source organism: Isoetes taiwanensis (assembly GCA_021234155.1). Taxonomy (NCBI): domain Eukaryota; kingdom Viridiplantae; phylum Streptophyta; class Lycopodiopsida; order Isoetales; family Isoetaceae; genus Isoetes; species Isoetes taiwanensis. The sequence continues at coordinate 5,167,245 of JAJEKV010000025.1, read as the reverse complement.
AATGCATACAATTTAGAAAAGCTAAAGAATTGACGTGGCCGAGCTAAGCATGTGTTAAGCGAAATAGGGCTAAGAGGTGATGCGTAAAACTTGGAGCTATATGGCACAAATTATTCTCGAAAGTGGGCTTAGCTTGGAGCAAAACTCTAGTGCATCGGATCAACTGGAGCATCACACAACAACGCCGCCTCCATGCCCGCATCAAAAGATCTGAAAAGAAATAGATAAGGACGGAAAAAATAATAATCCAAAAGCCGGGTTATCCACGGCTCAGGAAGATGCATACACCGCACCCAGCACTAATTCTAAAGCTACCAGAACATGCAAATTCCGGCTTCCGTGGTTCTTGGGCAAAGTCGGTCTCCTGTTCTTCGCTTAGAGCAATGGTTAACTTTTGAAATCGACCGCTTAACTAAAATCTATGCAAACATGCAATTTGCAATCGTGAGAAAGGGGATGAGAATGCCCTCTGAAACAAAAAAAAACCCCTTCTCAAATAATAAGACGAAAACTTGTCCCCATTTTTGAAAGGGCTGAAATATTTTCCTACCGCCAAAAACTCATAAAATCTTAGGAAATTGGTTAAAAACAATTCCAAAAACATTTTCCACCATACCGAAAATCCCAAATTAACAAGATTGATTACAAAAAATCACTTTTTGCAAAGTATAACCCTAAAAGATGAAATGATCTTCAAAAGTTATAGTCCGACTAAAGAAAAAAGTCTTGCGGATGCAAGAGCGTAAAAGATAAAACCCATTTCTTTCTCGTAGAAGAAAAATGCAATGGTATCATCCGAGATTTAGATTCCACGCATTTCCTTTGCTTTCCCCTTTACTACCATGTGAAAAGTCAAGTGCGAGATGCACATACACATCCTCGCCATGGCCATGTTGAATCGCCTTTGGAGTCCTTAGCTTTGCACTTTGCTCCTCTTCTCTTCACACATTGTAGTTCTGGTTACAAATGTAACCACAAGCACATGCATTATCCCCATGCTCCAAGATGTTGTTTTGCTCCAAAAGTTTCATCCAAATACGTTGGTAATGAGATTGATTCTCCTCCATTTGAGTTTCTCGTCATCATAAACGAAGGTATCCAAATCGCAACCAAATTAATTGTTCTAGAGCCTGGGTTGCACTCAACCAACACAACTAAAACAACATGCTAATGAATGAATGAATGAGCCATATGGCTCTCCTTTATTTCCAAAAATAGTAAAGATAATTTTTTCCCTTCTAATAATCCCTCATGCACACCGCCTTTTGGGCATACAAAAGGCATCAAAGTACCACAAAAGGATTTAAAACTCAAAGAAGTTCATAAAGATTTATAGGCCTCGTTGCTAATGTCCAACACGCACCCCAACATGCAAATTCGCAAAACTCGCAAAGGACGTCTCCACATCCATCTTAGAGCAAATCGCAAAATGAACAAAAAGCCCACAGTCTGAGGGACCCCAATCTTGGCACAAAGGCCGCCACATCTTTGGCACACGAGGGCCCACCATCATGGCGCATGGGCCCTCAACATCATCCCCACTTAAATCCCAACATTTAAGACATAAGAGTTGCCCCAACAACAATGCTTGACATGTATACCATCGCAAGTTCAAGAAGCGTCAAACAATGAGCCAATCAACATGAAAACTAAGACGTTGGACTACAAGAAAAACTTCAATAACTGGGGTTATAACGCAGGGCTAAAACTAAAGGGCTGGAGGGAGGGTGGGGCATGTAACCACAAGGGGAGGCTCAAAGGCTAACACATGAAAATGGGAGGAACACAACAAGGCTATAAATACCTAGGAGGGGATCTCCCATCTAGCCTCAAGGCTTGGTTTATCGCCAATCTCAAACGCAGAGGATAAAATCAGCACTTCTAGAGCCCAGTTACACTCAACCAACACAACGAAACAACATCTGGAAAAACAGAGAGAAAAAAGGGGGAACTAAATGTCCAAGAGAATTAAGGGTACAATGTCACCTCCACCAAGAACCACAAAGTGCAAAAAAATGAGCAGCGATGGGGGCAAGAGGACGGGGCACATCCAAACAACCAAGGCAGAAACACAGAAACTAAATGTCTAAGAGAATTAAGGTACAATGTCACCACCAAGAAACACAAGCAAAGAAAATGAGCGGTGATGGGAGCAAAACCGGGGCACATCAAAAAAACCAAGAATACTAAAAGGAATACTCACGATACCTGCTAAAATTTGCTAACATGCCTTATCCTAAAAGCAGGCTCAAAACATTTCCAAAAAGAACCAATCCTAGAGCATCTCACAAATGAAATAAAAGTGCAAAGGGAAGGAACATGGCTAGAAAAGATCATGGCCAGTGGACTTGACTCACTAAAGAGAACATCAACGGATGTCAGCTCAAGCTACAACTCATCAACAAGGGGTAGGAATTTACACGTTAATCCAAACCACCAACTCCATCATGATTAAGAGAGCTCAAGCACAACATATTCACTCAACAGAAAAAAGCAGTCTGACAACTAAGAAAAATAGTGGACCTAAACAAAGGCTCCATCAAACAAACATCTGGGGAGTACAAACAAGTCCAAAACCACAAAATCTCAAAATGCAAAGAATGGAACACAGAAGCAAAGAATGGAAACTTAGATATATACCAAGACTAACAAAAGGAGGGCACAAACAAAATTACACTTGTGGGAACTCCAGGGACATGAAAAGAGGAACACAATAAAGGAAGTAAAATCTCAAAACAAAATTCCACACACTCACATGAAAGAAACCAAAACAACCTACAAGAATGCACTCTATATAAAAGAAACCAAACAACCTACAATAATGAAATCTAAATAAGGCCAACCGGCCTCGAAAGTAGACCAAGAGCTGGACATAAGAAACCTACGTAAAGGCCATGCTAAAGCATGAAAACTGACTAAAATTATTAAGTCATGCCAAAGCTGTCCAGAACTTGCATGGAGCACAAGCCCTTGTGAAGTAAATCAAAGAATACCCCAATAGAGATGAAGCGCAAGCAAAGGTTATTGTCCAAGGGGAAATGCAAGGCTATGTGTAGATAATATATATCATGAGCTATATTGATCACTAACGGTGGTGCCAATACAAACAATACCATAGCTAGCATATGCGGTATATGGGCTCAAAACACACTATGCAAACAATAACGATAAACCATAGGCTCGATAAAAAGTACAAGATGCACAACCTTACATAGCGGACTTTCGAAGACTGCCACAGTAAAGAGCAACATTCACAAAAGCGGCTATCCCATAAGAATAGGGGAAAATGTAAAGGTCAAGGAGCCAAAGCCAATCATCAACAAACCAAAAGCGCAACCTTCATGTGGAATTGCTATATTGTGCAAAACAAAACATAAGGAAAATATGAGAGAGGTTATGCTGCGCAGTTTGCTTTGGTAGAATGATAAATGGAACCGTTGTTTGTTAGTATGGACCCAATTCATGCTTCTAAATTTGATACAAAAACATTAGATGCCATTAAATACATATCATTTTCATGTCTATGTCCAATGCATATTTCTTTTTACACTTCTATCTCTTTACACTTCTGTATTTCATTACATTTCTTTATTTTCATGTGTCTATGTTTGGACCCACCCATTATTTCTGATATAGTTTGTAAGTCTTATTATTCTCATGCCCGTTCAAGGGTACATTATTATTTGATAGGCTTTTGTGAACTTCATAAATTTGATGTCTCACTTTCTATGCTATGTTATGGCCCCCACCAATCTTTGATACATTATTTCTGGCTTCCCAAAATGCCTTCACCCACATTCAATTTCTGTTGTAGCCTTGAAACATTATCACTCTTGGCTTTCATATTTCCATTCAGCTATGGGCCCACTACTTCTGATATATTTTGTTGCAGGCCTTTGTGTGGTGGGCTAAGAGTGGGAGTGTATATCATTTACTTGCCCCTGCGTTGCTAAAAGTAAAGTATTATATAATGTACTATTGTTTATTTGTTGGGTCTTATCATTTGTTTTAAGTGGGCATTATTTTGCAAACTTGTTTGTGGCTGCAATCTATATCTTTATTTCTTATGTTAATTTCTATATGTTCTTTTGCTTATGTTATTTTGTATATATATGATAAAAACAAAATTGGTTCTAAAATGAAAGATGATCCCTCCTAAGAAGCAAGTTATTTTATCTAATATGTTTGCTTTGTTCTAGCGTGGTGCTAACCAAGATGTTAACCTCCAAACGTCCTTTGATGAGCATGGCAAGGAAATGGCAAGTGAATTAGGAAGGATAACGAAGGCAATGGAGAGGTACCAAGATGATTGGGTTGAAAAGAATAAATGGCTGGAAGTTGATAAGGAAAGAGGACTTATGTGGTGTTCCGCCATGTAAAAAGACTAAGATTGTGGGGCCCCCTTTGCCACCACAGAGCATAAAACCTTTAACACCCGATGACGACCACGCGCTCTAAAGCCCATAGACTTGCTACTTCATTGCAAGAGCTGTAGATAAGGATGGTCTTCAAAAACTTCACAGCAGAGGTGTTACCGGGTGAGAGTTGTCTTGAAAATTGTTCAAATGCGCATATTGATCGCGAAAAGAAGACTTGGCTTTCTTTAAAAATTGGTGAGTTTGTTGAGTTTACGCGATTGTGGTGTTGAAGATTTGCCATTCATGTATAATGATAACAAGGCTTGTGCAAGTTTTATATTTCTATATCATACGTATTTCGCATTCTTGGTCGGTAAGGCTAAGTCCATGGTTTAGGCTCATGGTTGACGAGTCCAATCGGCGAATATCGCTGTAACTAAGAATCCTTACTTTGTATGCCACATTTGTAGAGGCGGTAAACCGTATTTCGCCAGTGGACGCGTTATTGAAAGCGTGGCGATTACAGAAAAGCATTTTAAATATGTTGAAGGAATGGAATCTTGATATTCTAGACGCTTGCAGTGATGGAGCTCAAGGCGGTTGGTGCACATAACGTGGGTGTTGCTACAAGATTGAAATCACTTTAATCCATTCATGACCAGCATACACAAAGCCTATCAAAGTAAACTTATGTGTCCAAGAAAGATGCAAGACACCAACAATAAAACAAGGTGTAAGTTTAATGAGTTGATAAATCGCGGTAGTCAAATTTCTTTTCCAAAAGCTCATAAGAAAGGCAATAATTAGAGAAAATGCGTGGAAGCATTTATTACTCTCACTGGGTGGTTTCAGCATTGTGAAGCCAATGCATGGCTTAGTAGACATGGGGCAATTGAGAGGATGTGCTGTTTAGAGTCAGCCATGCAAACTTTGCTGGAAAACCTCGATGTAAAGGCTCTTATTTGAGTTTAAAAATCATTTTTGGTTGTTTACATTCTCCACTTTCTGCTAAGCACGTACTCAAGACGCACAAACTTGGAGTTTAGAGTTTCCAAAGAACTTAAGCGTGGATGTTAACAATGTGGCTAGCTTTGTGCCGAAATGCAACCAAGAGATAGAAGAGTTATTTTTGGTAAATCATAGATCTGAATTCTTTCAAAAAGATAGTAGATTATCCTATCATTCCGCATTATGGTGGAGGCTAAGGAAATGCTCATGTTTTAAGAGCATCCGAAAGCGAACATGTACGTGTCCATCGAAAGTTGATAGACGAATTGATGGTGAGGATCTATATCTTGCTATTGAGTTTTAAAAAGCTTTACAATCGCGACTCATTAATAGGTATACATTAAAGAAAAGGTTAGAGGATCGTGATTATTCTCTTCTTGAGTATTATACTTCCCTTCCTCCTCCCTTGAGCATTATATCCTATTACGGGGTCGTGCCAAGGAATTCACAGCGAAGTGCCAAGGAATCGGCGAGCTTAAGAAATTACGGACTTCTGTATGGAGTGCAAAACAATGTTGATGGTAAGATACTACTGCCATTGACCATGAGAAATTGGGTGAGTATGTATTGGCTACGCCAAGCTATACGTAATGGCAAGGAAGGAGTTTTACGGGTATGATTTTTGTAGCACTCGTGGAAGGAGAATATCTAATTGCTAAGCCTTGCCACAATTGGGTCATCCACGCACTAATACGTTAAAGATGTGAGCGTGGCTTTGTACCGCATTACGAATATTGTGAAGACCCGCATCGTGAATCGGCTACAAAAATGATGGTTTGATGCATTACGCTACTCGCAGCGGACCAAATGAAGAGCTTTGATTTAGCAGCACGCAGTTGGCGGAAAGAAAGTGCCACATCGCCTTATATTTTATCGCATGTCCCTCGCGAGGAACGCTCGCTTGGAGAAGGATTATTTGTGATATGCTTTATCGGATTTAGAAGACGATGACTAGTTTCCTCAACAATAAGTATTATGTATTCACTTTTATTTTATATATTAGTTAACATCGCTATGAAGCATTGAAGCATTGTAAGTTTTCTTTTCGATTAAACTAAAGGCTTTATAAATCTTCGGATCAAGGTCTATCAAGTTTATTCAAGCCATTTAATGATTTGTGAAGTTTTTTTTAAAAAAAATAGATATTGAATTTTAGTATGGCATCCTGGCCTGAGTTAGTGTTGTGGAGCTCTGCCTATAATTTATAATTTTCAATCGGTTTTAGGACCTTCACAGGTGGAAATTCTCCTTAACAAGGTTTGAAGTTTCCACCAAACAGCCAGCACCTGTACCTTGGTGCTTAGAGACATGTTGTGATGATGATGGAATGATTCTCGCATGCAGTGGCATCCCACTATAGGACCCAGATCAAGCCTGGCTACAAATGTACCTAGTGGAAGTACTTACCAAGTTGTGCTGCAGGCATACCCGATGAGATGTCGCTGGCCGCGACTAAGAGAGAGAGAGATTACATATTAAAACCTATAGATCGACGGCGATTAGATTCATTTAGTGGTCCATTTCCCAATTCTAGGTGACATATTCACTTATTGGGGTCAGCCGGTATGTAATAAAGCAAATACCCCTAGATCCGGAAGGATATTCCATTGCCCAAAACATTCGCGTTGATATAATTCACTATCGCTCCATCTCGCATAGGGCACACATCATCTTCAATTGAGACGGGCAGCATGGATTGGTGAGCCACGCCAGATTGTGTCTGGCTTACCGCCGCCAAATGGGAGTCATTGAGGGGATGAATCTCTGCGCCCCTTCCAAAGGTCTGAGTATGATCAAAATTTAACGCCATACTCCAGCTGGGTCGCCCATGATGGAGCACAAAGATCCGACGGGTGTCAGATCATACCTTCAGAGGTTATGGACATGCGAGATCGCCTATGTCTCGTGCGCACACACTTGACATGTATATATACACATTGATGCATACTTCAGGATGGGGCTTTGACAAAGATTTTATTAATCGCCACGGTTTTCCTCGAAACCCTTTCTTTGGGCGCGGGGTTTTTAACCTGACAGAATAAGTTTTATGCTAAGTGCCTTCTCCTTGTGGGGTCCTGTATAGGCCGCATTGGCCTCTTGACGAGTAAAAATCATTCTCATTCTCATTCCTTAATGATCTATGGAGGTCTAGAGTATTATAGTGCATCGTGAGTGGGAGGCATTAATATATTATTCGCTTTCTATGATGATATACAGCTTTGCAAATGTAAAATGCATGCACTATGGAAACGGTGAGGATCATACCGCAATGATGACAAGAGATCTTATATTGATGCTTGTGTGGAAGAACATGGCAATATAGCATTGATCAACAATGGTGGTGCCAATAAAAATATCACACCGTATTTGAAGAAAGAAGCAAATACTGCTATGAGTTCAAGCATGCTAAATGTAAGCACTTGTTATGGTTGTTAAGCAATGGAGTCCCTCGTGAGATGGCAACGAAGCTATTTTGGGACTATAAATCTCCATGAGACTATATACCGACCGCTTTTGTGGGAGATAAATACTTTCAATTCTTTTAAAAACAAACTAGTGTTGATCGGTTTTTGTGGGAGGATAACACTTTTAATCTTTAAAACAAAACCTTTGTTTATTAAATCGCCAATTTGATGTCAATGATACTTATCTTATTAAATCCCCAATACTCATTTGCCTTGTTTCCATTTCCCTTTGCTTTATTTTTTCAATCATGTACTCATAATTTAATGTTGTGCATACTTAATAATCTCATCAAGCTAATGCTGGTATTCATGCAACACTTAATGCTATTCAGTGTATTTTCGTTTCTTCTATTTTCGTCTAATTCATGTGTTCTACTTCTATTGTTGTAGTTTACTTGCAACTTGGCATTTAATGGTAAGATTCCAAACATTCATTATAATTTTGAAAATGGCTAATGGCTTAAAAGCAAGGGGTCTTGAATATATTGATGTTTGGTGGTACTATTCTATAACAAAGTTCCACCGTGGATATGCGGAAAGTTTAAAACTTTATGGCGTGGTTAATGGGAATGTGGAACAAAACACCGGTCATGCTTATGATGAGACGAATTTCAAGATTTGTATGAGCATGTGCTCAACTTGAATCTCTCATGCAAGGCATTGATAATGACATTGACAAACAAGATATGTACCAGGTTGACGGGTCATTGAGGTAGATCCACTTGAATATCTTGATGATCGATAATCCGTGATGCCAAAACAAAGTTACACAACTTAAAAAGGTGCCCAATACCCCTGAAAAATACCCCCAAATGCCTATAGAATCCCCTTTCTATAGAACAATGTAAAATGGATTTTGACCCGGGTATTTGGCCATAATCCCTTCCCATTATTTGTAAAATCTCTATTACATTTTGCCATAATTCCCCCTTCTTTGTTTGTAAAACAATACCCTATTAAGACGTATTATAATCCCCCTTTCCTAGTTTGGCCCAATCCCGCCAATGATCCCCCATTTGTAATATAATACCCCCATTTGTTTATAATATAATACCCTCATTTATATAATACCCCCTGCTATAGAAATACCCTGTTTAGCTTACCCTATGCTATATTTAGTTGTGCAAAACATTCCCTGTAATTACTTCCTGAATTTGGTTACCTATATTCTAAGTAACTTATCTAGCTTTGAATTCAAATTCCGTGACTGGCTAATTCTCTTACCGCCATCAAATTTCATTTGTAAATAAAAGTTAAGTCTCATTAAAGAATTACATTTCCAAAGTATTTAAGTAGTCCATATTCTTACAAATTCAATGAGGTATATAGCAATATGTAGAAGTAGAATTCTACCGGCTAAATAAGCAAGGTACAAATCCGCCAGAACCCTATCATTTTACAAACTTTTCTAAGTTTTGATATTACTCCAAATATTTGAAGATATATTTTCCTCAGAATATATCTCATTCTCCTCAGAAATGAGATATCATTAGGTTCAAAGTTTAACTAAGAACCTTCAAATCCATTACTTATGTTTGTAAAGTCATCCATGGCCTGTAAAACTCCTCCCGTATTCATGGAAACAACTTGTCAAGGGGTTTAGGGTCTAAAATGGATATTAACAAAACAGAAGTTGAACACTTGATCTCGCAGCTAGGCAAAGAGGGAATCCAACTAAATTGGAATCACAAAACCCTCAAAGATATTGTTACTATATCCATATGCCAATGGAGAGGCAGAGGCAAAGAATTAAAATACAGCTTTGCTCAAGTTTGGCAGAACATAAAAGAAAAAATGCAACTAGATTTAAGTTGCATCTCATCACCTAAATGAAAAGATGTCATCATCCTCCAAATCTCATCTCTTTTCATTGATGTATTTACCCACCCTCCTAATATTGTACCGGGATCAGTTTGCCTTTAGCACATTGCCGCAAACCGCATACATAGATCTCTTTGATATTAACACGCCTTTCCTCCTCGCTTTGATCCATCTTATGCAAAGCTCTATGCCGAAGTGGTTATTATCGAGAATTGCCATGCTCAATGCATGCCCTTCTCGCTAGCAGATCAGAGTTTCATCCCCATACCTTTATTCCGAAGATCCCTGTGTCGCTTTTAAAGGTTCTTAAGCCTCAAGGAAATCATACGTACACTAAACGGAAGATCCGTCCAAAATTCCTAAACCGAGCCTTCAAGCAATGTAACGACTACAAGAAATATTACTTGTTTTCTAATTCGAAGAGGGTACGAAATCACCGACTCTGCAATGATTCCAATGCCTTTACCAAGAGGTTTAGGTGCCTTTATATATGCATATAAACCGTATTATCTTTAATCAGAAGGAAGGTACTCAAGCAATAGCCATATGATTTTACCCGAAATTCATGGTCTGATTTGAAGCCGCCTTTGAGAGTTTACAACCAAAAGATTACATCTCCGTCTCGTAGATGAATACTGATTCGGGAACATTCGTATGCGTACGCCCTATATTTATATATACTCTTGCCAACACATTTCCTTTGTCACTTATCGGCCCAAAACCTCGGCGTTCTCTTTTGGCTTAAACATTGCTCTAAACTTAACTCATAATTTCGAAAATTCCTTGCCCTCCTAGCACCAAAGTCCAACTGTGCCACGTGGCATTGTCCAATGGATTTCCAAGCCCTCCTTACAACTACTTTGAGTCTCTTACTACAATCATCCCACTTCGTTTCTACCACCGGGCTTCCCATCTTTTTCTCGCAGAATTTTGTTCTTTTGAGGTAATTTGGGATGAAGAAGGCCACGCTGTGCAACCTTCTTCACTCAACCGAAGCTCCCGGAAGGAACGCGGGCGGATTGCTTTTTTCGCTGGCTTTGAAAAATACCCTTTGGTACTTATTGCAGTCCTCGCTTATTTAGTAATTTTCCTTTCTAATAATCCCCTTTTATTTGGAAATACTCCAAACCATTTGCAAATTCCCTTTGGACTAGTCCCCTTTTCTCTTTAAAATAAATTCTAACCATTTGTAAATTTTGAACCAGCCTCTTTCTTGAAATACCCCAAATTTACCCCAAATTCCCCTTTGACCTAATTCCCCTTCTTTGAAAAGGCCCCAAACGTGTATTTGGTAACTCGGCTTCACCAATTTCCACCAAATGTACCCTTTGTTCAAGAACTTCGCTTTCGCTTAATGTCCCCCCATGTTATACCTCTTTGTTAGAAATTGCTGCAAAAGAAATAACCCCTTGTTCTCAAGTCCCCCTGCCTCAATGGGGATTTTCCTCGGGATGTGAGCACCTTTTTCGCTAGGTTATATGAAGGTTGTAAAATGATCGACATTTAACCTATGCCTCCTCAACTTACAAGGGCAATAATATAAGATATCAAATGTTGCATTGATGCAATATTAAGGTTCTTTCTTCCCTTCCCAACGCTTTAATTTAGAACATATAAAATTTTATTAATTTATCTTTGCTATTAATCATCATCATATATATTTGTGTATGCGGCACTTATTAGCAAGATATTGCCTCCGAAACAAGGTCTCTTAGTCGCTCAAGCACGTGAACTCATGCCTGCCTTTGAGGACTATATCCACGCATCATTCAAAATGAGTGTACCTTATAATAAGAATACCGCGTGGTTCAAGTCCTTAATGCTCGAAATAAGGTACCGTAAAGATGGCTAAAGCCCGACTATCCATGCATTGTGGTATTTCCTAATTCCTAGATTTAAACACATGTTTAGGCACAATAAAGGAGATTGTTGCCTTGATGGTTTGGCATGTGAATAACTAGTTCCTCGATGAGCACACGACTTCAACATTCGGCATGGAGATTTATAAATAATGGGGATGGGTCTCAATTGCGTATCGAACCAAGATATATTCACTTCGTCAAAATAGATCAACCTTTCGCAACGGACAGCCCTCAAGTGGGCCCACAAGTGTCATGCTTTGCAAAACTACAACATCCCTCTCCACATGAGTCCATAAAACGGGTCATATTATCTTACATGATAATTCCAGCTCGTACAATTGATTTAGTCCTATTAGGAATACTCTTCGGCATAAATGTAGTGGAGTCACAAAGCCCTTCACAACCTAAGAAGTTTGATGCATATCTATCACACTTTAACCGGGACGTACCTTTGAAAACTCTATGGAGTTTTGCATTTCCATGGTAGATATCCTAAGACAATATTCAGGGAAGCAAAGATTTCATTAATCGGGTTGGGTTATATTAGCATATCGTTCCTATCTTAGTGCTATTATCATGTAAATCTGTGATACTGCTCTTTTGCCATTTCGCGCACGTTTCAGTGAAAATTGCATCGATAATACAAATTATTTTTATATCTATAGGTCTAGAAAACTAAAGGTCAATATGCTTTGTGTAATGCTAGGTGGATAAAATCACAATCAAGATACTCCGGGTTCATCTAAGAAATATATATATAATGGTGAGCCATGAAAGATTTTTACCAATGGATCATCCATTACTTAGGGGAACCCTACCGCTCGTATGACCGGCGCGACAATTTGATCAATGGAACGTAAGTGTACAGCCAAGGCATAAGCCAAATGCCATGTTTATGAAGGTCCCGATGACATCATCATTACCTCCAAATGGCATGAAATGATTATCTATACCTTTGAGTTACCATACTTGGCGGAGTTGAAGTACACGCGCTTCAATCCAATGTATCATGAAAAAATATTTCGATTCTCTACGGCAACATCGTGGGAGAGAAAGATAGTGCTGTTTCCTCGACAAGATTGTTTATTATTAGAGCCCCGTCGTGAATACAAGTTTGTTAAGAATCCAAAATCTCGCCTCGGCCATGGATTTGTCTAAAAGAACTTGATATTGTGCGAGTCTACAAAGAAGTGAAGATGCCAACCGCTTCCTCATTTGAAAGGTGCTGGTAAGTTCATCTACAAACTTTGATTATGTAGATACTAAACAATGCACTTTAGCATCAAAGAGAGAGGACCCCCAACCAAGCAATGATGAGAGCGGAAAATTGCCTTTGACCTTCAAGTTGGGTAAGTTACATTCCTTTGAAGCTTGTACTGAATTTTACATTATCTCAATCTTTGCTCGATTTTGTGGGTCCCATTATACAATGGATATATTTCCAAATGGCCACTCAGTTTTGGGTCTTAAAAAGGATGAAGGTCAGGTCACTTTGATTGTGGTGGATATCTATTTTACAATTGTAAGCCTGTTTAGTAAAGTGGACATGAACCCGAATATGTTGGAAAAATACAAACAAACATTGGAACTTGATTTCATACAATTCATCATCAAAGTCCCGTTTCGAAGTTCGATGGTTTGATGCACGGCCATGCGTAAGTGTGAAACGCCACATTTCGTCATGGATTTAGTGGTTTAAGGTTCAAGTCAAGTCCAACATCTGTGAAGACAATGACCCTTGCGATTTTCCAGAAGGTCACCAGCCATATTCCAGACCCCGCACTCTAATACTGATCGATTTCCGCTATGTGTGATAGGTTAAATCCTCACCATGAGTAAAAGTAATGCCATTTTTTCATAGGTTATTGATCCGGGTACTTTCGCAGGTCACCCACGACAGATAACAATTATGAGGTAGTGCCTTCTCTTGCAGAGGAGTAGAAGATGAAGGGAAGAAAGGCATCTATGTTGAGAGAGAGGGGGCATGGCCGTGGACATTGAGGGAGAAGGCATGGATGAGGTTGAGGAGGAGAAGGTCCGATGTTGTTGAGGGAGGGACATGGCTATGGACATTGAGGGGAGGGGCATGTATGACATTGAGATTCCAACAACAAAATGAAGATGAATCTATTGAAGAGGAAAAAGAATGTAACAATGGGATATTTGTTTTCCCCTGACATTGATGAGAATGATACTTCAAGTAACAAGAGATATGTATTGATCAAAACTCTTGTATGTAAACATGGAGGAGGTCAAGAACTATGTTCAAAATGACAATGTACAAGATGACGGCTAAATGCGCAATGGAAAGACATGCTCTAACAAGGAGGCAAATTGATGTGACTAGGTAGGAGATATACAAGATCATTGAATATTAGGTATGGATCTGAATTGTTGGACAGCATTGCATGGAATTACTAAGCATGTGTACTTAATAATAAAATATGGAAAAATATACTTTCATTTGCATGTACATGCATGTGAGCATTCTGCATGGGAATAGTTCTAGGCATAATGCACCTGCCCTTAGGGATTGCGCATTATGTCTGGAGAAGCAAATTGGTTCCGATGTGGAGTGAGATTCAATTCTATACTAAAGATTGTGAATAGTATTTGCAAAATGCTTTTCTAATTCAAGATATCTGAATGTTTACACAATCCATGTAGCCCTTTGAATTTGAGGACTTTATATGAGTTTTGATTCAAATTTGCTGGTGCTCCAATGGTGCATGAGGAAGGTGAAATGGGTCCTCTTAGATGGTTTTTATAGACTATTTAACGATAACTTGCGTGCAAGTAGCGCGATTCAACTCAATATACACCACTGGATAAAGTGGGTCCAAAAGTGGATTCAATCTTAACCATCAAATGTTGATGCACAATTTGGGCCGCGAATGGTTCAAGGTATACGGATAGACGGGATTCTAATAGGGTGCACCTTCCCCTATGGAACCTATAACTAGTTATCAACCTACCAACATATATAATTCTCCTATAAATATGCTTTTTGAATATTCTTAATTGATGCTTCCTCATAAAATTGACACGTACCTTCTCGAGGGAAAAATAGGGCTTTTAAAAATATAGAAAAAAACAACGAATAAGGATTTGGCCGGTGCTATGCGCGGTCGGATTTATTTGGTTATGGCTTTTGTGAATGCACGCCGTAGCCGAAAGTTTACTACACGCCCATCTATTGCGTAGAACCCAGATAGGTATTTGGATTCGGGCTTCTTAGCGCGTAAGCTTTGAATTTGTAGAAGGGCGAAAAATCAAGTATATATCCGCGGCTTTTTGTAGTAAATTATTTTCCTGGCTTCCGTGCTTGAACCGCCATGTATTTTAGATCCGGAAGTTCTATAGCCAATGCTATGGAAGAAAAACGCATTTGTTTAGATTGGGGCATCCGTGGATCTTTTCCCCTTTCTTCCTTCGAAGCAAGCCCCCGCCTGGCGCAATTGAATCATGTACAGAGCGGTGCAATACCGAAGCTTCATGGGCAATACTACCGCCCACTTGTTGCAAAATTCAAAGTCGGCATCTGTTCGGCGTTTCAGCGTGTCGCACCGCCGACGCCATGTGCGTTTCGGCGCCATGGACCAAGAGTGCTCAAACGCATTAGCCCGTTCTAAAGCAACCCGCCCGCCTCTAAACATATTTGGGGTCATCCACGCCAGATTTGTTTTCGTGAGCATGATTCATCCTTTGCCATGGAACCTCAAGGTTCTTTTGATCATAGCCGCATGCTGGCCTTATTTCAGGGTGCTATAAATTGACATTTTGTCCGCTCTCGACGTTAATCTTATTTGGTCTCTATTGGAGTTAATGAAGAAGCCTGCTTTATATGCCTGCCTAATGCCTAAAGCGCATTATAACCAGTTGGTACGGGCAATATACCGGAAATGAGTAATTCACAAACCAACAACGATCCATATAATATTATGCATCAAAGATCGATTGTACCATCGCTCAAGAAGAACATAGTTGCCATACAAGATGATAGTGGGTTGTATATGCAAAATTTCAAGAAAGTCTGGGAGGCCGAGCAGTCTGCCTTTTGGTAAAATGACACATGGCATTTGTGGCATGTATGCTGGAGCACCGGGAGCACGTGAGTCCTCCTACGGACAGACGTGGGTCTCGATGCAAATACGATGCCACCTCCGTGTACCCTGGCGTGGTTGTAACAGTAATACGCCCCACCTTCTAGTATGTACACCAGCGCAGCGCCGTTCTGCCTCAAATAAAGGAAGTGGCCTCCAAACGCCGGATAAAGATGCTAAGAAGTATTCTCGCTTTACTGGCCTGCACCAAGCAATATACTCAATTTGCATGACATAAAATAAGGAATGCTTTCGATTATCCGCTAGATTCACATGAAAAGGGATGCACACAACCACCGCGAGGCACGACATTTCGCGTTCGGGGACAAAATATTCGCATTTACATGCATGGGCCTCACGTTTTAAGTTTGAGGGATTTCATTAATCATTGCAATTTCACATAAACAATCAATGCCTAACTATATATTATTTCCTAACTCAATACATTGTTATATGTTAATGCCCCCTTGCTCTTGTGAGCGTTTGCATGTCATGGATTCTGCCCACTTGGAGAGTGATCCATAAAACATCAACTTGAGTGCTTTTGACATTACCTCCATGAATGAAAGCATTTCTAGATATATCAATAATTGGGTTATCATTGATGAAGTTGATTCCCCTTTTATTGGATGAGTAGCATCTTTGATAACTTCGATTTTGGGACCAAGCCCTTCACTGGAAGTTCTAAGAGCATATGAGGTGCTAATAAATAGAACTTATAAATTTGAGATACAACTTTTATGCATTACATTTTGACCTTTGTATGGATGAGACAACCTATGGTCTTGCACAACATACCCCAAACTCGTTCAACCAACAAAAACACATTAGCTAACATAAGAACGATTAATTTAAAAGTATCTAATTAATATCAAAGGTTTCTTTTGCAATCGCTCAAACTCAAAACAGATTTTGCACATCCATATTTATATTAGGGCTTAACGACCACAATTTAAACAATAAGAAGCCTTTGAAGAGAAATGTTTGCGAGTGGTCTTCGCTTGTCAAAGATAAATTTTTGTACCAATAATGATAACTAAAAACAAGGACTCTCCCTTTACACTAGAGAGTCCGATAAGGTATGTTAGATAGACCTGGATTCTAATAGGTGCACCTTCCCCATATGGAACTCTGCTCCACTCCAAGTATATAATATATACAGGCAAGGAACTTCCAAGTCTTGAGCTACTTTAAATGCAAGCAATCTCGCTGGCATAGGTCCTACTACAAGGTCAAGGATATAAGAGTAAAAGGATTGCTTCCAAATGGCGACTTTGCACAAATGATATGGACAATGTCAAAAGAGGGGCTGGGTTGATCACGGTTCCTGTATCATGCCCTTCCTTTAAATACCCTCCTCGCCACATAGCCTACTTGTAACAAGCTAAGATGCGGCGAACGGTGCTGCTAGTTCTCGTTTTTGGCCATAGCCATAACTCCGGCCTTCTTCTGCCTTTCCTGGTTGCAATGCTCAAGATCGCTAAGCTCTCCTAAGCATCAAATCTTCCTTTTCTGACCCAGGATGGCTCCCTGTCTAATTGGAACTCATTTGCTGTAGCTGGACTGGCGTCCAATGCGCCGGAAGGGGTTCCCGCAGAAGAGTTACCAAGCTTACTCTTAGCAACTCAAATCTTGGCGGATCTTTATCCTCTGCCATCGGAAATATGGTAAACCTAACCTACATTGATCTTGGCAATAACGCGCTTAGTGGCTCCATTCCATCTTCCATTGGTAACCTGAAAAATCTTGTAACCCTAGATATGGCTTACAATGGTGGCATCACTGGATCTTTGCCTTCTTCTTTTTGGAAAATTATCTAACCTTTATAGGCTCAGATTGCAGTCTAACAAAATAACTGGCTCTGTTCCAGCTTCTTTTGGTTTATTATCTAATCTTGTGTACTTGGAGCTTCAGGATAATTCTCTGTCTGGAAAGATTCCAGATGGATTTTGTGAAAAAATACTGTTGAGCTTGCACTTTTTAGACCTGAGCAACAATCATATTACTGGATTGCCTAAAGATCTGAGCAATCTTAAAAGGTTAGGCATTCTGTATCTGAATGGCAACAAGTTGGATGTAAATCTCTTTCGAGCCTCACTACATTGCTACCATTTCTTGGAGAGCTACATCTGAACCACATGAATTTCCAGCCCTTTCCCAAACTGGGTTACATCTTTGAAGCTAAGACAATCTGATGATTTTCACCTCTCTCTTTCCCATATCCAACAATGGGTTCACTGGTTCTCTGCCAAAAAACATTCTACAATGGGAGAATCTGGAAGTACTGGATCTGAGCTACAACCAATTGTCTGAAGTTTGCCTGCAAACAATAGCTTCATCAGGCGGCTCTTTCTGAATAACAACAAATTTACAGGGCCTATTCTAGCAAGTATTAATGCTCAAAACTCTCAATTATTTCAACGTATCTTATAATCAACTGACTGGCAAAATACCAGCATCGGTGTGTCATCGTTTGAACAGATTCATTCGAGGGCAACAGTGGGCTATGTGGGCACTCCTCTGCCATCTTGGGTAAATGATCTGCTGCACCCTTGTAGTATTTTTATTTGCAGAAGATTATGACGATAATAAGAATTGGAAATATCCACCTCATGGCTTTTGAAGCATATCAATTGTATGCCTAAATACCTGCTCAAGTTCACGTATATCTCTCTTCCATGTAAGTTCTAGACTCCTTGAATAAGGATCACATTCCAAGTACAAGATCTTATTTGGTGGTCAAAGTCCTCTACCTTGCATAAGATTGTTTGCTTTGTCGGTATTTCCCTATTTTTATCAAATATGTTACATTTAAATCCAAGTGCTTGGTCTGGTGGTAACACACTAGTTCCTTAGCAATGTGTTCTCGAGTTTGAGACGCCTGCATCAAAGACTTTTCCAGACTGCTTTGGGGTCAAATCCCAACGCATCGCCGACCCCAATGATATGAATGTGCTGGTTGGGCGTGGCCCAACCAAAGCGAATGTAGTGTGATGTGTGTCTGATGGGCCAGCTGAGCTGGCAACGTTAAAACTACTATCTATCTATCTTGTAGATTATACATGCCTAGCTCAACATTATTCTTTGTAGGATAATTTTTTTTTTTTGCCCTTTAGGCCTATATGGTCTTTATTCCTTTGTTACTTTTCACTCTTATTAGACATTAACATTAATAACATTAACATTTGTCGTATGACCCCATGGGCTAAATGAGCATCTAGTTATTTTCAAGAGAGAGCAACAGGGTTTTTGTTTTTTTTTGTTTTTTTTTTGTTTTTTTTTTTTTTTTTTTTGTTTACTAAGGTGTGTTTTTATCTTCATTTTCCTAGTTTGGTTTCTACCTAGGTTTGTTTTTTATTTTTCATTTTCCAAAAAAAAACCTCCTAGGTTGTTATTTTTTTTTTTGTTATCTCTTATCACTTAAATTAATATATATTTCTACTGTGCATGGTTCCTATTTTTATTTTAGTTTCTTCTAATCTTTTCATCATTTTGCATCACACTTTTATCATACATCTACTTACTACTTAAAATGTTTTTGGCTTCTCTTTCCTGCCGGTGCCTTTTTTCAAAAGTTTTCTACCTTTGGCTTATGCAAGTTTTTTACAAGCTAAGATGTGATAGCTACTACTTAGTCGAGAGTATTGCAAGCTTCAGGTCTGAAGATTGACGTCTCTAATGGTCAAGCATGAAATAGAAAATGGTTTTCATTTTAGTATTACAACATATATGCTCTGTAATTGTAGAAGTAGTTTGTTCCAAGTATATTGTTGATAACATATTGGGTAGGTTGACCTAACAACTTTTTGAAGAAGTAAATAATCATTCTCACACGCTTAATTTGGCTTAGGAATTTTAGTGGGATTTAATAATATTTGAAAGGCCTAAAGACTATCTTTAGTGTTTCCCTTAATATTACCAATATTGACAAACATAACATGCACATCTGCACACAGTCCAATCATATATATTGTACAATCATGTATGTGCATATATACATAGTTTCTATTCATGTATGTTGTACTATATTCTTGAAGTAATGTGGAACGTTCATCTAAAACCACCGTCCCCCGTGCGGTAATGCCAAGCACATGTATACTATAAACACACAACTTCTACTTATGCATGGTAATGCCGACTCTAATATAATATATTGTTGTTAAGTCTGAAATTAATTAGAGATGAATATGGGAGAAAAGGTAGCAATGTCATAAAATATGAGCGCCCATATAAACACACAACGTCTACTTATGTGCAGGCACCGCCGGGTACACATTTATTTCCTTATGTATAGAATGCATGATAGAGCCAGACATGTTTTTTGATTCTCCCACTTTAGTATAACTTTGTTAAGTCATATAACTTTTTGTTTCTTATAACGATTATTTATCCTATTTCGCGTCTATTTCATATAGTTTTAAGAGCATTTGCTAATACTTCCACACAGATAATCAGTAAAATGTAGAGTACACAAGTAATAATCGAAGAAGGAATATTTTTATCATCGTTTATCAATGTCTCATTGTTATGATACTACTATAACATAATATACACAATTCTATAAAGCATGGCAACACCTACACCAATATTGCATTATAGTTGAAGTAGCATCGAGAAAATACTGAAAATAACTAAAAAAAAAAAAATCTTGCGTGCTCTTGATTATGTCATATCGCAAGCATATATAATGGAGGGAGAAGATTAGGCACGCAAGGCAAAGTATGTGGAAATATGAGTTCGTGGAAGCTCAATATATTTAGAGGATTTTTGTAAACTCGTAATAAGGAATTGTGGAG
The DNA here is from genome assembly GCA_021234155.1 of Isoetes taiwanensis. Classification (NCBI taxonomy): domain Eukaryota; kingdom Viridiplantae; phylum Streptophyta; class Lycopodiopsida; order Isoetales; family Isoetaceae; genus Isoetes; species Isoetes taiwanensis. The sequence continues at coordinate 5,146,832 of JAJEKV010000025.1, read as the reverse complement.
GTATTGTCCATCTTGTTCTTGTTTTGTTGTTTACATCCTATTCAGGTGTTTGAGAACATGTAAATTCATTTTCTTACTTTGAGGGAAGCACACTGCAAGCTCCCATTATTCTCTTTTTTTATTGAAGGTCGTCTATATTTATATTAAAGGTTTAATAACTATTTGTTATAGGGTGCCCGCTGCCTTCTGGCTTTAATAAATAATTTGAAAGTTAAAAAGCGACCATTGTACAAAAATCTCAAATGATTGCGAACATGTTCTAGTCGTTGTTTTTCACTTATATGATACCTCCACGCCTTGATGTCGTGGTCGCATTGGTAGGCTTTAGCAACCTATAAAATTTTGGATTGTATGTGAAGGCAACAAACAATTATACTTTTGAAATGTGTATTTCAACTATAAGTTTGTAGATGTAAGTTGTGTTGAGCTGCCCTAATATAAGAATTAAGTGTGTTGTTTTTTAATTTTATGCATTGTGGATTTGATTAGAAATACATGTATGTCTTACGATGAGAGGTATGGACATATTTAATAGTCAAGTGATTGCTTAAGGTAGATAGAGCAATTGATTTCAAAACCGAAGATATTATGAACGATACCCCAATATATGGGTCTAATGCCAATTCACCCAACATGGATGTAGAATTATTCGTTTATGCTAGTTGATCCAATATGGGTGTAATGTATGTTTGAGAAATTCATTCTAATATATGGGTATTGCTTCACGCAAGAAATAAAATGCGAATATCTATTCAATGTCTACTCAAATGTAGTGTTGTGTTGATTTCTTGAATAGTGTAATTGTTAGCCTTATACATGTCTAATTCTAGTTCATACAAGAAATAAGAAACCATGTTTATTCAATTTGTATCTAAAAGCTTAGTCAATGTGTATGGTGTATTTGCTATCATTACTCAATCGCTAAAGTTGCTTGTGAAATAGATAATAATGTTGCATGTTGCATCCAAATCCATGCATTTTATATTCAAGTAAATTCCCAGAGAAGACTGCTTTGCATAATCGTTATAATGTAGTCGCTCCACTACTACATGCTTGTCATTCTAAGCTAGGATGTCAAGGTGGTTGATCTTAGATAAACTATTCAAAAACAAAGCCCGAAAAGTGAATGTGATGTATACGCTTTGATTAGATTTGTTTAAATAAGAAACAAAAATAGAGTGGACTCAATATTTACCTCGAGATGGATTTATGAGAATAATAGCTATCACGTTGTTTGATGTCCGGTTGCTATATCATCAGAGAACATCCGCCTTATACGGATACTTAGTCTATTGAATCTTTGAAAAATTAAGTAAAAGTCTAGAATTATAAAGTGTAGATTTGAACGGCGTAAAAGAGACGTGAGGATCAATATGCATGAATAAAGATATAACCTTGGCGAAAATCGCAAAAGAAATATTCTAGTATCTAATAATGCGCAATACATGAAAGAACTTACTCCATGTGGAGCGCTTGGTCTATCCGTTTGGCTGATGATACCATGTTCTCGTTGGGGCCTCCATAATTTGTTGCCTTGTGAACCTGGATTAATCCTCAAACATTGCTACTATTGAAGCAAATGGAGGTCAGATATCCGCCAAATAAGTAGCCATCAAAACCGAAAGAAAATTCATTGAGCAAAAAATACACAACAAAGGTAAATGAGAAAGGAGACATATGAGATTTCGAATCAAAATACCGCTATAGAGAAAGTTTGATGGAAACCCCAAGGAGATAAGAGATCCAATGAGGCTAAGAGAAGCAAATACATGTCTATACACATTTATATGGAATATAGGAGTTCCAATGGGTTGCAATTTGGAGTCGATGTTCTTATGTTGCCCGGCGACCTTGACTTTACTTTGATGTTTGTTCTATTTCTCAACTCAACAACCGTATCGTAGCTATGGGAATTGTGGAAATAGCCATTTCTATCCTCAAGAATATTCCATAATAACTGGCATTGAGTGGTCACCTTCTAGGTGTTAGCATGTTGAGCAACCCGAAAAAGACGAAAACAATGTGTTATAATTTCAATCGCTACATGCGCATTAAAGAAATCATGAAGGAAAGTGCATGGCCTTCGTAAAGTGTAAACATTATAGCATGCTGACCAACCTCGCAAAAAGAAAAGAATGGATAAATAATAAAATTTGGATGATGGTATGTGTAAGCATTCCAAGTCATTGGATTAGTATTTATGTCGCGATCACAACCGCACGACACATAACCATCTAGCAAAACCTTGTTGCATTATGATGTTTCTTTCGCACGTAAAGAAATAAATGTAATATTAGAATTATTAAATGAAAATGGTATTTACGCTGGCGTAAAAAGGAGACATTGTCGGTAAGGGAGACAAAGGTGTTGGAATTATGGAGTGCGATACTTGGACAGGGTCGACCGAAATTTAGAGGGCGCTTGTGTATGACATTTTTGTGTATATTTCCGGCTCCATTGTCGCTAAGCCGATTGCCCTTAACCCTAGACTACTAATGCGAAAGCAAAACAAATTGAAATTAGGAAAGATTGTAGATGCATTTCGAGTCAGTGGCAATAAACCTAGCAAACATAGAGCTAATTTCCAAAGTTGATTTGGTTTTGCTACAACTCAAAATAATCTTAATCATGTTCATTTACTTCAAAATCAACCTAATGTACCTTTGTAAACAATTAAGAGCGAGTTATACCAAAGTGAAATAGGTTTCATTTCATGCAAAATGTAGAAACATTCATTCAAGCCAACGCATGAGTCGCCTACGCAAAACATCCGGGCAATTTGTGCAAGAAGATCCGCAAAAATGCATCAAAATCAAAGTCCGATCGCCCACCCATACACCCTCGCACTAAAACTAAGGTCGGGCCGTGGTTCAAAAAATTCTCCTCCTATGTCTAAGCCGCCATAGAGAGGTGGTTTACCTATGTTTTCCAGTTTCGGTGATAGTTTGCTAACAACCTCGCTAAAGAGCTAGTTTTGATTATCGCTGAAAAACATTGTATTGAGTACAACGATGGGTTGAATGTGGACCCATAAATAGATAAGCAAGAATTGTTATACCTTTTGAAAGCAAACCTGATGAGGTTGAAAGTTAACTTTTAGATAACTTGTTCTCGCTTTGTTTTCAACAAAAGGCACGTGTGGATCCTCGAAAGATTGAACATCAAGAAGCACAGCTTTTGGATATTACCTCGATATTAGTGGAGTGCAAGATGGTATGGAAGTGGTGTTGAATCGGATCCTCTCATGTGTATATAATCTATAGAAACGCATATATGTATTAATGGGTGGTTTTTTGAAGCAAGGAAAAGTAGATGTAGTAATACCCGGGATTCGTGATGCATGCTTTGTTGATTTCATAGGGCTCTCCAGACACTACGCTTGCTAAGGATTTCTCTCCACCCATGTTTACTCTCCCCCTCCTCCCCGATATCATTCATACCATGTAAACATGTTTTTGTATGGCATAATCAAATAAATCATATGCACCCCCAGTCAGCCCCAATTTCACATACAATATTAACCAATGTGTTGCTATGAAAGGTGTTTGGCTTCCTCGCTTTTGATAATGTAACCATGAATCCATTTTCCATCCGGACCAAAGCTCTTTCGTGATACATAGTTGAAGATAGAGAGACATAAGCATTAAATCGGCGTTCCATGCCTTCCATCCATGTAATTCAGGTGTATCTTTTGCTTCTTTAATTGGCCTTGGTTGCATAGTCTCCTTATATGCCATGAAGTTTTAATTTCTCCGGAATTTAATTGCTTTCCGCTTCCAATATAGCAAAGATTGGGAACCACTCAAAATAAGTTCTTTAGTGCTACTCTTTGTGATTTTTTATTGAACCCTCAAAAGTTAAAGACCGGGTCATCTACAAACAAGATCCGATATGCTAGATTCAAAGTGTTTCTTATGGAAAAATGATTACCCTCTATGCCTTATTAGACCCTCGATTGAGTTTGATTTTATCAACAAACCGCTGTCAAGTAATAATGTCGTTGTTGGTTCTACAAATATATATGGAGAATCTCGGAAGCTTTGAGCTTATCTTGGAAAAATTGAGCTTAATCCGGGACGCTACTTCAATCAAATCCAAAACAAATTTGATTTATAAGCAGAACAAAGGCGATACCTTCCGTCAAAAATGATCTCATGATCTCTCATAATTCATTGTTAGACTTGTCCCAGAATGATCCGGCAGATCTCTGGCATTGTAAAGGAAACCCACCAATTTCCATCCCCGCTAGGAGTCGCTTTGATATGCAGAGAGCTTTTATGTGAATTAGATTGGGTCGAACGTTACCAACAAAAGCTATAGCTTCTAAACATGACAAATTATCATTGTTGATTTAACATCGCAGAAAATGGTGCTTCTTCATGGCATTTCTTACTTTAAGTGTCCGCAAAAGAACATGCTAGACATGGCCTTCACCTCCTTATCTTTGTTGAAAGATATAACCATAGCATCATACCATAGCATATTTCCGCCATTATGATCAATGTCCCTTTTTTCCCATGTCCGTGATATGAAGTGGCATCTCCAGATTAGTTCAAGAATCAAGATTTGCTAAACCCCGAACAAAGTATAGCGTAAAAGGCTGAATGGATTTATTTGTCACCCTTATAAGGATAATGGAATAAAAATATGTCACCTATGTGATGCATAGGATGGCAAAATCGTCTGTTGTAATTACAAATGCAAACAAAGAGTGGTACAACTTTATTGAAGAGGACTTTCATCTATACCCGCATTATCCGCTCAAAGTGCACACAATGCTCATATGTAGACATGCCTGTGAATTAAACCAAAATGGACAAGACACTTATGGAGTTTTAGTTTCCCCTCTTCATAGAAATATAAACTTTACAAAGATATAATGCTTGAAATGATAATAGAAAGATGATCAATACATGCATATCTACCTCAAAATGAAATCCGAGAATGGTTTGCTTGTATTCCCTTCTATTCCCACCAATGTGGGCCCCCGATAATCAGAAAAATAAAATAAGTATGGAGATCATCATTGCTTGCAAACCCAACGCCCATTATTGATCTGCTTTCCCGAACTCACAAAGGAAGTCATCCTCCCCATGTGTTCAAGCAAGCTAGCATAATGGGCTGCCAAATAGTAAGTGGAATCGATCACCAAATTATAGAGCACCAAGATAATGACAAAGGATGGTGAACAAAATGCATACAATTTAGAAAAGCTAAAGAATTGACGAGCAGCTAAGCATGTGTTAAACTAAATAGGCTAGAGGATGCGTAAAACTTGGAGCTATATGGCACAAATTATTCTCGAGTGGGCTTAGCTTGGAGCAAAACTCTAGTGCATCGGATCAACCGGAGCATCACACAACAACGCGCCTCCATGCCCCGCATCGACGAAAGAAATAGATAAGGACCTGAAAAAAATAATAATCCAAAGAGACGTTATCCACAAATTGGCGAAGATGCACACCGTGAGCACTAATTCTAAAGCTACGTAACATGCAAATTCCGGCTTCGTGGTTCTTAGGCAAAGTCGTGGCCGCGCTTCTTCGCTCCCAAGAATGGTTAACTTTTTGAAATCTGATCGCTAACTAAAAATCTATGCAACATGCAATTTGCAATCGTGGAGAAAGGCGGATGAGAATGCCTACGAAACAAAAAAAAACCCCTTCGAAATAATAGCACGAAAACTTGTCCCCATTTTTGAAAGGACGGAAATATTTTCCGGCCGCCAAAAACCATAAAATCTTAGGAAATTGGTTAAAAAACAATTCCAAAAACATTTTCCACGATACCGGAAAATCCCAAATTAACAAGATTGATTACAAAAATCACTTTTTGCAAAGTATAACCCTAAAGATGAAATGATCTTCAAAAGTTATAGTCAGACTAAGAAAAAGTAATCTTTGCAGAAAGCGTAAAAGATAAAAACCCATTTCTTTTCTCCCGTGAGAAGAAATGCTAATGGTATCATCCGAGATTTAGATTCCTGCATTTTTTTGCTTTCCCCTTTACTACCATGTGTGAAAAGTGCAAAGAGATGCACATACACATCCCCGCCATGGCCATGTTGAATCGCCTTTTGAGTCCTTAGTTTTGCACATCATTCTCTTCACACATTGTAGTTCTCGTTACAACAAATGACCACAAGCACATACGCATTATCCCCATGCTCCAAGATGTTGGTTGCTCCAAAAGTTTCATCCAGCCGTTGGTAATGAGATTGATTCTCCTCCATTTGAGTTTCCTCGTCATCATAAAACGAGCAGATCCAAATCGCAACCAAATTAATTGTTCTAGAGCCTAGTTGCACTCAACCAACACAACGAAACAACATGCTAATGAATGAATGAATGAGCCATATGGCTCTCCCCTTTATTTCCAAAATAGCAAGATAATAATTTTCCACTTCTAATAATCCCTCATGCACACCGGCCTTTTGGGCATACAAAAAGGCATCAAAGTACCACAAAGGATTTAAAACTCAAAAGAAGTTCATAAAGATTTATAAACCTCCGCTAAAAACACGACCCCAACATGCCAAGATTCATTTATAAGGACGTCTCCACATCCATCTTAGAGCAAATGTCAAAAATGAACAAAGAAACCCCGGGTAACGAGGACCCCAATCGCAGCAATAAAGGCACCACATCTTTTGGCACCCGAGGGGGCCCACCATCATGGCGCAAAGGGCCCTCAACATCGTCCCCACTTAAATCCCAACATTTAAGACATAAGAGTTGCCCCAACAACAATGCTTGACATGTATACCATCGCAAGTTCAAGAAGTCAAACAATGAGCCAATCAACATGAAAAACTAAGACGTTGACTACAAGAAAACTTCAATAACGCGAAGGTTATAACGCAGGGCTAAAACTAAAGGGCGGGAGGGAGGGTGGGGCATGTAACCACAAAGGGGAGGCTCAAAGACGGCTGATGAAAATGAGAGGAACGCAACAAGGCTATAAATACTCTAAGGGAGGGATCTTAACTAGCTCATAGCTTTGATTTATCCTCGCATAATCTTCAAAACGCAGAAATCACACTTCTAGAGCCTAGCTGTACCAACCAACATAAATTAAAACAACATGCCAAAAACAGAGGCGTAAAACGAGGGAAACTAAATGTCCAAGAGAATTAAAGGGTACAATGTCACCACTCAAGAACCACAAAGGCAAAGAAAATGAGCAAAAGGATGGGGAGCAAGAGACCAGGGGCACATCCAAACAACCAAGGCAGAAACACAGGAAACTAAATGTCTAAGAGAATTAAGGTACAATGTCACCACTCAAGAAACACAAAGGTAAAGAAAATGAGCAGGCGATGGGGAGCAACAGACCAGGGCACATCCAAAAAACCAAGAATACTAAAAGGAATACTACGATACCCTGCTAAGCTGCTAACATGCACTATCCTAAGCTTAACAGCTCAAAACATTTCCAAAAAAGAACCAATCCTAGAGCATCTCACAAAATGAAATAAAAGTGCAAGGGAAGGAACATCAAACTAGAAAAGATCATGGCACATGGACTTGACTCACTAAAGAGAACATCAACGGATGTCGAAAACTCAAACTACAACTCCATCAACAAGGGGTAGGGACTACACGTGTCCAAACCACCCAACCTCCATCGCAATTAAGAAGGCTCAAGCACAACATATTCACTCACTAAGAAAAAACAGTACAACAACTAAGAAAAATAGTGGACCTAAACAAAAGGCTCCATCAAACCAAACATACAGGGAGTACAAACAAGTGTCCAAAACCACAAAATCTCAAAATGCAAAGAATGGGAACACGAAGCAAAGAATGGAAACTTAGATATATACCAAGACTAACAAAAAGGAGGGGCACAAAACAAGAATTACACTTGTACGGGAACTCCAGGGACATGAAAGAGGAACACAATAAGGAAGTAAAATCTCAAAACAAAATTCCACCTGCACTCTATAGAAAGAAACCAAACAACCTACAAGAATGCACTCTATAAAGAAACCAAACAACCTACAATAATGAAATCTAAATAGGCCAACCACGGCCTCGAAAGTAGACCAAGAACTGGACATAAAGAGGAAACCTCGTAAAGGCCATGCTAAAACGCCCAAAGCTTGACTAGAATTGACCAAGTCATGCCAAAACTGTCAAGACTTGCATGGAACACAAACTGCTTATTGAAGTAAATCAAAAGAAAGTACCCCAATAGAGATGAACTGCAAGCAAAGGTTATTGTCCAAGGGAAATGCAAGGCTATGTGTAGATAATATATCATGGGCTATGATCATAACGGTGGTGCCAATACAAACAATACCATAACTAGCATATGCGAACATATGGGCTCAAAAACACACCCTATGCAAACAATAACGATAAACCATAGGCTCGATAAAAGTACAAGATGCACAACCTCCATAACGGACTTTCGAAGACGCACAAGTAAGAGCAACATTCACAAAAGCTTGGCTATCCCATAAGAATAGGGGAAAATGTAAAGGTCAAGGCAAAGCCAATCATCAACAAACCAAAAAGCGCAACCTTCGTAATGGACTTCCACAAGTGAGAGAAACATCCACAAAAGCTTGGCTATCACATACGGATAGGGGACAATGTAAAGGTCAAAGCAACGCCAATCATCAACATAACAAAAGGAGCCATAGAAAAAAGGCGACCATGAGTAAATGCTTCCACGTAAACTAAACCTACTTCCATATGACACACCCCAACCAAAATTACATTCCTCAAGCGAGCCAAAACCATCAAAGCATTATACCATCTAACTACTAGATCAAGGGACTTAACTTACCGTACTATACCATACCATGATTGTGCAAGTGTAGGTACTAAAAGTCAACTCGTAGTTGGAGAGCAAAGAGAAAGTAAACTAAAATACTAAGAGCTCCAAGACTCATGGGCCATTTTTGCACCAGTCTATTCCGAAGCTTCTCCGCCATCCTTGCACCACAATACTAAAAGCTCCAATAGCTCATGGGCCATTCTCATCAATCTATATAAAAAGCCCCAAGGAAAAGCAAGCAATTTTAAACTTGACTAAAATCTCACACAGAGGATACCTAGTCCTACAAATGCAAAGAGAGCCAAGCAACATACATACTAGTTAGCCAACTAGGGATGACCATGAATCGACATTATTGGCAACAATCAGCAATCGTGACAACTTAGACCTTGAATATGCCATGTGTTTTAGCTGCAATCTCGACTAAGACTCAACCATGCACCTAGATAAGAATGCATAATGAATCAATATGACGGACAAAATATAACAAGCTTCCTGTGTAGGCTTTTGATATTGTTTGTTTGTGTCAAATCCAGAAACTACCAACTTCAACAAACCGATCTATTAACATTTACTATACACAAAGTTGTTGGATCATACCACCTTAGCAAGGTCTATGAGGTCATGGAATCTAAGACGTTGGGAATAACATGACAAATAAATACAAACTTTAGGGGCCTATAGACAAAGCGGTATATAATTATAAAGGAGACATCATATAAAGAGACATCACGACATAAATATCTCAAAAATATCTCAAGAGAATTCCAAGCCAAAAATGGCAACAGCAAGAATCAATTGATACAGAACCACAAACGTGACCACATAGCACTAAAGTATTCTGAATTCCGGAGCATACCAATAAGACCTGCAATGCAAACCAACCAGCTAATCTTCCCGTAATATCCCTAGGTGCTGATACAGGAATCAAGCAGGACACAAACTGCCGTTCCACCATCCTAAATCTATGTGCAAAAACATAAAATGCCAGACACGAAACAGTTACACACCAAATAAATGAGTTGCAGATTGTGCCAACAGGTGGGGAATAAAGGTACAAGTAGGAACGAAAACTAATAAACAAATTGTTCCAGAGTGAGCAGAACTAGGAGGCAACCTTGGTATGGAAGCACACTAACTCATTGCCTCATTGTTTCCTACTTAAAAAAAGAGTTAGCACTTGGACAATGGCCTCGGTCAGAAATTTACCATCAAAGCACCTCAACTACCTCTCGATATGTTATCTCAAAATAAATGGCTTCAATCACAAAGAATTGTAATGTTATTTCCCTCTTCTCCCCCCTGGGTGGAAAGCACTTTAGAGTGCTACACACACAAAGTAAATCAAATTTGCAGCGATAGTCGGTGAATTAGCTTCAACGCCGATGATGTCAAATAGAGGCATTTAGTTCCTATCCCGGTGCTTGAACTATGAGTTGGAACAGGCTTCCAATGTCGAATCTTGCTTCTCGATATTGCTTCTCGAATAGGCAATTGGCTTCAAATCTATGCAATCAAACCCCATAATGAACCTAACGTGCCCAAACAAAGTAGAACAAGCTTGTAAAAAGAAATATGGCACTTAAAATATGGCACTTCACACTATTCTACCCTGCAAGGACACGAAGCATGGTGGAAATGCAACAGACTAATAAAACAAGCCATTAAACCTGCAAGCATGAAGACGAAGGAACTACCTTTTATTCATTAGGCAATGAAAGGAGCTTGGATAACAATCAACATACCCAAAAGGTACAAACTGAACCTCTACAAGGACGATGCTCAAAAGACAAGTGAGCTGACCTCTACTCTCATACAACGGCATAACTAGCACATAAAGAACAAGAGACTGAAATAATGCTTCGCGGCAGACTAGAAAATGAAAAACCTAGGCTGAAACTACGATACATGATGATTTTACCTCGTTAGGCATATGCATATTGAAGACCAATCTGGTTTGACTTTAAATGATAGCATGGACAAGGAACAACATGCGAAGCAAAGGAACAACAGTCCGAACTGAACCTTGGTAAAGAAGAAACCTAGAATTGAACCTCTGTTTGTAGCTGAAAACCACCTGATAAGTAACAAGCCAAGGATGCACAAACAGTTGCCTACAAACAAAACACCAGCCAGATCGAACGTGCAATAGTCTTAAAGTATCGCCAATACAGACTAAAAGGCACTAGCCAGCGTCTTCCTGCGGAATGAATAGAAAGGATACACAAGCCTACAAAATCCAGATTGAATGGACTTGAATATGATCACAGGACTGCCAACTCAACAAATATGATGTGAATAGCAATTACGAATGGTCTGCACAAAATCAAAACACTGTGCTCCAAAGACAGAAAACAAGGAATCATAAATTACGTAGTTCAAATCAATGCCTCAAAGCATGGCAACACATCATCTAACGTCACGTCTGACATGACAAACATACAACCGTAGAAAAGGTGAAAATACATGCCACCTCCAAATCCGCAGAAACAAAATGGCTGACAGATTCCAATGATCATATTTATTGGATGCTTGCAACATTCTAGCCGCTTGCAAGAATAGAACCAAGAGCCAAACACACTAACAAATGGTGACGCCACACAAAATCATTAAGCCTCTGCTAGAACTAAGACTCTGATAGCCCAAGAAATGTAAAAAGGAAACAGACTAAGCACAAGCAAACAAATTAGAATCAAGAGCCAGACACACTAAGAAATGGTGACGCCACACAAAATCATTAAGCCTTTGATAGAACTAAGTCTCTGACAACCCAACAAATGCAAAAAGGAAACAGACTAAGCACAAGCAAACAAATTTGCGGGTTGTCTAAAGCACAGCCACCCTTGAATGTTGCACTGCATGGGTCCAGCGACTCCACTAGGCAAGCCCATCATACAATAGAGCTACCAGCATATAAAGATAATTCCCTGTGAGAGAAGCCATACCCGAGTAATAGCAGCCCTCTGAACAGCGGTTCCGAGTCCATCCTCTTAAAATTTGAAGCCGAGGATCCAATTTGAATAAGGCTAGAAATCGGCACAATAGCTATCTGAGTAGAAACCCCGTACCTCGATCCTTGCCGGCAATAGTTTTTGAAAGGAGCATGAGATGAGAGTCACTCCGGCATTCAACCTAGCCCATGGGCGACAGCTACGAAAACGTGGCCAAAATGTCAAAACAAAGGCAGAATTTATTGACTAAAAGAACATAACATCAAAACACTCTAATCAATAATCAGGCTAGACATCACAACGAAGCCGACAAACCGCGCTTGCAAATAAAACATCAGATCTCAAAGCAACCACGGACGGATGCCCATGCGCAAAGCAGTACATCAAAGCAAAAACAAAAGTGGGGACGAAAAACAACCGACGGGGCATGTAACCACAAATGTAACCACAAATGTAACCACAAAGGGGGAGACTCAAAGACGGCTGATGAAAATGAGAGGAACGCAACAAGGCTATAAATACTCTAAGGGAGGGATCTCCCAACTAGCCTCAAGAAGCGGATTTATCTGCTAATCTCAAAACGCAGATAAATCACACTTAGTCTCATAAATCCAATTGATATCATATTGAATCTGCTTAATTATCCCTTCAGGGGAATGATTTCACAGTTAAAAATGAAGGCATTCCTTCCTTTCCAAATTCTTCAAAGGAGAATATAAATCCTCCAATCACAAGGGTTTGAAGGCATGGAAAAGTCAGCTTCATTTAAAACCACCAGATCTGAACCAAAGATGTTAGAGGCCAACTCCAAAATCCCTTCCGACCACATGCATTGCCTGAATAGATGATTCTCATCCTCCTTAGCATTCGAGACACATATGCAGTACATCGAGTTAGCCATTGATAATTTTGTCTCTTACTGTTAGTTGCCAAGCTTCTATGCCAAAGCTGCCACATGAAGGCCTTAATTTTCGGATTGACAGGGATGTTCCACATGTAATTCAAGTTTCTTACCGGCTGTCAGGGAGAACTTCCCATTTCAGATGGATCGTAATCTCCTGATTACTCATAAGAAATCTGTAGGTCGGGTCTCACAGTATCCCTCGCTTTCCATTATCTTTGCCAAGAGTCTTCAGCATGACCAATTGCCATGAGAGATGGTATTAGTAATAGCCTCATAGAGCATTTTTGTATGATTGTCTTTCCCTGCAAGAACAGAGTTATGGAAAGTAATAATCCCATCATTATCAAAAAGATCTTTAATAAGAATCACCCCCTTTGCTTTCCAAAGCCTTGCTTGATCAGGGAACTGGCAAGCTAAGCACATATTAGGATTGTCGAGAATTAGAGCTAGATAGATTGCTCCAGCTCATGAGAGCTCATAGATAGTTGGCCTGGAACTCTTTTGATACGAGTGTAATTAGGCTCTGACATCGTGGACTTTTCAATCATCATCATTGCTACATCCATCAGCCAAACTCTTTATCAAATTGAATGAACATACCGCAAAAGATGGGACACTTTATCTAACATCCACATCAAGACAATATGTATTTATAAGGGAAAGCATATAGAAATTGGTTCACTGGTTTGATAGAAAACTGAAGTGGACTGCGAAATATGCTCTCAGCCTAGGCACAAATACCAATGGGTGTTTTTTTAATTCACATACTCAAAAAAGCATGTGGGCTTACACATGTGTCTTTACCTGAGTCGACCGCCCTTCATTGCCCTTCAAACTGCCCTTCATTGCCCTTCCATAGCCCTTCATTGCCCTTCAAAAAATCATGAGTGTTTTCTATTATATAAAGGATATAATGAGCATATTAGTGATGCAAATGATGATGACATAAATTATTTGGTGAAGGTGCTTATATGTGCTGTGATGGTCAAAAAACTGGGTAGGTCAATAAAAAAGTTACCCCAATACCGTCAAAATTAGTTAATTGAGAAGTAAGTAGTTAGTTTTTGTATGGGAACATAGCCTGAGATTTTGTATAGACAGTGGAGAATCTTGCACATAATTATTGAGTGATAAGCTTCGACTTTGAGAATATCTTAAGAAATCTCCTTTCTCTGGATGCTTTTGCAGCAGAAGCTGTTAGATTTTAATCTAAAACTGTCATGATGCCAACTGTTTAGTTCTGTCCATCCATTTGTTTCTCTTCTAAGCATCCAATTATTTAATCCTCAGATCGTGCATGCTGGTGGTCGAGGTCGTGGAACTTCTAATCTGTGGGTTACTGCAAGGGATTGTACTGCAAGGGATTCCTGAAGAAATAGACTGTGTCGTGGGTTTTGGCAGTTACATCTTGTAGTTGATGCGTTGATATTTGCCTTCCAATATGTGGCATTTGATTTCCATGTTGCAAAGTTGAAATGGAAATACTGAAAAAGATCAGGAACTTTTATGGTTCTGTGATGCAAAGCCAGATCAGGTTGGAAGAGAACTTCTAAAACCTGAATTATGTGAGTGCAATCTTTTTCCATGTTCTTGGCTTGCATTGTAAGTTCTTGAAAACATACCCCCTTCATTTGCAGTATTTGCAGAATGCATAGACTATAGACTATAGAATGCATAGACTATAACTATAACTGTAGAATGCATAGACTATAGACTATAATTGCACCTGATTCTCTGTTTTCTTTCATCAACCTCAACAAAATATTCGACCCAATTCTGGCACTTTTACATATATATAGTTATATATTAGTTATATATTAGTTATATTAGTTATATTAGTTATATATTAGTTATATATTAGTTATAGTTATATATTAGTTATACGTTGTGACAATATTTGTATGTGCATGTATGCCTGATTCCTTCTTGATGCTGCCATATTCGTCATGGATTAGGTCATGAAGCGCTAAAATATTTCCAGCAGATATAACAAGACGGCCTATGTTCGGTTCATTTCATTTCGGGGAAACTTTGTTTATTGCTCTTTTGGTACAATCGTTCAATCTCCTTTACATGGAAGCTTGTGTGACAAAGGTATTTGAGCTTCAAATGTTATTTGTTTTATGATATTTTTAGTCATCAAATTTACCGGGTAGAAAATTCAATACTGTGAGGTCTTGTTTAACGAGTTGCTATCACTCAAGCACTACTTGCTTTTAAGCTTTTGTGAAGGATATTGCCTAGCCAAGCTTTAGAATTAGCTTGAATATCCAGGCACATGCCTCTCACGTTTAGTTAGATCTTCAAGGCTTGATCGTGATCCACATTTACCATATATGGCCACCAAAGCATTGCCAAACATCTGGATCACTTTGATAACCCTTTTCACCCTAAATCAATGTAAGCCCTTTATATATGGCGATGTGCAAAGCACAATGTATGCATATGTGAAAAACGTTTGGAGGAACACACATTTGTTCACAACAAGCCAATGCTTCACCTTTAAACCCTATTAGCAACAAATTCAGAAACTAGTGTTGTCCACGGGAGAACATCACAAAAACGGCATCCTTGAGTTTCCACGATCAACACACATTTATGTACATGTCCATCAATGTGTTTTACGACAATGAGCTCTATTTCATATCTTTTTTCTACCAAATTTAATGTGTATATCTTGTCCTTTTGTGGATGCCCTTAGTATACTATATATGTGCTCTCAAGCTCGGCAGTGAGAATTATTTCCCTGAATCCCGATTTCCAGCGAGGCTCTCTATGGCCATGAATGCAAAGTAGCCCCATAAAAAAATGAAGTTGGCATTTTCTTAAGAACCGGCATTCGCGGCGACACATCAACCATTAAGGATTGCAAAAGTTGCTTACTCTTAGTTATTTGACGTCAACAAGGAACAAATCATCTATGTCCTTTTCTGGATCACACACGATCTCAACTGGAAGATTACCAATTATGGGGTCGATGAGTATTGATTATGTCGCGAAGTTCCTTTAATCCCCGCATGTAATAGAATAATGCAACCGGCATATCTCACAAACAAAGTAATATCGGCTTTTACATAAGGTGATATGGTTGGGACGAGTAGAATTGATCGCATTTGTTGAAAGGTCTCCCCGCAAGCTTTCATAAAGCTCATTTAGTGTGGCATTTTCTTCAATATTTTGCTTAGCCTTCTTCACTAATTTATATGAGTTCATTATATTAATTTGTTCTGCATAAGAAGAGGACAATTTTTGAAGCACTTAATAGAAAACAAAAAATAAACCTTTAACAGGGTATGTGCGAAGGTATTGCCGTTAGCATTAAGTTAAAAAAAAAAATAACATAATGGACGAATGTGCGAAGCCATTGCCACTAGCATTAAATTAGACTAACTTAATAGGCACCTATGCGAAGGAACTGTCATTAGCATTAAGTTAGCACTAATTTAACTAAGGCAAGTGCGAACACATTTTTATTTTATTGTTAAGTTAAAAAAAAAAAAACTTGCTCTAGTCTGAAAGGATTTAACTACTTTTCGTTAGGTTAAAGTCTTAACGGAAAGTTAACTTAGTCTTGGTGCGAACGTAAGAGTCTCTTATAAGTTTAACTAGCAGTTAAAAAAAATTAACTTATTCCTAACTTAACGACGAGTGCGAAGGTACCCTAACTCTTAGAAATGTCTCTTAACTAACTTATCAAAGCATTTGCTAACTTCTCAAAATGCAAATTTTATAAGTTCAATTTACCTTTTCTTTCCTCTCCTTCCTGGCTCTAGTTCCCATGGCCGTTCAGGGTAGTATGTTGTTCGCGGATTCTTGGTCTTCGTATTTAATTGATGGTTCCTTGCAGCCATAGTTATGAGAGATGCTAAACAGAGATTCAAGATCCCAAACATATGGAATTTTATAGACATCGTTGTAGATTTTCGACAAAAAAGTCTTTTTGGATCATCTTCCATATTTTCCCCTGCAAGTGGAAGTGATATAGGGCTACGACATCTGTAAATCTTTCTTTCTTCCAATTCTTAAGCCATCCAGAGATGGATAAATTTTCTATGTGTGATTCTATGTCGGACATGGTAGATTTCTCTACGCTATTCCTTCCTATACTTATAAGGAATGATCGTTCATTTTCTTATTGGATCTTGTTCTTGTTCTCTTTCGTTCTTAAGATCGTATGCTTCTACAAAAGAAGAATCCTTAAAGTTCTTAAAATATTGCACATATTCAAGATTCTTATTCTTTTCACTCAAATTTGAATGAGTAAAATCATTCTTAAGATTTCAAATTCTTTTTACCATGCGCGAAGCTTTCACCCTCCCGAGGAGCTTCTTAGCCGGACTGCCTCGTTTGGCGCCATCAAACGCCGTTGAACCTTGCTTTCGAGATATGTATGGCCGGTTATGATATTGAGGGAGGCCATATTAGCTCCGCGAGCTCAATCGGCGCCACCTACTCCTCATGTTCCTCTCGTCATCTCCTCGGCGTGGCAAACATTGTTCACAACCTCGGTCTCTCCCCATCATACACTTTTAGGCCCCAAATTTTATTTCCACACTCCGGAGAGTGCCTACATTCAATATCTCCTCCGGCCATACTCCTCTGCCTTCACAACCATCATCTCCCCCCGGAGAAATGGGGTTATCCCCATGTCTCTTCGGCCCTCCCGAGTTGGATATATCCCCAATCCCCTTCTTTTCACCATACTCTTCCGGTTTACACTCTCCCATCTCAAACCTCCAACAAAAGCTCTCAGGACCTTCCCCACGGGGATGCTCCTTTTCAAGACTCTCGAGGTTTTTACGCCCCTCGACACACACCATCACAGAGACTATGGGCAGTACCACCTCATTATGTGCCTCCTCCCTACTCGGCCCGCTCTATGCATGAGGTCCGTCACAATCTTCTTTTCGGACTCTCAAACCGACCTATCCCACTTTTTGGCGGTACTAAAAGGCAAACCATTGGATCAAAGTGTTCAAGCCCACATGGAAGAATTTGAGGCTCTGGCCTAAATGGTCACGCTCAACCTCAACTGAAGTTCCATATCTTTTCTACCACGCTGCGTGGATCCCTCATCAATGGCTCATGGCAAACAAAAGCCATTGGAAACAAAACCGAGGTAAAATGAAGACTGGTTTCCTTTCTCATTATGGCACCACCGATGATGATCAACTTCTTCTCAAGCAACTCAATGATCTTGTTAAGAGCCCCACGAAGTCAGCTTCGGGATTTTGCGGATCGTCTTCACATCCTCCTCGGCCAAACTTCAAGAGTACCCACGCAAAGCCGGATCCTCGCCTAGTTTCTCCGGGGACTTCCTCCCGCTATTCGCCTCATGATGAATACCGCACCCCCAAGACTTTGGGCGAGCCATTGAACTTGTCAATCATTAGGGTTAATGTTTCCTCCGAGGCGTGGCCCTCCAGGAGCTACCCTTCATTCCTCCTGTCATGGTACCTCAGACTGCAGTTCAGCCTCAACACTCAAATCCTCAACACAGTCAAATTTGGTGCCACATCTGCAAATATCAAGGCTATTTGGCCAATGAGTGCAACTCCTCCAATGGCCCTCCTCATTATAAATGCTGCAACATGTGCAATCATGCCACGGAAGAATGCACTCGTACTCATCCTACACCCTTCCGGCAAAAGATGGTTCAGGACATGAACCAAAAGTGACATGCAAATATATGTATAAACGTATATCTCTTTTAGTCCTAAGCTCATTGTCATTAGGGTCTTTATATTTCATACTTGTAAGCTCATACCTTCATCTCATGAATGAATTTATACTTCATACTTGTAAGCTCAATTTTAGCACAAAAATACCTTCATCTCATGAATGAATTTGATGCTTGCAGTCAAGTGTTGGAGGAGAGCCACCTGCTGACGAGCCACTATGGGCAACCCAAAGCCATTAAGGATCAAAGAAATAGTAATGTTGGGCTAAATGAATGAGCTAAAATAGTTTTTCTTTTTTCCCTTTTTCTTTTTTTGTGATGTTTCTCGACTGGAGGGCATACGTGGACCCTATGATCTTAGCTTATTTGGAGCCTTTTCTAGTTAAGTGGGCCATAAGTGGGCACTTTTCCCTACTTGTATTACGGTTATTATTATATGCTATTCCTCCCCGTGAAGTTGTATTTCCCTTGTTTCAAACTTCAAACTTTGTTAACGTAGCATATTCCTGCCCACCAATGCAGATTGCCAATGTTTTCCCGCATAATCTTACCGTTGGAAACTTAGGCCTACGAAAACGCTCTATGACATGTCCCATGGTAATACCATAGACAAGAAAACCTTGTTATTTACGTGCTTTTATGTTACAAACTGTTACAAAGAAGGGGCCATCTCATTCATTTGTTCCTGCAATCTTTTTCTTTAACTCTTCAATGTCTTCAACAAGCTCCTTTCTACTTGACTGTCACCATACAAAAAACATTAAACTCAATTTATATTCTATCTCTGAATAGAATTTTGCTTCTATTATGTCCTATGTTTGTAAATTGAAAATATTTTCAGAGGCAATTTGTATGAATACCTTGAAAAGAAGATAACGGTAGACAAACCATGCAGTATATCCAAGGCCAACAAGCTCCAAGATCTTAGGCAACTGATTCCCAAAAGAAGAAGAAAATATGGTACAGGATTACATTGTATGATCTGGAATGAAAAGTTTAAATTCAAAAAAGCAACAGCTTAAGTTTTACCAGTGGGATAGAATTCACAGCGCCAATAATTGTAGTAGAAATCCATAGGGCTACAACAGCTCCACCACCATACAATAGAACTGCGTTTTTGTTTTCCAGAGCCTCCCACTGGAAACAGACAGCTAAATATCATTGCACTAACAGCTAAATTTCATTTGCACTTCAGCTAAATTTCATTGCACTTAGTAAATGATTATTAAAACAACTGTATTTCTGGACAATAGGGTATTGCATTTTCAAGCTATGCAAAGATTGAAGCAACATACCTTTTCTTTCAGATCTGCAACAATATCATTGACCTCCGCAGATGATTGCGAAGAAGGCTCCTCTGATGAACTTGTGGCACGGATGGAAAGAGGAGAAAAACGCGAAGACACTGCAAAATCTTGCAAATTTAATAAGGATGAAGAGCTGATTATCTAGTGAAGGAAGGTGCAAAAGTTTAACCTGATTTTGGGCAAGAAGATTTGAGGGCAACGCCGTGGAAGTTTGATCTGAGAAGGGGCTGGGAGGGCTGGATCTTCGCAACGGCAGACGGTGAAAGAAGTGCGGAGCTGGCCAAAGAGGCCGCCATCGCCATAGCTCAAGATACTCGATCGATGCCTGCCAATTTGCCAAATGCTTATTGCTGAGGTAGAATGTGGCCTAGAACACAGTCCCAATCATATACCCCCACGTGTCACACCCTTATCTCTGCACTACACCATTGAAAAACTCACTTTATCTACTTACTTAAATTTTTTTTTGCCATCATTGTTTTGCCGGTGTCCGCATTTTTCTGGCGTGGTTTTTGGGCAAAAGCGTGAGTTTTGGGAACTTTTTTTTGTTTTCCGGCTAATTTCTCGCCCATTTTCCCCTTTTCATTTCTTTTCAATCCTCCACTCTTCTCTCAAAACGGCAGAGCCGCTTGCTGTGATGATGGAATCTGGAATAATGTTTGATGATCGATTCCGGCAGCCGCTTGGTGTGATGATGGAATCTGGAATAATGTTTGATGATCGATTCCGGCATAATGTCTGCCGATTTCTTCATGGATAGATTTAGGGTTTAGATTTATAGACAAAGCAGAGCGGGCAAGCAAGCGGCAGATTTTCGTCTTCGACCTTGAGATTTTTGAAGCCCATTCCAGAGTGCAGAGGATTACTGAAGCAGGTATAAAGGTATGAAATCTATCAGAACAGAAATTCTATTTGTGCTTCTATTAGGAATTCGCCAGCTCTAAATCTCAGTGTTTTTGCTTTCTATTTGCAGTTGTTGAAGCTCAGGAGTCGCCGAAGAATATTTGATAAGCATATAAGAGTTCCAGCAGCTTCAGATTTTGGAAAAAATCCAGCTCCAAATCTTAGTATTCTTGCTTTTTATTTGCAGTTCTTGAAGCTTAGCAGTTCGTTGAAGAATAGAAATCCGTGAAAAAAAAGGCATCTAGGCTGAGACGAACGTTTTGGTGCATAGTGCAGGCTTTATGCAGGAACATTCGAATGAAAAACTCTGATCTGTTGACGAGGTTTTTTCATGGATCCTCTGCTTTGATCTATAGCGCTTTCCCTGTAAAACTGCTTTTTCCTGCTTGCTTTATGTCTTTTAATGTTATGGCCACTGTTTTTCATCTATAAAAACAGGTTCTGCGTCTCTGGAGCAGCTTAAGATTCCATGAAATCCTTTATTAAGCTATTTGCTACTCTGTATTCTCTGTGCTAGCACCTCTTCTCGCAGAATATTTTCTTAAATGCTTTGACATTCTGTATTCTCTGCTTCGGCCTCTTCTTGCTTTCCTGGATCTTTGACATTTTTTAGGCTGATTTTTGTTAAAATTGGCTGGAAATGTAGGGCCTTAGAGCTGGAGCCGTGAATTCTGGAAGCTTTGGTATCTGCGCTGGCATCCCCTTGGCTCCCTGGGATAGAAATGGCACATTGAGCTTGAATCAGGGCATGACGAATGCCGTTAGAAAGCCAAAAAAATGTCTCTGAAGATTTCTGAAGTCCATGCCGGTTGAATGTGGCTACAGACATCCTTTCTTCACAGATAAATTCCACTTTGTCTTTTATGTGCACAATTTTTTTAGAAGCAGTGAAGCATTTTTGTTATGCTGGCAGTGAAATCATGAGAGCCAGTATTCTTCTCCGCCTTCCATTATTAAAAATGGAGTTTAAATTTGAGGTGAATATGTGCCCATTGCCCAAAACAAGTTTTCAATGGCATTAGCATTAGGATAGAGGTCGGCCTCATAATACATCGATTATTATTTTTCAACAGCTCAGCTGCATAACGGTACAAAGCTTAGCTTATTTCGTTTCCAGTTTTTGGGTATTTGAGCTTGACGAAGCATGGCGGATTTGGGTCTGAAAGATAGGCTAGAGCTTCAATGGCCTGGACCTTCAGGTAAATTGGTTTTTGTTATAGTATTCTCCATTTTTGCCGGAACAACGAGGCCGAAAGAGACCTGGATTCTTGCTTCTACACAACTCTGGATTTTGCCTCAAGTTTTGCCAGATTAGAGCTAGGTTTCTGCCAAACATGTCTTTTAGCTATTTGGAAGATTCAAACCAGTTCTTTAGCCGGATCCGCTTCTGATTTGGGGAAACCCAGTGTTCTTGTGTAGTTTAACAAACCAGATTTTCTGGAGATATACCATGGCAGAGAGAGATTTTGAGCCTCGGTTTCTGTTATATTGCGCATGTATTTGGTGCTGTTGCTGAAGTGATATTCTATAACTCATGCCTCCTGAATTTATGCGTGAAAGGAAAGGCATTAGAATTGGAAAATCTCGGTCCCTTGCAATTGAGAAGGTAACTATCTAGATATTTTAAGGTGTGGATGAATTGTTATTGTTGACTTCCAAATATCATATTTATTCCCAATGACATTATCTAGCTCTTGCCAAACCTGTTTTGCTCTGTTCACTCCCTAAGAAGAGGCAAAATCAAATGTTAAAAAATTCAACGCCCGTACTAAATGAAAGATGTTCGACCATTTTATAGGTATAGGTAATCGCTTCCTCCTCTTTGTACAGAGTGCATACAAGTTTACATAAGGTTAGGATATTGGTGGTAATATTCTTGCAAGGATCTTCCTTTATTTTTGGACCTAAATTGGGTCTATTTTCTGAAGACACTAAGATACGTTGATCAAGCAATGGAATGCTACTTTTACTTGTGTATTTCCAGTTCAAATTCTTCACCTCTTTTTGCAGATGCAATTGGGTTCTAACTTTGGTTTCGTGCATATCATGCCAATGAGAAAGCTGGCTGGAAAATAGTGAGACCTATTAGTTGTTTACTTGAAAAGCATTTGGCCATGGCAGACGTGCATTTTTCTTCATCTTCCAAATCGATGGAGATATGGCACTGGATTTTGTATTATAAGTGAGCGTAAGGCAGGAAGCTGGTATTATCGAAGGTCATATCCCCTCTTATGCTCAACTAGAAATTGCTTTCAATTTACTCTGCACTGCATCAAGTTGCTACGTGGTACACACAAGAACTTCTACTGCACATTATATGCCTTGCACTTTGTTCTCAGATAACGAAGTTCACATCTTGATATTCTTATTGCCATTGCTGGCATGTGTTAGAATATGACAAACCAAAAGATTTATCATTGGGAGGCAATTTTAGCTGTCAATTTGTTTATTGTACCGTTTTTTTAATACAATGAATGATTAAAGACTTTGTGAATCAATGGCGGTCTTATGCTATGATGTTTCACATTCTACATTATGGATATAACTTGTATTATGGATTTTGGGCCGTCAGATGACAGCCATTTAAAAAAAAAAGACAATGGTCCAAAAGTCAAGATGCTCTCTAAGAGCATCCCTGCCCTCCATTTCAAGTCCTTTACAAGTCATACCTGGCTTGTTTGACTTGAACAAAAATACATGCAACTATAAATAAAACCATGGCGTATTCTCCAAAAATCAAGTTATACTGCCAGATCAAATATCGGGCTGAGCACGGGGAATCGAACTGACAGAAGTAACCCGCAGCTCGGTAGAGCATAAAGAGCTCCAACTAATGGAGCTCCCTTTATGCAAGGGGCCAATGCCCCAATAAATAAACATCGCCGAAATATAAAACAGGGAAATGTGTCCAATTATCAAGCAAACAAATGTCAAATATTTACATTGAAATACCAAAGATCTGAAGCCACATGGCACAAATAGTTCGAATCACAACAACATATAAGTTCATCACACATAACCGATAATCGGATGCAAAGTTCAACACAAAGCTTCTCAATTCCTGGTCGGCCCGAGCTAGCATGCGATGAAGAGCCGAAGGCCGGCGTATCTCTGTCGGGGAGAGCCTTGCCAAGCTCATGTGTGGCGCAACACATGCGACTCGATTCCGGCACACCAAGGCGGTCCCATTGCCACGGCCGGAATGGCGAATTTATAGCAACATAGAAGCTTCCTATCTGCCTTCTCGGGATCCTCACGAGGCTGCATCTGTGCGCCTCGTACCAACCTGCACAATGCTAGTCACAAATTCCTGGCGTGGAAGACTTTCACTTTCGGGAGGATAAGCATGCGGGTTTGGATGAGAATCATCAATGGTAGAAGCTGATGATATCCGGACCAATACTAACAACCAACATCGGGGGATATGCTTCCGAGGCTAAAAGGTTCTCTCATCACCCGGATCCTCAAAGTTTGAGTCTGTTAAATTCTGCTGGAATGGCATCATCCCAATAGCTAACCTTCTACGGCCCATTCCTCTCAACGGGGAACAAACCCCGGGATAACCAAAGATAATAGTTCTTCACGTCGGGCGGCGTGACAGATTTTAAGCAACACTCTCCATGCCGCCCGCGCCCGTGTTTCATTCACATGGGCGTAATTATGAGGAATAATCCAAGAACTACTTAATGTGTATTTTCCGGACCTCAACATCCTGCACAAAGTAAAAGGTCGCTTGGGGATAGTCTACGGCCCCCATGATACATCACGTAATGGCATGCCTTATTTAAGAGATTCCTATTATCCAAGACACACAACCCTTTAGTATCACCCGCACCCCACCTTAAATAAAGATCCTTACCTTTTCAATCATAGATTCGAGATATTGTGCATATGACTTTTCCAAAATCTTTCATACAATATCCTACCATTCCCTCAAAACAATGCGCCTATTATTTTTCAAAGCTTTGCGACCAACACCACGCCAAAGAAGCTTGGGAGACCAGCTTGAAGTCTTTTTTTATAGCATCATTCAAGGCCTTAGGACTTCCGGATCGACCTCTCAAAACACCCCCTCAACATGTAAGTGATCAGCCGAGGAGCCCTTTCCCTCTACCCTGCTAGACATTTGGAGTCACAAAATCGACAAGGGCATCATAGAAAGATTTGGGAACATCTTGTCCGAAAAGGCCTAAAAGTAAATGAAACATCAATTGAATCCCATTCGGGCTGAGTATCCGGCAAAGGGATAGAATCGCTAGCCTGTCGCGATGAGCAGCCATAGAGGCCATCGACCATGGAAGATTTGCATGCCCAAAATTTTGCCCTCCCCGCCTCCCTTCTTAAAGACATCTCAAACAACAGAATCGAAAGAGGTAAAACACACGCATTGCCTAACTCACCAAGGGGAAGACGAAAATCGAAACCGTAAGCCCTCGCTAGAAGATAAGCCAACATGCCGATCCCTTTCCCACCCCATCCTCCGATTTAGCAAGCCAAGTCTTTGGAGCGCCCGGAAGGACGCCTCCCAGGACCTAGGGAAAAAAAATGGATCTCAGATGTTAGCAAACCCCTGCTCTTTCTCTCGGTATTCATACGGTTTGGTATACGAATACCACCTATTAACCTTAATAAATCATATGTTACAAAAATACCAAATTTGATTGTTGCAAGATTATCATACTAAGCCTTTGGCCTTAGAATACTTTTTGCACCTTAACATACCTTTTTTCACGTCTAACATCCTTATTATTGAGCCAAGCATGTGATAAACTAACATGTGATAAGAAAATAAGCATATGTTGTTGATATATGTTCCAAGTTCTACATGGACTTGGTATAGTGATGAGTCCAATCTTAGATATTACATCATTAGGAAATCGGCACTCTGCAATTATGTGTGATGTGTACAACTAATTGTCTCTCAAATGTCAAAAAATATATAAAAGCTCCCGTACCTACTTGGGACAACACTAAGCACACATATTTGCAACTTACTATGGCATCGATCCGAGCTCTCGAATCGTTATTTTGGGATGGGACGAGCAGGCCGTTTTTTGTGTTCTTTGCGAGTCCCTTCCCAGAATATCCACATGCATTATACCTATCATCATAGTTCTATTATTTTAACACGACAACTTGGTTGGTAAATATGCTTCATTTTTTGAGTTATCAAAATATGTTGGTTCGAAGATTTATAATTTTTAATCCCCACTCTTCCCTAAAATTATAGCTTTATAAGGGGGTTGTTAGTCCATTTGTTAGTAGAGAAAACAATGCTTTATAAGGAATGCGGGGGTTGTTAGTCCATTTGTTAGTAAACGTGTGCCTAGCATTGCCGCACATAACTTAAATATTATAGTGGCATGATATTATGCTACAATAGATTATTAACCAAAATTTTAGAAATTAAAAGTATGTATGTAGTCTTGAGTGGATTCAAGGTCCTACATAATAAGATTATTCATTTACCAAGACTTATTGTTTTCTCTACTGCCATTAGACAATTTCAATAATAAAAATCATTATCAAAGCAAATAATGTCCATTCTTGCCAATATCAACATGCGTTGTTGTCAAAGTTGCACATATAGATGTTAAAGACCGAGTAAAAACACATGCCAGGACATTAGCCCGGCAATGCCGGGCACACGTTTACTAGTCTACTTATTTAAAATGTGGCTTTCCGGCGGAAGCTAACGCCGCTTTACGCTTTTCCTAATGTTACTGCTTTTTTTCATTTTCCCGCAAAGTTTTTCTTTTGTTTTGTTTTCTCTTTTTTTTTTAGTTCTGGCTAGGGTTTGAGACGCGTCGGCGTAATATGTTATGTTGTAACCCTCCTACTTATGATCAAGGAAATGGACAGAGTTTTAGGCTCTAAAAACAAAGCAATTTTACGCTGATCGTTTATGGATCGCCACCACAAGGAGGTCTATTTTTTTTTTTAGTCGGCTTCATCATTTGGAGCTTGAAGCTATATTTTACTCATCCTTTTCATTTTTTTCAGCTTGAAGAGTATTCTATTTCTGGAAACATGTCGTATTATATCTCTTTTGGTTCATGTTTTAGGAAAGGCATCCACTCTGCAATGGAAGGCTTTGTTTTTGACATTTTTAGCGTGTGAATGTGAAGAAGGGTAATATGCATCCCGAATTCAGTTTTGCTCTATGGAAGTAACTAATCGTTTGGGGCCTTCTTTACTAAAATAGCATTTTTTACTTTCGTTTATGCTCCGACACTCTCGAATCATGCGAGCCGCTTCATATGTTTCGCCTTTATTGTCGCGTAGATTAAGTGGCTAAAGATTAAGAAGAGGAGGGAGTGATGTAAGATGGTCCAAATACAAATTTCCCCTTTAGGGTAAGGTCCCGGACATGTCCTGCGGTGTAAATACTTTTCCAAGATCCTTGAATTCGGTGGACCAAATGGTTTATGCTTGCTCATCTTCAAAGTTTGTTATCAGTATCAAGCCAAACTTTTAAATCCATTTCCATGCTTTGGGGCTTTTTAAATAAGTTTCAGCAAGCTTTCTCGCGACATCTAAGCGTGTGGTGGCTGAACTAAATGTGGCCAAAACACCTTCACCATATGGTGAAATTTAGGTGGTTCGGATAATGCATGCTTAGTTTTGGTCATTCTCATTGTAGGTAAGGCTCCCATGGGCATTTAGACCGATTTACACGTGTCGATTTGCATCAGGTAACATCTTCTTTGTTATAGTTTTTGTGTTATACTCTAGGAATGTTAACAATGTAACTACGTGAAGCAAGCACATTTTGAACTTGGTTGCAAAAATATCGGAAGAAGTGTAATCGCTTACATACTAGAGCTACATGATGCATGCCGGTGTATTTTGGGGAGAGGTCTCAAATTGGTGTATTTTGGAAATGTCCGCATTAATAATGTCGGTCCCTTTTTTATCCAATTTTATTCTTTGTAGTTAAGGGCAAAATCGGGCGTGGATTTTAATACAACTTTTGATCTACATAATTGGAGGTCAAGTTTTGCTTGGAAACTATTAGGAACATGCAAGAGGTTTGTTGTTTCGTGTCAATGGAATGCCGTATACAATTTGGGGCATTTCTAATCTTCTCTTCTCGAGACTCTTCTAGACGCTCACCCGGTTTACAAGTCGAGAATCTTCTATAGCCGATGTATCGAATCAAATACTATTTTTCATTAAGTCTTTTGTTTTGGTTTCTTTGATTTTCTACGTGCCACTAGAAGACTATGAGCTATGTCATTGAATGCTAATATGCAACACTTGCTTTGGCTCTAGGTACGATCCCAACATTCATATTTGATATTTGACACATGTTTTATGTTTTATTTTATACACTTTGGTATGACTATCATATCCATGAATTGTTGCCCAATCTATAGTGAATCTATATTGGTAACAAGAAATTGACTTTACTGAATAAATGTATGTGAATAGCATAAATACATATGTTTTTGCAAAGTACTTCAAAGTTGATTTTCATGTTTTGATTTTATTGTTTGAAAATTGTGAATGCAGTTGAATGGTAATCAGATGGTCGGAACACATACATGCAACATGTGAGAACTATAGTAGCTCCGGTAAGTATGTGACACATAATCACGTAGAATGCACACATAGAGCTTTTCTTCTTGCCTACAAAGTGCTCTCAATCATCTATGTTTTGCAAAGTAGCAGCGAAGGGATTCTGCAAGGTGCAACCCCATTGGTTTTGAATTCTGTGCACGCGTAATATATAGAGTTATATCGAGGGAGCTTTTGGAGCAGTCATGGATAGAGCTGAGAAACCAAGAGCAAAAAGCATAAATCCATGTTTAGAAACCCTTTTTGTGATAGTGTATTGCTATAATGTAAATCTCTACTTCCTCTAGAAAAATGTCTTATGTCATCATCACTGTAGTCGGATTTGTGTCCAGCACAAGTGCTTCATGAGCTCAAGGTAGAATATTCAATGATAGCATGAGCTCAAGGCAGAATATATTCAACGTTAACATGAGCTCAAGGCAGAATTTTTTCAATTGTAGAATGTTCTCATAGCATATGGCTATTTTTAGTAGTATGATGAATGGAACTTAGTTCTATGATTAATCGACTCAATTTTTAAGGAAACTTAAACTAAGAAAACTTCAACCGACATTCCTTCTGACTTTGAATATTAGTTTTTGTGTATTGCTTATACAATGTGCAACCTTTACATTATGTAACTCAAATTGCTTACAAATTTTAACAGGTGGTTTTATGATTGTTGACATTGAGTTCATTTAATAGCTTATATGTTCCTCTAGATTACCCAGATTGTCTATTGTTATTGTGCTCATCTTCATAATAATATCAACATGTGAGGTTAGATTGTCGATTGTTATTGTGCTCATCTTCATAATAATATCAAAATGTGAGGTTGTCGAAAGTTGCGCATATATGGATGTTAAAGGCTGAGTAAAAACACATGCTAGGACGTTAGCCCGGCAATGCCGGGCACACATTTACTAGTCTAAGATTAAGATTTCTGTTTAATACAAGCTCTAACGTCATTGGCATAAAAATTGCTATTTATCTTTCTATGCAGAAATAACTGTTTATGGTATACAACACTAGCAAGCACAAGCTCTCACCTCCACAAACATACTTGGATCATGCCCCTATAGGCCAAAGAACAAGCCCAAACATATGGTGTATGCATTATCTATCTATATGTGTCTACCTATTCACCCAAAGTAATTACAATGCTTGTGGTATGATTATCCTAAAGTGCACCTTTCAATTTTTTTTATTCGTTCACCTAATGCAAACCTCAAGCTTATTAATAAGACAATCGATCCATCCAACTTCTTTAGCAGGATTGCCTAACCCCTCCTACGAAAGTTGTAATTCTATCTTGTCCACTTGCCATGCCATCTCAATTACTTTTGACCTCTGCCGTTAGATTTACTAATATTTGCATCCATAGTGGAGAAAATTAAGAAAACTCTGAAAAATCTCTCTTCTTTTCTTTCTTCCACGCTTTTTGGCCTCCTTTTCGGGCTTAAGCCTACATTCATTCCTTCACCTTCCTCACCTCCCTTGGGGCTTACGCCTGTTATTCATTTCCTAATGTGAATAGTTTGATTCTCTCGCAAGACAGCGAAGTCACCTAATGCAAAACCTATTCATGTCAAATGCTCGCTTTGGAACATCGACGCTTCAAAGCATAGTTAGAAGTTAGAGTTAGGAGTTAGCTAACGCCCTAACGATAATACCGCCTAACTAGTTATGCTCAAACATACTAACGTAGTTAGTTTCAAATCCTCACAAAAAGATCGGATTTTGCAAATTGGTTTATATTAGATAGACTAATTTGAACATGCAAGAGTATGAATTTGCAATAAAATAATCTAAAATCATACTCTATCCTATCCTAATCATGGTTGAAACTCAAAACTTAGTGTCATGGCGGGGAATAGAGTAAATGCATGCGAGATAGATAGTAGATAGATGGTCTAACTCTAACCATTTAGTACCTAATAAAAATAAGAATAGCAATAGATAGAATGAAAAATGATAACCCATAAGAATGAATAAGTGGCAAAGAAGTGTCACCGTGGCGTACCCTAGCCCCAACCAATAAGTTATAATGCAATAGAGCATACACTGATTCGAAATTGTGGATACATGCAATATGTGAAATGTATCGATTATATACATGCAACAAAAATGATAGAAGGAAGAAAAATTGCCTACATGCCCAGTATGGGCTCGAGATTGCAATGGCAAAGCAATCGGCAGAAGAAACCGAGAGCATGACATAATTTTCAGCATTTTTGGCATGCTCACGATCCGGCCGGCATGATAATGCCCATTGTGTTCAAAGGAGGGAAAATGAACACATAGGTTTTTTTTTTTCCAAAATGGCTACACAGAATTTTTGGTCAAAACTAACCCTATTAGTATTACGCTAGCGGCTAGTTCGTTATTATATGCTATCCATTTGGGGGCTAATGTGTTATGTTCTAACCATGCTTCAAAGCTTGCAATCAGAATTTACCTTCGATCATCGAGATTGTGTTGAAGAAAGGATGATCAAGCATCTTGGATCAATGACGGATCTCACAAATGGGCAATCCACATGAATCGGCACATACCTTTTAGTTTGTTCTTATATATATGTGAGCCACCGGCCGGGCTTTTTCCACCCATCAATCCATTTCCTCCACTTTCTCAAATTTATCGATTGCTCTCTCAGAGGTTTTAGGGTTCGTGATAGGCTATAGCATATCCTCAAATGTTTTGGTTCGCATGGAAAAATTAAGTCCATTTTTTATGCCCTCGGATCCGTGATCGATCCGTAGGCTTATGTCGCTTTACTATTGTCGTAATAGGTGGATGATATGGAGTTATTCGTAATGGTCCGTGGTAAAAGATTTTCCACCTAACTACTAGCTACTAATCATTCATCAAAGTTCATGATGATTTCATCACAAACCAAAGTAGTATAGAAGAGCCCCCATTATAAATTTTGGTATGTTCGGTCATTTTTCATCAGCCTTATTTGTTTGCATAATGTTGAACATAGATGCTTCCCCTAGCTATAATGGAATCCATTTATTCAAGGAGAAGGCTCATTTCCTGCTTGTTTGGACATAGATCAATATTATGTTATGCCAGATGCTTCCCCTTGCTAATATGCATGCCAATGTTTGTTAAAAGGACCAATTTTTCTTCACTCTCACAATAGTTTTACCTTTGAACAAATCATGCGGGGCACAAGTTATGGTTGCGGCGTGTTCAAATCAATTCTGAAATAAAAGATAAGAAAGTGGAATCTATGATCAAACCAACATTTAGTTTTCTCGCTTCAAATCAACCCGGCATAATTTTCTTTTAGATTCATGTAAATCTACCCCATGCTAGCATTGTATGGTAGCTCGTCATGGAAAGAAATTGAACTTCGATAGGGATTGAAATTATATTTTATTCCAACCCTTTTTTCTAAACATATATAATCATTGTAGGAAGATTCAATTCATTTATTCCCTTGCTATATAAATGACACTTGGCGGATTTTGGTGAACTTGATTTCATTTCTAACACGTGTCTTCTTACGGTGAAAGCCTTGGGATAAAGGATTGCAAAATCCGTAGAATAGCGGTTCTCCATTGATGGTTTCCGCGATCCTTTGGCTGCTTGGGTGACCTCTCACAAGGTGGGTGATTCTTGCTAAAATAAGAAGCAATTATGAAGAATACCGGCGCTTAACTTTAGACCCCTGATTTCATGTGAATGATATTGCCCGGCCAAATGATCGCGACCCTTTGGCTTTGGCGGCCGAAAAATTCACATGTGAATCCACCATTAGAGGTACGAGAACGAGGCTTCAACACGGGCGTAAAAAGCACAAAAGCATAGGCACGGATTTCTTAACTAACGATTTTTTATACAACGGTCCCCTTTGGCCTATGATGTTTCAACTCACGAATTTCCTTCCCAAAGAAGCCAACCCACAGTCGCGAGGGAAGCAATAACGTTCAAATAAGTAGATGGAAAGGAAAACTGGTAAGACCAGATTTATTAACCTTGTCGTACCCCGAGCTAAATGATCGGTTCTTTCTGCTTTTAATAAGTGAACATCAGACGTGGAAGTAAGGGCGAAGCATTCAAGCATGTGTTGAAGCAAGGGCGAAATAGAGAGAGCATCTGGCCATTATATACAGCGTTTGAGGCTAGAAATGAAGGAGCAAAATCAACGTAGAACCATAGAACCATGAATCCCGGGTGGAAAACACACTATTCATGAATCAATGTAGAAGCCGGTTTTTTAATGAATGTGGGATTTGAACTCACAAGTAATACCCGAATTTTCCTCTTCTTCAATCCTTCACTGTGTGTGTGTAGACAGTGCAGCATATGTTGGCAGCCATATCTATAAAGCATTTCAGATCGTTTTTTTACCATTAACCATTAACTTTGGCCTTAAACATATTCATTTCTTTAGAGCTTCATTCAAAGGCTCATTCTAATGTCCTCCGTTATTATCCATGATGTTTAGACCATGACCATCCCTAAGCAATTTCATCACTAACTTGATGCATTCTCTCGATATCATGACAAATCATTAAACATCATGGAATCTTATTCTTTCCCATTGGATTATGGATGGTTCCGAGCTCCATTAGATAGTAATATTTTTGCAAAAAAATAAGATTTTATGGACATTTCAAATCAAACATTAAGAAAGAATGGAAATCAAGGGAGACCCATTATGATAGAATACAACATGTATTAGTCTAATATTTTCCATTGAACCCACTAGGATAGAATACAACAACGTTATTAACTGATATTTTTCCATTAATCGTGATCTTCTTTAATCCGTGAAGAATATCTGCCAAGGCCTCTGTATTGGGTCATAGACCGATTGGTCTCTGTATGATAAAAAACATTCAAATCAATTTTAAATATTCCCACTGGATTATGGGATACTAGAAAAAGGATGAATATCAATGTTCACAAGAACACAGGACATAAGGATGAAGTCTAAACACCAATGTTTGCAAGAATGTGGGATAGAATCATGGGATTATATCATGTGGCCTATAAGGTGGAGGGAGCGTCATATCCTTTGGAGTCAGGCTACAAATATATATAGAAAAGACTTTAATAACTAGATGCTTTTGATTTTCAAATAGTGAGCCAGAAATATGAATAAGTAGGTCTGGAGAGATGAGGGAAATGACGTGCGCCATTTTTCTTGAATTTTTTGTCCTTTCCTCCACTTTCAGTTCAAATTTGATTCTTGGCAAAACTTGCCTTCGAGTTTGAATTGTTTTCGATTCTGAGGGAGAATTACACTGCATTGAAGTGGCTGCCCCTGTAGAGGGTCGGCTTTTTCGATTTGCTCAGAATCTCCTCTTTAATGGAAACAAAAATTTTTGCAATTATCAAGCAGGGACAGAAGCTAATTTGTGGTTTTCTCTGTGGAACCCCGACTGATCTTTGGAACTCTCTACTAATCGAAAATCTCTTTCCAGACAATCTTTTCTCACGAGAATACTGCTTTGTTCCAAGCTGTGTTGAATTTGAGACAGAAATTATTGATTGTTGGTTGGAGGAATTTGTTGGAAGTAAGAGAATTCAAGCCACTGCTATTATTCGAATGCATTGCGAATGGTCGGAGGACAAAATTACTGTCAAATTGTACTCTCCCATCTGATTTCTGAAGGTTTTTGTACTCTGGTTATGTCTAATTTTCACTATCTAGCGATTGTAGGTAATTCATTCCACCTTTTTAGTCTATTCCTTCTCGATCCTTCTCTTTAACCCGTTTTCCTTCCTCGTTTTTCTCTCTTCCTCTGCTTTTTGGCGCTCAATTGCCCTTTTGTTGTCCCCTCCTGAAGTAATCATGAACTCTGCTGGCCAAGGAAACCTAAATTTTAAGATTTTGCCATTTCTTCATTGTTATTCCGCTCTATCCAAGGAAGATCAGAGCGCTCTTCTGGCTAATCTCCACAAGATCTCGGTTGATCCAGCAAATTTCATTCCATTCGGAAATTTTAAGGACTTAGCCCTACTGGAAGGGAAAATGACACCCCTTTCGGACAAGACTCCAATTTGGGACAATATCTCAAAAGACCCGACTGCAACCGGCTTCATTCCTCAGATAAATCCTGCCACTGGTGTTCCGTTTCCTTATGGGGTCGTGAGGCCAGCGAATGAAGCTCGATCTGATGCAGAATGGGACCATGTTCTTCAGCAGGAGAGGCCTGACATCTCCTCAAACCTCGCGACCGTTCATGGTATTTATCTTAAATCTCCATTGGTTTTGGAAAAACTGAAATGCCTTTCAAACTCTGCTGTTGTCATAAAAATCAACAAGGTTGGGATAAGCATCGAAAAGCTGTGGTCTCACCTACTATCTCTTCAAAAGGGCCTTTCTATCAAAGCTATCTACTGGTTAAATTACCCGTATATTATGGTCGAATGTGGTAGCCAGAGATCTGCAAATTACTTGCTTCAAAATGGAAGTTTAGTGATTGAAAACTTTTATTTGAATTTTATCAAGTGGAATCCTAAACTCTCAACTGCTGAACTCAAAAACTTTCATGTGGCCTCAACATCCCTATTTGGATTAAATCCCATCTACTGGAATGAGGAGTCAATCAAAACCCTTTTCAACTCTATTGGCAACTATGTCTCCACTGTTTATGCCCCTTATAAGCCTCCTGTAGTCTATGTCCAAATTGACATATCCAAAGAAATTCCTATTTCCATTCCTTTCACTGACTGCTTTGGCCAAAAAACTTCCCTAGACTTAAGGTGGAATGGTTTACCTCCTATTTGCTCTAATTGTGAACTTAGGCATTTCTGGTATGCTAATTGTATGGAGAAAGAAACTAACAATAATGTTTCTTCTAGCCCCCCCTTGCCTGCTCATTGTCTAATTTCAGAAAAGCAACAAGATGAGGGTGCCTTTTCTTGGAGGAAAGTCAATGGCAGCACCAAAAGAATTGCCAAAAAAAGGTTGGAAAAGGGAGTTCAAATTGGAGGTAACTCACAAATTGCTGCCAATCAAAATGACTTCTCACATTCTCACTGGAACTATTAATGATTACGAAGATATAAAGAAAAGGGAAAGCCAAAATGGATGGAGATATCTCGATCAAGGATCTACATAATACCTTGACCAAGATTGCTCACGACTCTAAATCCTTAAGGCATCAAAATTTGGCTGCTCAAATTCAAATGGAATCTATCAAATTGGATTCCCCGCCAAAGGCACGAGATTCATTAACTAAGGAAATTCAAACAAAATATTCTTTTGAAGAATAAGGTGACAGGGAAAGTATCTAAAGCACGCATAAAGTTTTATTGCCAAAGTGCCACAAGATGTCAACAAGAATAAGGAAATTGCTATTCTTTGAAAAACTGAAAAGGTTACCCCCAATAACACATGACCTTCATCATACAAAAGGTAATATGGGGGAATCTTCAGAGTGCAAATCAAATGAACAAGACAAGGATGAGGTAATTCACTGTTCAAACCAGTTTGCTGTTTTTACTAACTCTCATGCACAACAGATGGAATTATTGCAATCAGAAAATGAGGACTTGGTAAATCCTTTAGCACCCCTCCCTTGCCCTACAGTCCATTCACCTTCAAAAGTGGTAAATTTCATGGATCTTATTGACTTATCTTCTCCTGAGGATACTTCACCTTGCCATCAGCAGCCTTCCATTTCAGAAAAAATAGCAGATCAGTTGGCTACATTGGATTTCAATGATATTGCTATGAGTACTTTCCACCAGTCATATCAGAAAGTTGCAAGTTTGGATAAAGATAAACAGACTCAGCTGGCTCAGCATACTAAAGAGATGGATAGGGAATCAAACATGATTGAAAAATGTGATATTGAGTTTGTTCCAGAGACTCCTCAATCTGCTGACTCTCAAAATATTGAACAAGAAGAAACACCTTCCAGGCAAGTTCTTCATCCAATTAAATCTCCATCTAATAATAGTCTTAACAAAAAATTGACTAGTATTGCTATTGCTGATAAATCTATTAATAAACTGTTTGAATTCATTCCTGGGGGGATATCTTCAGATGAATTGGATAGTGAAAAGGAAAATCTATGCTCTAAAGAGAATGATAAAAATTGGGACTTTGAGTATTATCTAAATTCTTCTTCTGTTGTTAGCACTGATAAGAGAGAGTC
Source organism: Isoetes taiwanensis (assembly GCA_021234155.1). NCBI lineage: Eukaryota > Viridiplantae > Streptophyta > Lycopodiopsida > Isoetales > Isoetaceae > Isoetes > Isoetes taiwanensis. Next base: position 5,110,614 of record JAJEKV010000025.1, on the reverse strand, counting down.
AACCAATGTGAATAAGAAAAAAGCTAAGTTGTCTGCCAGCTTCAGTGCACCTGCTAATAATACCAGAAGCAAAAATAAGAAAGAGAGAAGAGGGAAAACCAAACATAGATAGTTTTATTCTTTCATCCTTCTTTTTAATATCCTTATGAAGATTCTCTCATGGAACCTTAGGGGTATTAAAGGTGCTCTCAAAAGAAGGAGAGTGATTTCCCAAATTAAATCTTATAAAGCCGACATCATTCTTTTACAAGAGCTTAAGCTTCAAAAATTTGAATGTGGAAATCTTGGAGATTGGATAATTCCAGGAAGCTCTTCCATATGGATGGAAGCAGATGGAACCTCAGGGGGGATATGTATGATTTGGAAAGATCTTAACACTGAACTGTTTTACAACAGTCCGAGCAAAATGTGGCAGTGCACCATTTTTAATATCATGGATAAATCCTTTGGTCTTATCAATATTTATGCCTCAACCAATCCAAAAGAGAGAGAACTCCTCTGGTTAGATATTAATCATTGGATGAAGGCTCAAAACATTGATGACTGGATCTTGGCTGGTGATTTCAATAATACTCCTTGTTGGAATCAAAAATTGGGTAATAAGATCAATATGTCTAGATTGGAAAAAACTCATTGGAATAATCTCATTGATGATAATTCAATGCTTATGATTCCCTCCTCTTCTGCTAAATTCACTTGGTCTAATAAGAGAAAAGGGAATGCTAGAGTGTTTTGTGCTTTGGACAGATTCTATCTTAATATTTCTGGCTCGAACTTTTGGGACAATGCCTATGTTTATAGTGATGAATCAACTGCTATTTCTGATCATCAACCTCAATTCTTATGCACTCAACATCAGGTGTCTATTCCAAGATCTGGTAACATCCCTTACAAATTCAATTCCAGTTTGCTTCAAAATACCTTGTTCTGTCAAGAGTTCAGGGAATTTTACTCTAGCCTTCCTAGAGTTACTGAATCCATGTCCATGAAGGGTTTCTATTCGAATCTTAAGGCCTCCAAATCCTGGATTAAAGAATGGTCTAAAAAGCTAAAATCTGATAAAGTCAGGGAAAAAAACATTCTTCTTCAGCATATGAGAGATGTGAGGTTGGCTTTAAGTGAGGATCCATTCAACTCTTCTTTACATCTCCAAGAGGAAAGTCTTGAAATAAAGATTAGGAGTATTGAGGAATTTGAGGCCAAAGGGGCAGCAATCAGATCAAAAATTAAATACACAAATGACATGGACTCTGGTAGCACGAACTTTTTCTTTAGAATTGCCAAGGCAAGACAAAATAAGAGCTCTATCAATGAAATTAGTAATGATTCTGGTCTGGTTTTGAATAATCCCTGTCAGATCTCCAATTATTTCCATTCTAAATATTCTGATCTGTTTTCAAAAAGTATAATTTCTGATATTTCTATGGACAATAATGCCAAGAAATTCACTGATTTGATTGACTCCATTATTCCAAATGATCACAATCAAATGGATATTACCCTTTCAGATGTTCCTAGCCCTGAGGAAGTTCTATCAATTCTTAAAAGCTTTAAACATGGTAAATCTCCTGGTCCTGATGGATTTCCTCCAGAATTCTTCTTAGAATTTTGGGATTTAATCCAATATGACTTCATGCATTTCATAAGAGGCTTTTGGGAAGCTAAGCATCTGCATCCTTCTATAGCTAGTGGATTTATCTCTTTAATCCCTAAAGTGGATAAGCCTACTGAGTTTTCTGACTGGAGACCAATATCTTTAACCAATACCACCTATAAGATCTGTGCCAAAATTATTGCCTCAAGAATCAAAGATTATCTTCTTAATCAGATCGATTGGAAATCAGAGTGCTTTTCTCCCTAATAGGTTTATTCTTGAAAATTATATTGCTGCTATGGAAGGGTTGCATTGGAATAAAATCTCGAATCAAAACTGTGTTCTCCTTAAGTTAGATTTTAAAAGAGCCTTTGATAACATTAGATGGGATTTCATTGAATATGCTATGAAAAAACTCGGTTTTCATGATAAAGTCATCCAGTTAATCAATGGTCTGAATCTTAGATCAAGTTCAGCAATTTTAATTAATGGTTCACCTAGTCCTTTTTTCCCTTTGGAAAGGGGGGTCAGGCAAGGTTGTCCTCTGGCTCCCTATCTATTTATTGTGGTGGCTGAGTTGCTGACTAAAGCTGTCATGCATCATCAAAATGTTGGAAATTTGACTGGGCTAAAGCTTCCAAAATCCACTGATTCTATTTGCATTCACCAATATGCTGATGACACTTTCTGCTTCCTGGAAAATAAGGATGATAATATCAATCTTTTTATGGATATCTTGAACCAATTTAGTGCAGCCTCAGGTGTGGACCTTAATCTATCTAAGTGTGTTATTATTGGTGATAATGACACTAATGTGCCTGGGATTAAAGTTATTAAAACCTCTGAAGTCACCAAACTTTTGGGAATGCCTTTATCTTTAAATTCAAATCTTTCTGGTCTGTGGTCTCCTATTGTTGAGAAAATCAGAGCTAAACTTCATACATATAGAAATTCTCTATCTCTGGCTGGTCGAGTGGTAATTGCTAATCAAGTCCTCACCAGCTCCCACATTTATTTCTCCACTGCTCTTGTGGCTCCTGCCTGTGTCTATAAACAGATTGAGAAGATCATAAGAAATTTTATCTGGAATGGTAATAACTTAGTCAATTGGAATACAATCACCATGAGGAAGAAAGAGGGTGGTCTAGCATGTAAAAACATCCATAAACAAGCTCAAGCTCTCGCTGGTAAGTTTGTTTGGAAAGCCCTCAGTGGATCTAATAGTGCTGCTTCCAAATTCATTAGATATTGGCTAAAGGAGAGCTCTCCTCTATGGGTCACCCATCAGTCCCTCATGAGTCGCCAATTCGCCTTTGTGAAGTCTCCTTGGCAGCAAACATGTCTTCTCTTATGAGAAATATTGTGAAGGCTTGGAATAATATTTTCTCGGCATTCAAATATGAGCAGGATATAAGTTTTCATTCTTCCATGTCCATCTTTTGGTCTCCTACTTTTAAAGATCATCCAAACCATGTGCTTGCTCTTAAACACCCTCAAACTTACAAAAAGTGGAGTTCTTATGGTATTATTAATCTGGGAGATCTGTGGCAGAATAACAGATGGGTAACCTGGTCTAATCTCAAATATACTATTAGGGGTTCTCAAACCGATAAAAAATTTACAAGCACATCGTGAACATTGTGGGAAATTCCAATATTAATCAGATCCTGCATAATAATTTGGATTGGTGTTTAAATAAGAAGAAGTGCTATAAGGTAAAGGATGTATATAATTTCCTTCATCAGAGTCCTCATCCTCCCAAGTCTTCCAGTGTTTGGGGAATTGATCCTACTGCCACCAATTTCATTATAAAAAATGTTTGGAATTCTTATGTTGCAAAAAAGGTTTCCTTCTTCATTTGGCTCATTGCAAACAAAAGTGTTCCTTGCCTTCAGGTTATTAACAGCAGGAATCCTAATGTGTCTCCCAATTGCCCTCTAAATTGTAATAATGTTGAGGATTTTGAGCACATCTTTTTCTGTTCTAAGTTGGATTCCTTATGGTCTTGGATCAATAGATATTTTGGTAACATTGATAGATCTACTATAATAAATCTCTTACAAGGAGAAGACACTTACAAAAATACTATTGTCTATTTATGCCTATGGAATATCCTGAAATCCGAAATAGATGTTTATATGGCAAAAAAAGGTTTTCTATTACATGGATCAAATTGCATATTAAGTATGACATTGAGCTTTGTGCTACTGCACATAGGAAATTACTTGCTGACAATTATGACAGGTGTTGGGATCAAATTGGTGAATTTGTGGGGTATCATCTCTTGTTCATTTCCAGGCTCACATTTAGAAATGCTAACTGAGTTTTTTCTGCTTAGGATACATGGAGTTGTCGCAGAGGTCCACATACAAAACGATACTTTGTCGGCGAGGGATGGGGCCTCTTTGAGAAATGAAGTGGCGATATGGTGATCCGCGAGAATGCATGAGCATCAAGTCTGCTATCCTCCACATAATCATTGGACACGTAAGCAGATAATAGATGATGAGGAGATTAGGACAAAATCGGAAAGGTTATGGGCTTCAATCTTCTCAAGAGAAGTGATGCAAACAGTCTACTTATTTTGGTTCATGGAAAAGCATCACCATGAATTTACAGAAAGGCAATTCTTGAGATACAGAGAGCTATACTATACATACGGGATGCTAGGCGATGCTTATGGTAATCTTATTCTGCTCATGGTACAACAGGATTACTATAGACTGATCAGAGACCAGTTGTGGAAGGAATACTCATACACTTTGGATACAACTAGCAACTTCACAACCCGCTTCAATATCCTCTTCGAGTCTGATGATCCCAATTGCCCCATTATCCCTACCATCCCATCAACAAGGATCTTAGGAAAAGTCAAGACTTTGGCCTCCTTATGATTGCAATATTTACGTTTTGTATGTGCGGGTTTTAGTAATGACAACAAAAGGGCAATCTGGGGATGCATCTCTTTTCCTACTCAACAAGGTGCTCGGGTCTTCTATGTGAATTCTTACAAAAGTGGCTACCTATTTTGATACATCCTGTTCTTTGTGGCTATCTATTTTGATACATCTTCTTTCAGTGGAAGAATCTTCATATCATCAAGCTTATTTTGGCTGGATACTTTTATAAACATTTGTGTGGATAAATACATTGTCACCTACTATCATATTGTGCCTTGTTAAGCCTATATGGGACTTAACGGGATTTTGTATGTTTTTCCTTAATTAATGAAAAAATCATCTCGTTCCTTCAAAAAAAAAAAATAGTGAGCCAGCTTATAAAAGTATCAAGGGCCATATATGTTCATCATTACGGTAGGAAGTGGGTAGGTTTAAGGCTGATTAAAAATATGTTGTGTTAGAGTGAAGCAACACGTTATAACTTATTGCAGATATGCTTTCGTTGAACTTCAACCAGTGCTGTCAGTGCTTAGGGATAAGGTATGTTTTGTTATTGCTGGATAATGACTACTATTTAAGTTCTAGAATGAATGATTGTGTCAATCTAGATTTGTTTGTGCTGATAACATAGGGTACAAATCATCTTTTTTGGGCATAGGTTGGTATGAGACGAAATACAAACAAAAAACTCGACGGTGTTGGAATGATTGTTATCTCCTGTAATAACATGTCCTCTATCGCGGAGTTTATATCACAAGGACCCATAACAGACAGACTAAAATCTTTGCAAACATTACGAAGAACAATATTTCCACCTACCTTTTCTTCCTCTTTGTCCCTCACAAGTATGTCAGTAGCAAAATCATAAACCTTTAGTCGGGTTTTTTCAATATCTAGGTATGTATTCGATTCTCGAATAAGGACTCACATGAAAATTGTACAAAAAGCTCACTAGCTAGGCTTTTCATTCATCTCGGCTTTTTTTCTACAATGGTATAGATTGGGTAGTCGCACATCGCAGCTACCCAAAAAAAAAAAAGGGGGGGGGGGAGGGGGGAATACCCATTATACCAAAATAAAGTTGTGTGCTACAGATGTTGGCTAGTGTAGCTGCCAAGACCTTATCGCCGGGATTAAAAAACCACGCCCTTTCGGATTTTCGAGGAAAAATCCTAGCGATAAAATCTCGGCAAGGGGCTTGGACAATGCAAGGCTGCAAAACGTTCCCACAAAAAAAACCCACGCCCCACAAAGAATACCGACTTCACGCATCACCCCTAGACCTGCACATCACCAACAAAAAAACTAATAAAGCAAAAACCTCGAAACGCGAGGGGCTAGTCACGCGTGCACGGGTCAAAAAACGACATTACAGCTCAAAAAAGCGAGGGGCTAGTCACGCGTGCCACGCGACAAAAAATAACATTTACAATAATATACACATTAAGGGAGGGTGGATGGGAGTCAAGGGAACTGCTGAGAGAGGAACTACTGATACAAATATTGAGTCAAGATTAGCCAAAACATTATAACAAACTCGCTTAAGATGATCTTATAAACACAAATGTTAAAGTCATACTCATGTTTCTGTCTTGTCACATTGCCTTACGAACATAAATTAAATCCAAACAAGCAAAGAAGAACAATTAGGTCCTTTTTTTAGACGTATACTTCTTATTGGTTGTATCTAGTCAACCAGGTAACATTTATTTGAACACTACAAAACCGAATAATAAAGTTCTTTATTATCATTCACATCATTTTGGATGATATGAAACCATCTTTGTGATTATCAAACTCCTTTTAGCGTCTAAACAAACCGTAGAGATTTGGAAATGTGAATCCTTAATTTTCCTTTCGCCATTTCTTGTATATGGATATCTTGAGATTCTTAACTGGAAGATGTCATCCTATCGTCCATGATTCATCTTCAAACAAAGAATGGAATACATAATGCATCCAACAAAACTTCAAATTTAAATGCAAACTAATAAACGTAAATATATTCTCACCATCTAACTCCACCAAACAAACATTACAAGCACCAAACTTTATCTGGTGAAATAAGCATTTTTACATACTAACCACACAACAAGCATAGGGTTTCCCATAACAGAATTCATCTAGACAACATCAATCTTGTCATTACTTGTATTAATCTGCAACTCAAATCACAATACCATGATGTAAATACATCATCATCATCATAACTTGTATTGCCTCAACAATATGATAGCCATAATGATTTGCTGCAGTGCTAATGTGGTTTTTCCAAGCTTTGGTGGCCCATACAAAAGAAGGGCCTATAAAGCATGTGTTATTTGTCAATCATTATGACATACTTCTTCGTAGACAACAAGAGCATTTTACCTTCTCATGCAGCATATGTTGCTATAAAATCTCCCTACGCTTAGTGTTACGATGCTGCTATCTTTGACTCTGAACACTTGAACAAGGTTTGAAAACAAGGTGCAGAAAGTAGTCTGTTCACAAAAGTTAATTCAGCTATTTTAATTTTTCTTTTTAATGCTAGGGCTTTCGTTTTGATGCTAGCTACCTGGAATGTTCGATCATAGGCATGTTATATCACAATAATCCCAATCATGATGCCCACACATGCACAAACATCAATCAAGTTGGAAAGGAGTACAATTACATTTTTGAGTCCCGGTAGTTACACATGCCATAAAGATTCAATTGTAATCCCAAAGACAAATGCAAATTTGCCACTAGGTCGGGAGTATCTATCATATGTTTGACGGGCTATGCTATATGCAACGAGACTCTCTCGCGCTTCTCTTCTCAACGTGTACCTATCAACTTTGCTTGCGTCATCCTGGCATCCATGTATTCTCCTAAGAGAAGTTTTGCTGCCATGTCGGTGGGTGGGTGAAGGGATGCAGGCTCATCCAACTCTTCATCCACAGGGCTGCCATGGCTAGAGTATTGCCCGATAGGCGGCTTATCTAAAAGCCTCCAAACACTTTGATCACATACAACCTTTTACTTTGGCGGATGCATGTCTAAAGGCCTTCAGTGGAAGAACCAATGCAAGCTCTATCATCTTAGAACGCGTTAGTTTGAGAGCCTCAGTGCACGAACCACATGCGATCATTAGAGGATATATGAGATCGCAAAGGGAATTTCTAATTTCTATAACCGTTGATCAAGAAAAATTTTGATCCAACGGTACTCGTCATTTTTTGTTGAGGTGGCTTGTCATGTGGACAAGCTAGAATTCCAGGGATTGTTGTGGAGGGGTTAAGCAAGGCTACTAAACAATAGAAAAAGGAAGCAAGATTGATGTTTGGTAGGTTTAACAAACATTAGATGTATATGAATGTTAGAAAAATGATGTTTCTACAACAAGGAAACAACACTAATAAAATATATGGCTGCTTGGATGGTGGAGCTGGTTGCAGAACTTTATGAGTTGAAGGATATAAATGAGTGTAGATGAATGAATTGAATAATGGTGGAGAAAAAATGAGATGACCTTGTCATGGTAACGATTTCAAACATTAGTAAAATTGTTGCTGCTTAACAGTGAAGCTTACAGGGCAGACTTTGATGTAATGAATGGGTGGATAAATGTACAATGAATCGAATTGATAATTATGGAAGAAAATAGGTGCAGTAGTCAATAGAACCAAAAATAGTTAATAAGCCTTAATGCGGAGCTGATAGGCAATCTTAATGAATTGATATGAAGTGAGAGAATGGATCTGTGATTCAAAGCATGGCTGGTGGCAAAAGCCCTGGACCTGATGGCTTTCCTCCCGAGTTTTACAGCTCCTTCTGGGATGTCTTAGGGAGAGACCTGGTTACCTTTGTCCAAGGTGCCTGAAATGCCTCCAAATTGCATTATGCAATTAATGCAGGTTTAATTGCCCTGGTTCCCAAAACAGATTCTCCAAAGACTTTCTCAGATTGGAGGCCGATCTCTTTAACAAATACGTCATATAAGGTCTTAGCCAAGATCATGGCAAATAGATTCAAGAAGCATTTGCAGACTTTGATCAGTCCTGTTCAGTCTGCCTTTCTGCCTTCTAGGAGCATCCTGGACAATTTTATAGGATCTTATGAGGGACTGCATTGGAACAGATTCTCCAAACAGGAATGCATGCCTTTGAAACTAGATTTCAAAAGGGCTTTCAACACCATAGATTGGAACTTTTTACACAAAGCTATGGCACACCTTGGTTTTTCTAAAATTGTTATAGCAAAAGATACAGGGTTTCAATGAGGCGGGCTATTCAGCTATAATGGTTAATGATGCATCCTCATATTTCTTTGAGTGCAAAAGGGGGATCCGACAAGGGTGTCCTTTGGCACCATATCTTTTTCTTATTGTGGCAGAATTGATTACTAAAGCCACATCTGCATTACTCCTGCATGATAGATCAAAAGCTTACAACAGCCTGACCACTTGGGAGTCTTTTCAATCATGCAATATGCAGATGATACCTTCATCTTTCTCAAAGATGATGGGGTAAGCCTGCCAAACTTTCTTGAAATGCCCGAGTTATTTGGTTAGGCAATTGGAGTGCTCCTCAATAAGGATAAGAGCAATATTATTTTGGAAACATATCATCAAGAATTAGATGGAATCAGAGTCACTAGATACAGCTCGGCCACCAAACTTTTGGGCCTCCCTCTATCCTTAAACATGAGTCTCCATGGTCTTTAGAAGCCTATAAAATAGAATGAAAAAGAAAATCCAGATGTACCCCAAATCTATGTCCTTGGCTGGAAGAATTGAGATAATTAATTCAGTTATAGCCAGCACATACGTTTTCTTCTCGTCTGCTATTATTGTTGATAAAGGCTCATACAACAAGTTGGAAGTGGCTATGAGAGACTTCATCTGGCAAGGTTCTAGAATGGTCCCCTAGGCTGAACTAACCACTCCAAAAAGAAGGATCTGGAATGGGATGTAAAGACTTGTTTCTGCAGTTCCCAATTCTTGGCGGCTAAGTTGGTCTAGAGAACTCTTTTCTCTCGCTAACTTATCCCATGCTCTAAAACTTCGTCGCGATTTTGGCTGCAATCCTCTACCATACAAGGTCAACCTTCCTTCCACATCACTTGCGGATTCTCGCCTTCTATCAGCTCAAAAGATTCACAGTGCGTCTACATCATGAGGCGTATAATCTAGGCCTGGAACCAAGCATCTGCTTGCTTTTTCAAAGATTCCAATTGACCAAAGTTGAGGAAGACTTCTATTTCTTCCGCATCAAAATTTGACAGATGAGGAAGACGGTTGTTTTGCCTTGAAATATCCTCTTAAATACAAGGAATGGTTGCATGCGGGCCTTCATACAATGAAAAGTCTACAAAATAGAGGTCAATGGAAGAATTGGGAAAAGATCTCCCCTCCCCTGCATCCATAAATAGGAATATCTTCTCAACCATTTCTCAATTTCAGGCTGCCTCAAATCCACACTTGGGTTCAAATTGGAAGTGTAGAAATCATGTTTACCGAGTCTTTGTCATCTACTCTCTAAATATAGAAAATCAGCAACTCAAGATTCAGAGAGAATGGGGCTGTACAAAACAGATGGCCATTGCTGTTGTCAGAAGAGGATGGAAACTCCATTGTACCAACAAGATCATTCTTTTCAGATGGCTTCTCTTGAACAAAAGTCTCAAATATAATGCCTATCTGGCCACTTTTAACCCTCTAATCTCAGGGCTGTGCCCTATGGGTTGTGGGGGGGATAGAAACCTCCACTCATATCTTCTCATGCCCTTGGTTATCCCCTTTTTGGGATTGGGTTAGCTTCTTCTCAGGACAACCTCTGAGACAGGAAAATGAACTCGTCGAATTCCTCAACATGGAATATCCTTTCATCAACATAGTTAGAATTATCTGCTGCTGGTCCATTTGGAAGCATAGAAATGGTGTGGCCATCAAACAGATCGCCCCTTGTCTTGGAGAGTTGAAAGCCCAATTCTAGTTTCAATTAATGGAAACTGCTATGGCCTACAGAAATCTAAAGGGATCAGATTATGACAGGATGTGGGATGCCATTGGGTCCTTTTAGGGTCTCGTATGGTTTCTTTGATATTTTTCTAGCCATTTTGTTTTATTCTACTCACGATTTCATCCCCGAGGAGACACTATGGGGAAGTCACATGCATGAAGTCGATCCCCGAGTGCGTGGGGTGTTATACTTCTGACCTAGAAGGCCACCACCTGTTCACCTTTTGTCTTCATCTCTGGCTTGAATTGCCAATTTAAGAGGGTTAATCTTGCATCCTGAGGCCTCCCCAAAATCATTAAGGATCTGCTGAGTGTTAATGATGGAGTTATGATCCATGGAGATCAGAATAAAGGTGTCACCTGCAAAATGCCCATTAAGGATTTGATCTGCCTGAGAGTTCTCAGGGAGGTGTAGAACCTTAATTAAGTTAGTAGATTTGGCTTCTTCCAATTTGTTGTGAAGAGCCTCCATAACAATAAAAAAAAGGAAGGGTGCAAGAGGACAACCTTGTTTTACTCCTCTCTTAATAGAGAAAAATGGGCTGCATTCTCCATTTATAAGTACAGCAGATCTTGAGTTCCTGAGAATGGCTTTGAAGATCCCAATGCTTTCTTCATTAAATCCCAAGGCCCTGCAGCTTTTAAAAAGAAAATTCCAGCTCACTGTGTCAAAGACCTTGGTGATATCCAATTTACTTTAGAGCCATTTCACATGCGGAATCTTTAGCCCATTGCACCCAAGATAGCAGTGACTACATTATCAAGAATATATCCGCCTTTTAAGGTAAGCTGATTGAGAACTACTAATTATAGAATCAAGGACCTTCTTGAGTCTAGCAAGAATAGCACCTCGCAATAATCTTGTAAATAACATTAGTCAAAGAGATAGGTCTATAATCGGAAAAGGAGATGGGGAGAGTCAATCTTGGGGATGAGAGCAATAAGGTCGGTGTTGATCCGAAAGCATCCAAACATTTCCCAATTCTCAACTCATTGGCTAACTTGGTGATATAATCCCCTAGAATGGGCCAAGCTTTCTTGAAGAATTCAGCCGGAAGACAATCCGACCCAAGGGTTTTCCCATTATCCATACCCTTGACCACTTCCCTGAGCTCATCATTTACAAAAGGATTGGTAATCATATCATTCTGATTATCATTACCCGTCTTTCTCGTATTGATAAAATTATCTATCATGTCATCAGAACAGTCCATGTTAGTTCCCATTATATTACCTTGACTTCATAGATCTGATCCCTTTTGATCCTTGACTTAGCTTTAATAAAGAAGTATTTGGAGTTGCATCTTTCATCTTCCTTGAGTTCCTTTATTTTAGCTTTCATCCTCCAACCTTTGGCAATTTTAATTTCCTTCTTCTCGATCTGAATTCTTATATTCTCCTGCTGCTCTATGGGAGCTAGGTCCAAACTCCTTCTCAAATCTTGCAGATGAGCTTGGTTCTGAAGAAAATGTTTCTCCCCAATTCTTTAAGCCAGTTCTTAATGTGTTTTGCCAGATTAATCCACCACCACATCCATCCAGTTTCACCACCAGGTTTGGGATGATAATTAATGATTTCTTGAAGCTTGGTCATAAAATCCTCTTGACCCAAAAGGCTCACATTCATCTTGAAATAAGATTTCTTTTTATCTCTGTTTTCATTTTTTATAATAGCAATCATCTAAGGGAAGTGATCCGAAATTGTATAACCCTTCATATTTACAACTCTGCTATATTTGGTCCACAGATTCTCACGCATATAGAATCTGTCATGAAGGCAGCAAATAGGGCGATCCCATTATTCACAACGTAGGAATTGTAGTATAAGATATGCATCCAACTCAAAAAGATATATCGCTTACTAAGTACTGGCCAATGTTTAATGCATTTTGTGCAATGATTGTTTGTCAGATAGTTTTCGCCAATTGTGTTGGTGGCTGTCATCCAACCAAAATAGTGAATTTAATGGATTCATTTTTTAGTTTATTTAAACATTCAATGCTGTTATGAGAATTTTAAACGATTTTCATAGGTTTAGAATAGATTGATGACATCAAGGGTGGTAGTTTGATTTCAAGACTTTGTTGTACAAATTTGTAGGATTTTAACATCAAATTGTGTTTGTTCTTTAATTCTGGTCATGGTAGCCTTCAATGAGAGCCTATGGGGCTGCCACTTTAGCCTTGGTGGTACTAATACCCCCATTACTTTGCCACCTCATAAGTTGAGGTGGCATTATCAATTTGGCATATGATAAATCTTGCCACGTAGGATACCTCATTGGGCATCTTGCAATGCTGTATGGATAACCTGCATATATGGGTGTTAATAAGATTTTGAGCTTAAGTGCACAGCCACTGGACACCCTCCCCTATATTGTATTTAAGCTGTTCACCTAAAGCCTTACTATCCTCACCATAATATCTGCGTTACAACCTTGTTTTCTGATTCTTAAGCTTGGAGTTATAGTTCTGAAGTCGCATAACTAAGCTTGGCATACTGTAAATAGGGATGTTTTCTTCTCCAATGTGCTCAAGGTTTGAACCCCAGTCGTCCTACTTGAACGTGCCCATTGCAAAGTGGTCTTGTGAGCCCAAGTTCAAAATGATGATGAATGACACTACTACTAATGAGGGCTACAAGATATATTAGAGATGAGGGATGTAGTCTCCATGAGTGTCTTGTACATGAAATTATACTTTGCTTGTAAAAAGCACATTTGAACCACTAGATAGTGGTTATTTGGAATTGAACTTGGACGGATGACCACTTAGTGGGTGAAAGAATGAAAGTCTAGTAGAAATGTTTTGCACGTCTAAAAATATAATACAAGAAGAGATTATGGTCAAAATCATGAAAGGAACATGCTCAAAGATAGGATAAGTACTTGGCTAGGAAGAGGGAGAAGTGGCGCTTGAAGAATGTTTGTTAGAAAACTCTTGTTTTTTTCCATCAACAAGTTGGTTTTGACCAATCTGGAAACCTTAGACCGTAACATATCCCTTAAAAGTGCATTCCATAGTCAAGTCACAATCATGATGTAGTGCATAGTATTTTGTACATTCCATGAAATAATTTAGTCGCATTACCAAACCAAGTCTTTGAATTTACACTAACTAATGGCAAAGGTCCCATAGTTGTTCACTCCACAAACTAATGGCAAAAGGTCCCATAGTTGTTCCGCGATATGCAAACTTCATGCAAGCATTCATGCATACTTCAATGCAAATGCATTGATACATTGAATATTGTTAGAGAATTTTTTCGGGTTACATATGAACATCTTCAATCAATCTCTCCAACGTAACCATTCAACGGGATTCATGACTAGGTAGATCTCCGCTATGCATACCACATCAAAAATGCATGCCTCCTTTCTCTATGATAAAAGTAAGTTTTTTCTGGGTCTTTATGTAGTGCAAAAGGATCATCAGTGCCACATTTCCAGGTATAAACCTCGTGTTTGATAGATCTTTTACATTTACCGATTCAGGTGACTTTTCAATTTCGCAATCCATTCTTATATGGCCCGGATAGCATAGTTAAGACGGATCCATAACACCAGCTTCATCAACATATTTTTACGAACTTGTATATGTTTTCACAAATTTCAATCTCGGGACTTTACAGTTAGCAAACGTATAGTAAACGATAAATTATTTGCAAAAGGAGGAGTTACAATCATATACTATTTCTGGTCTTAGCAAATTACATATCAAGTTTTTTATTCTATAATACTTTGTACATGTCTAATATAATTCCATGAAAGTATAATGCTTCATCCTTCCGATATTATTTATCATCTAGTTACAGAAATGGAGAGAATTGGGCTCAATAGACTCCCTTATCATTTTAGGAAAACTTTATTCTCATGCAATATACCTTGCCTTGTGGATCTATTAGCTTTAGAAATAAGAAATGGGAGCTAAAAGACATCCATAACAGATCTTCCAAGCTGCCACACTAACATGTCAAACCAATGCATCTAAAGAATGGATTCTAAGAAGAAGTTCTACAAAAGGCAATTGAAGAAAGGCCTGAGGAACTTTGATAAAATTGTTAGAATTATCGTTGCTGCATGTCATACATCATTCTCTTCGAAATATTTAATGCCACCTGCCGATTAACTAAAGATTCTAATTTACAACCTCAATTGCAAGATATTGTTTCCTTCTAGTTCTTATTCTCTTTTTTGGAACAAGTCCTACTACTTTCTATTATCATGATGGTGAAACCCCACAAGGCCGACATTCATATCACAAGACCCACACTCATAAGTTCGTAGACGTGATCACAATCATATTAAAGAGCATGTACCAACATTCATAATTTCATATACCTAATCACTGTCGTATTAAAAAGCGTGTACATATTGTAGCTTAGTTGACTTGCATTTTTGGATCTTCTGGCACTTCAAATGTCTTAAATTTAAAAAATTGTCATGTTAAAACCAACTTAAATCCTAAGTATCTCACTAATTTATATCTTTGGAAAGCTCTCTCAGAGTTCTTTCAAAGATATTTTATGTTGCTAATGTTTAGACAAAGTATTTGAGCAAAACAACAGATTTTCAAGTAATAACTTTAGGGTTTCCATTGTTCAATTTTTTTTCAGCACTATATACTTTTCTTTTCATATCTATTGATCTCGCAGCTCTGCTTTGGGAGCAATGCATATCATTGGAATTTTGTTCTCCATGATTATAAATACATATGGTTTTTGTACACATTCGCTTAAGATCCGAGGAGGAAAAACAACAAGTTTTTGCAACCCGATTTTAAGGCGGATTGAGAGGGTGTGATACCATCCAATCACCTTGGCTTAAAGCATTTACATGCCGAAGCCTTGCATACCTGGCGCCTATAAGGGGAAAAACCATTGCTTATTTTCATTTCGCATAAGCCGCCCAGAAGGTGGCAGAGGTTGCACTAGAGGCTGCGCTTGATTTATGCACTTGAACACTTTCAGACAGGTGTCTGTAAGGTGAAAGAGCCTGCACTTGCTTCTTGCACTTGGAAGCCTGCGTCTGCTTCTGACACGTGGAAGCTTTCAGACGGGCGTCCGTAAAGCGACGGATTGTGCATCATCAAAGTGCTTGGAGGCTTTCAGACCGGCCGTAAGGTGGCGTAGGTTGCACTAGAGGCTACGCTTTGATTTATGCACTTGAACACTTTCTACGGTGTGTATGGGTGAAAGAGCTTTGCGACTTGCTTCTTGCACTTGGAAACTGCGCTGCCGACACGTGGAAGCTTTGCAGACGGCCCGTAAAAGGACGAGGTGGTGCATCATCAAAGTGCTTGGAGGCTTTCGGACAAGCTGCCTGCGAAGGTGAACCATATTCATGGCAACTCCAAGATAGAAGAGCCGGATGAGCCCCCGCCGCTTCATCCAACCCCACAGATATGCATGTGGATGGTGCCGATCACGCTAGCCCCTCTACCTAAGCGCATACATGGCAAAGAAAACTTCTACCGGGAGAGTACATAGATGCCATTCCCAATCGCAGCCGATGACACCGGCAAAATTGATGTACACACCGAAAAAGAGAAGGGCAAAGTCTCGCAACAAGCATAGCTCTCGGCGGGCATATGACGGGATACTCTAGCCTAGCAAAGAAAGTCGTATCCGCGTGCTTCACCACCACCAAACCAGGGTAGTTGAGGAGCACCGGAAACAGTTCAAACAATGGCGAGGGCAACATGAGCTCGAATTGCTTGCTTGGCGGAGGAAATGCAGGCCTCGCGACCCAAATTGCTCAAGAGGCGGTGGCTCTCAAAACAAATGTGTTTCCAAAGATGGAGACCCGCGATACAAAAGACTGAAGATGGACTTCGCCTAGTGCACTCGAAGGCGTAAGGATAAGAAGAGTCTTGTTGGCGACATGCAGGCCGCGATAGAATCCTTGTACACCGGCCATGGAAACCATGACACGGGACAAAAACAACGTGTTGAGCAGAGACAATGGTAACCATCTCCCCAGCCTTCATCGAGGGTCGAGGAGGCCGCCACCTTGTGATGCGAAAAAGTCCGGTGTCGCTTTTGAAGACAAAATCCTACAATTGAGAGCCCTTCAAAGTAGGGTCGAGACACAAGAAGTGGCCTCATCTCGCAATGAACCCTATCTTGGACTCTAAACTGCGTAAATCGAGCATAGCTCATACGCCCAAGATCTAAGATGCAGATCTCGAGGGCAGCCCATTCTTGGCAAGGCAAGGGCCTCAATGCGTGACGCCATGAGCAATTGCAACGGTGCATCGCGTGAATTGACAAGGCAAGAACAATTTCAGCGGGGAGCTAAGCTCCCGGCCGGAAGGAGAGACCACTATACGCCACGCGGCCCCACCACACTTAAAGAGTTCCCAAAGGCGTCGGCCGGGCGTCTACCACTTGCACCCCAAGCCGCCCATGCCACCCCCGCCCCAACGTGAGGCCCGCGACCTATACTGCCCCGCCGACGACAAACAACTCCCCGTTGTGCGAGGCGGGGATTGACCCAATCGAATGAGAGCTCCAAGAGCCGAGACGGAGAAGCCACAATGTGGTGGTAATGCGGGTTCTGTAAGAAGGGGGGAGGACCTCGATTAACTGCTCCAAATGTTGATTCTTGCTCGAATGACATTCCCCATGCCGGTAAACATTATTAGGGCGAGACGCCATGGCGTCCACACCCTGACCGCCCACGGTGGTCACGCTCACGCATTTTAGATGCTAGTGAAAGCAGCCATCTGCGCCGTGGTAGGCGGCTAAAGGGAACAGCCCCAGATGTTGACCGAGACTACCCGCCCAACAAGAAGACCGCAGACACGAGATGGCCAAAGTTAAAAGCATTCGCAGACAGGGAGGAGCTGCAGGACTGATTCGGGGCAAGATGCAAATTTTCAGGCCGCCAAATGCTGCTACGAATCTTGCTAACCCTCCAGCAGCCTCTGGCCAGGCCACTGCTTCGCCTGCTACAGCCGCACGCCCTGCTCAAGTTGCCTCACCTTCTGTTGCTCGCACATCTCGGTAGCCTCAAGTTACCTCACCCTCTCTGTTGCTCGCACATCTCGTCGCTTCCATACGCCATCCCCTTCTGCATTGCCGCCACTGAATCTCCACCCTGCCCCCGCCAACAAATAGGAATTGTGCCTCCGCGATGGTCTCCTGAATTGCCTGGGCTTCCCATGGCAGAAGGGAGATAGTCTCAACTCAGTTGCCGCAGACATGGATCTCATCTTCCTCATGGAAACATGGGAGCATGCAGGACACAGGATACCCGACTTGCCAGGATACCAGCACTACTCAATCTTCAATGATTGCACAGGAAAGCGGGGGCATGGGGGGGTTGCCTGCTACTACCGAACAACCTTGGCACAGTCAATCTCCTTGTTCAAGACAGACAAGCACAACCGGTACCTGTGGGTGCGTGTGCAAAACTGCAGTAGCAGACCCCTCTTTGTGGCAGCCTGCTACTTTCCACATGCGTAGCAACTTCTATCACATCCACTCTGGATGTGGATAGCTGGACCCCTATGTCGATCTATATGATGACATACAAAAAGATAAGCATTGGCGATGTCATACTCCCGGAGACTTCAATGCGCCGACCGGGTAGAACAACCCATGAGATTTGATCCCTTGACCGGATGATATATTGAAGTTGGTCTGCCCGCAAAGGAGCTTGGCCACGGACATCGATGACAATCGTGTCACGCTATGGTCGGCGGTTGCTTTTGCTCTGCGAAGATCTTTGACCGGTAACGCAATGGATCGGCACGCTGGCCTTCCACCCAAAAGAGCACTTGTAGGCGTGAAAACCGTGGGGGCGGATCTAGTGTGGCGGACTATGTGTTGGTGCCCCGCGGGATATGCATGTTATCAAGCACTTTTCGTGTGGGAACAACTAATCGGGATGAAGAGATCGACTTCGCACCACTTATCACTTTACTTGAAGTTGGCTTGGCGGGGTTGTGCGAACCCTTTGGTGCAACAACTCCTCACATGCCTCACCGCGATTGATTATGAACATCGCAGGGGGCTTATGCCCGTGGATGCTTATAGATGACCTGGCAGAAATTTTGCAATATCCTACACTAGAGCAAATGACGGTAAATTTGACCGATGTGCTTAGGACCTTGCGCGAGTGGAGCTTTAGGATAAGCCGCCGCCTGCACCTCCAAGAACACAACCTTCCCACGTAATCAATGGTTTGATGCGAGTGCAAGGAACACAAACGCCGGCTCATGGAAGTCCCGACCACCGCTACGCCCACATGCACCGACACATCCGCGATCTTCCTTAAAGCTAAGAAAGCCGTGTACATTGCGGTACATCAAAGGGGAAATGTTTTACCTTCTTGAACGTCACCCGGGACCTTCCCTCGCGAAGGGTTCTTAGAAAGCCGACAGCCGCACGGGGAATATCACTCCCGGCGATGGAGGCAATACTTGCAACAGCTATACGACCCTCGGTGCACATGCGGCATTACCCTTGCAAGAAGGCCCGGTTGGAAATCACGGATTAGACGTGGAACAAGGCTTACAACGCCTTGCCAATGGGAAAGCCCCGGACTTGATGGTATGCGGTGTAATTGCTTAAGTGCAGCGGCCGCCCATAATACCCGGTCTTCACCGCCTTTGTTCAACAAGGCCTTACGGAAGGCTTCATTGCGCAAGGGACCAATATCGAAGTTGTTCCCATCTATAAGGCGGTGACCCACATCGCCCGACCCACCACCGAACAATCATGGTCGGCCGGTGTTTGCAAAACCGCTTCTTTGGGATTCTCGAGCAGCGATTGGACGAAATTTGGTAGAGGCAGCAGAGGTGCGGCCCTCACCCGTGCGGGATTCGCACCCCGCACTCAAGCATTGACCACATCTTCACATTGCGAACTCGATTGAAGACAAAGCAGAACCGCCGTCGATCTATGTTGTTGTTTTGTGGATTTTATGGCGCGCTTGACACTGCCTCGAAAAACTATGGGCAAGACCGCAAATACCGGGGTTCCCCGTGAGATTTGCGTAATGCGATGTATAGGCTATATGAAAGATGCTCGTGTTTCCGTTGCGGCGCATAAAGCCAACCATTTGATAGTAGTATCGGGTTCGCGTCGAGGATGCCCTCTCCCCCAACATTGTTTGGGCTTTATATTGATCAATTGAGAGCTGGCTTGCCGATAATGGGGGCGATGGAGCTCACCTTATCTATCGATCATCGAACGCTTAATATATGCCGATGATGTGGACCTCCTAGCTTACACACCGGCCAGACATGCAACGACATCTTCGATGCCACGGACACATTCTCGCCAAGCGATCGATATGCGCCAACCCGCCAAGTCTAAGGTGGTTTTCATATCATCTTCACGCCACCGAGGGTCCCTCTCCTTCGCCATTACCAAGGCCGTAATGTGGAAGTTGCATCCCCATACAAGTATTTGGGAGTGGAGTTTCCTTCTACTATGCACCGGGACACATCCATAATGGCTACGAGTGACGGGCAGGCTGGAAGGCACTATATGCAATGCAAAACAATAGTCATAGAGCTTGTTGTATGATTGGGCCCATCGATCCACACTGCTCAAGGTCTTAGTAGAGCCCGTCCTTTTATACGGGGGTGGAAGTATGGGGCCCGATAGTATCACTTGCTACTTGAATGACTTGAGCAGTCCGTAAAAGCCTTCTTAGTACGAGCACTAGGGGTGAAGTCCACAGTCCCATATCAAATTCTACTGCAGGAGACATGATTCTTGCCTCTTCGTAGGGTGGCCCTTGATCGCCACATTGTCTATTTTCGAGAAGATGGTCAATATGGACGATGCTCGCCTCCCTAAACTAGCTTATATCATGGCAATGGGGTCGCAGCGCCAAGGCCCTGGGCTGAGGGAAAAGAGAGCTCAATGGTTGGCTAGATGGAATGTGCAGAGCATAGGTGCATACATATGCAAACAGAGGCGACGCCATAGCTTGAGGCAATATCTTGACGCTTTGCTTCCTCGGCAAGCTTTGGGATGCCAATGCCCTTGAACATGTCAAGACAAAGACACTATCGGCCACATAAATCCCACATTGAACGAGGGCCCGCAATGCTACCTCCGCTGCACCCACTTGCCCATGAAAAGGCGCAGACTCATTGCCTCCATTCGCATTGAGGGCACATCATCTTCTAATTGAGACGGGCAGATGGATTGGTGAGCCACGCCAGACGTGCTCTGTCTTTGCCAAATGGGAGTCATTGAGGATGAATCTCATACCCTTCAAAGTTGCCCAAAGATATGATCAAATTTGACGCCAGCTTATGCCGAAGTTGGTCGGGCTCGGCCACCATTACATGTGACATTGAGCACAGCATCCGTACGGGTGCTGGGATCATACCTTCAGGAGGTTATGGACATGCGAGATCAGCTATGTCCTCGGGCACACACTTGACATGTATATACACATTGATGTATACTGGTACAGTTTGACAGCATTCTTATTACTGCCACGGGTTTTCCCTCGAAAACCCTTCGGGGCGGGGGTTTTTTAACCCGGACAGTAATAAGTTTGTTGCGCTCCTTGTGGGTCCCATAGGCCGATTGGCCTCAGTGGACGATAAAAAAATCATTCTCATTCATTCTCACTAAGAAATTCACATGTCCTTTTTTATCTACGGCTCTAGCATGCTATGATAGGCATGTCATATCCTCCTAACACTTGTAATGACTAACAATTGCACTCCATTTTCAACATTGGTTGTAGTTAACCATACCAGTTGCTTACTAAAATAGTCTTATAAAAGTACATGTCATTGATTCTTTCTATGCTTCATAGCCCGTGACTTTCTAAAATTCATAGTTCGAATGCGTTCCCAAGGGTCCGACATTTTAAGAAAGCGGAGTTCCAAATCGTTGTTATTGGAAACGTCGTTTCCATCTTTAGGAATATCCTGCCCATTAAGGTTTAAGAAAAAAAAAAAAAAAAAAGGAAATTGGTAGTTTTATTTACTTTTAATTCAACCATCATTTTTTCTACCTCTTCCGGGATTTCTCCTCTCTCCCTCCCTTTTTTAGCGTGGCTTGCCTAATCCCTCTTATAACATTTGTCGCAATTCTGCGCCTATCCCCGCATATCCACATTAGCATAATGGTTATCATCCGTTGATGTTCATATTTTTACATCGACGGTGGAAAATTACAAACAATGATTGAAAATTTCCTCGACTTCTCACTACATCGTGCAGAGGTAGGGTCGACTCAAAGGGTGCTATGAAATCTCTTTTCAAGCATCCTATCTTTCTGCATCTAGAAGTTAATGAGGAAGAATCTAATCATTCAAGTTTTTGATTCGACACGACTCTCACTTCTTTCCTAAGTTCGGATGCAATCCCCCCCTGCCTAGAACACTTTTTTTAGTTTCATTACTATTTGCAAATTTCAAGGCCTTTATGTAATTGCTTGTTTATGAATTGTAATGAACAAATTGGCCCTACTCCAGAGCATTGGTTTATATTTATGAATTGTAATGAACAATTCGGTCCTACTCCAGAGCATTAGTTTTTATGAAATCATTTAGAATCATGAAAATGCTTTTTTTCTGTCTTTTATAGGTTCTCTTTGGTACTGGAAGTTGACGATATTGTCATTTTTGTTTCGATCCAAACATTTTAGACTATACACAATGACCTTAGTTATGAGGATTGATATTCTATTAGAAATAAAGACAAATTTTAGACAATTATTAAAGCTTTTACTTTTTGAGCCATAAGATCTCCAGAATCTATGTCCTTATTAGAAGCAAAAGTTCATTTCGAAAATGCTTTGCTACTTGTATGCAGTCTTGTGGAACCATTTATGAATTATGGTCCCCATTGGATGATTTGCATGTTTACAAAGTCCTAATTCCTTTCTGGGGACTTGTATGTGTTTACAGCATCCTTGAGAGAGAGGGCAGGAGCATGCACAAGAAATTTAAGGAGTAAATCATTTCTTTGGCTACTCATTGTAGATTACAATGGGACTAATAAGGACCCCTATGATAAAGGGTACTCATTATTGCAGATAGCCAATTTTACCTGTTATCCCATTAAAGGCCACTTTACATATCCAATACATGAAATGTGATCTTCTAGATCATCCCGACACTTGTCGTTACCGAATTACTTCACACACTGCTCAAGATCCCACGGGTGCAGAACCTACATGTCGTCCCCAAACCCCAAATAATATGTTGCTGTCCCCCTATGCTACGGGTCTCTAGCTCAGGGAAATAACCTTCACCTACAAGCAATTCGATGTGACCAGTGTTGAGTCCACACTAGTGAGCTTCATCAGTGCCCACTCACTAGTATTGAGTGCTTAACACTCGTGACCCCGGTTTCTGCTTATTCTCCCCGAAGAGTTGTGGGCAGACTAATGTGCAGCTAGGCTAGCAACATAAATAAGGATAAAATAATTTGGCTTTCTTGCTAAAATATTTTATAATAACTCAAAGCCTACTTAATCAATAATTAAGATTGTGGTCAATCTTCCAAAAAAAAGAATCCTTTATACACTAAAACCCTAAGTCAATAACTAAGATAATCTAAATCGATCTTGCAAAAATACCTAGCAAAAACTAGAACGATCTTGCATAAATGTTTACTAGCATTTAAACAGAACTGTTTAACATTTACTAGCGACGTTTACTAGCGTTTAAACAGAGTCAAAAAACAACTTGGCGTTTTTAATTTGGTTAGACCGAGTATTGAACCCTCGTCACTGACTTGAAGGCAAAGAGTCTAAGCAATAGAACTACTAATGCAATTGTCGTACTGAAAATATTAATAAATTCTTATTTAATCTTGTATCTAGTATAATAGAAAGAAAAACGAACCCTAACTACGATTGTTGAAGCCCTAAGAGCTCGCCGACCCATCAATTGGCCTTCGGGCAGATCTAGCCGATTCGACCCAGGTATTGTGGTAGGAAAAACATTGGATTTGTTAGCTATCAGAATCTACAAGCTGCCTTGCCTTTAAATCTTGGCAAATACAAATGATTTGGGTGGTTACAACCATGTGTATGGCAATTTTGATTTCGTTATTGCAGATTCCTGTTGCAAGCTTGGTCCTCAGGGTGAGAATCTGCATAGCATGAGGAAAATCGGAACTGCCAAGCCCAATTCCTTCTGTTGGTTTTATCAAATGAGAACTCCATGTAATTTTTTTTTCTTTTTTGTTTAATATGAATAGATCAATAGATTGTTTAAGATGCTATAGAACTGCGTACCGTGGCAATCGCTTCTTCTAATCTTCCTTTCTAGTCTTGTCTCCCCCGTTTTTTTTTTCCTTCTTTCTCCTCTCTCTCACGTTTTTAGTTTTTTTTCCCTAACCTCTCCTTGCCATGTCACCACTTCGCCATGTCACTTCCCTCTCTTTCTTTATTTATTTTTAACAAGGTACAAATTTAATTACATCACATTCCAATCCCCTTAAGATTCAACGTCCACGTTGAGTACAAATTTAATTACATCACATTCTCTGCCTGCAATTGTGCCGGCTGGAGGACGGCTACGGTGCTAGTCCATTGCAAATCACTAGGTCAAAGATACTGCAGAGCAGCAACAGATGTCTCCCATAGCATGAGACCTGAATGTCAGCCGATGCCCGTGGCCAAGCTCCTTCTGAAGGGCTCAATTGCAACACATCATCTATCAGAGGGTCAAATCTCATCGGGCCGTTTCGCAAGTCGCGGGCATTGAAGTCTCCAACGAGCATGACACTACCCTCCCCGCTTGTCTTCTTTGATGTCATCAGATATAGATTGATATAGGGCTCCAACCAGATGGTTGTAATAGAAGTTTCTCTCGGCATGTGGGAAGTAGCAGGCCACTACAAAGAGAAGGCTACCATTGCAATACGCGCATCCACAGGTACCTGTTATGTTTTTTTTTTTTTTTGAAGAACTGTGTCATCAATATATTAAAAGAATAGTAATGTTACAAAGCAAGTGAGGAGGAAGGAGAACTGCCCCAAAGAGATAGCGATACCTCGACACTCCACAACAAACTCACACGAAAAATCAAGAACTCTTATCACATACAAACCTAATTATCACCATCTACAACACCCAAGAAGTCCCGCTAAATGGCAAACTTCCGCTCTACTACTCCCGGGAACATGGAATAAAATAACGGCTAATCTTAGCCAAATGGCGATTTTTTAGCATTTTTTTCAAAAAAAATGGCTAAACTAATTAGGAAAAAATGCAAAAAAAAAATTAAGCCCAAATTTTTTCCGCCAAGGTGAGATTTGGGGTTGAATCAGCCAAACTCGGCCTCCACCTAGCTTCATTTCGACCTCGATTAGCCAAAGGTAAGAAAGGATCATCTTGAGAAAATGGCTAGATTAGCTTAGGAGATTACACGAAAAACTTTGGGGGCTTCCTAAAATCGCCAAGTAGGGTCACTTTTTTTGCTAACAATTTTTCTTGTTCCGGTACGAGCATGAACCATGTTGAGTTACGTTTTGTTTTTTCTAAGGCCAATTCAATGTATTTGATGTACTTATCATATTTTCTTATTTGTGTTTTGAAGATCCTTGTTACAGGAGTAAAATAACGACTAGATTCTTTCAGGTATTATTCTGAGTCTAAACTAAAGATAAATTTGTATAATTTTGTTGAGAGCTTCATAAAGTGGGCATTATAGGTTGCACAATTTCGCTAGATTATGCTCACGGTCATAAGGCTTGCATGTGAATTCAAATTCGTGACGTAATTGTAAGCTCCTAGTATTTTCCTTTTCTATAGATGTCTTTTGCTTTTGTCTTGCAGGTACATATGCCTCATAAATAGAGGTCCCGCTAATAAGACCCATCAATATTGGTGTCATCTTGCTGCAATATCCAAGGCGGATGCTTTAGAGGAATAGTAGCAAGCAAAACATTAAGGTACATTTCAAAGGTAATGTTCTTTGTGCAAAAGCCTTTTTATATAAGTTTTAGCATTACAGTAACATTCAAGTACGTTAGACATGTTATTTATTCCATTCTTAGCACCATTTAGATATCAATGACATCTTTCAAAACATTTAATGCATTGCCCATTGCTTTGACTTTCAATTTATTATCATGAGCTTCTATCTTATTATCATGATGAGCCTTTATATGATCATTTATGAGTACCCTTTTTCAGCCACCCATTGATTTGACTCATGGCATTTATTAGCTTGTACACACATGAGCAATCAATTCTATGAATCTCTTTTTTGAGCTACGTTAAGGGCTCAATGGGCTGCATTAGACATATGCATGCAAATGCATTAAAGAAAGCTTTAAAAAGCTACGCCATCATTCCATTGCCACATTAAGGTCCAATTCTTTTTTTTCTTTTTTGTTAGTATTTTCAGAGATGGCATGGCAGGAAATTAATCATTTTTATGTTGAACCTATTATAGCTGTAGCACCATACATGAATTTTTGAAGGTACAGAAGATAAAGAAGCAAGCCAAAGTTTATAAGGTACCCAAATCATATATAAGCTGTTTCAGTTTCATATTTAAAGTTATAAGATATTTGGTATTTAATTGTCCAAAAGTCATTAGTGAGATTACTTACTACCCAGCTGCAGAAAGTGTTAGTTTTAGTCCATTGACCTGAAACATAAATAATTTATGTGTACTATTCTTCTTTTATCATCTCGGCTTCGTTTGTCCTTGTTATGTTTCATTTTGTTCTAATTTAAAGTTTCATTGTGTTCCAGATGAAGCGTCAAGCGGGCCTCATGCAATTCCTATCTAAAAAAGTGGATGTGGCAGATGGTTCAACCTCTTCTAGTAGTCAAGTTCCTCAAGCATCCACATACAAGGATAGTGGTATCGATCTTTCTCTTTCCTCAGAGAGTGGTGAAATTAATATTCCTGCCTCATGTAATCAAAGCGAGCTTGTGCAACAACAAGGAGGTGTTGGAAATAGACAATAATGGCTAATGTTTGCCCGTCCATTTGATCAAAGTTTAGCCAAACGATAGATATTTTAAAAGAAAAAAATTATATAGTTTAGCCAAAGACAAGAAACAACAATTGAAAAAAATCATCTAGTTTAGCCAAACGTTAGATACTTCTACCTCCAATTTTAAGGTAATTTAGCCTAATCTATTTTGGCTACACCAAAATATAGGAGTAGTGATTTATTCCATGCCCGGGAACACCAGAAAACTTTGAAATAGCTTTGTACACGAAGTCGGGAATCGAGAGGCTCGCAGTCAAATCCTGAAAAATCCACAACCGCCGCCGCCTCCAAATCAGCCACACCAACCAAGCCACGCGACAAATGCAAGGATTTGTCACGCAAGAGCGCCAAGCACCGAGATACACATGAAGCGAAGAATGGCGGCTAGTCAATCTCACCGAAACGAGAGCCCCTAACCCAATCCCGGCAGCGGCAGAAGTGAGGGCATAGAACCGACAATGCTCCACGGGCCTCAATGAAGGGCCACAACAAGGGGAGAGGGCTCACACCCAAAATTCTAAACCGACTCACAAAGGGCATTCACCCTCGATACGGTGCACCACCGCCACGTAAGCACCCCTAACCTTCCGGTGGGGAAGTGAGCTCCATGTCCACGTCCAAACCGAAGTGCCATCGAGAACCCTGAAGGCTGCAGAGACCACTTGCACGGCAAGGGGCG
Source organism: Isoetes taiwanensis (assembly GCA_021234155.1). Taxonomy (NCBI): domain Eukaryota; kingdom Viridiplantae; phylum Streptophyta; class Lycopodiopsida; order Isoetales; family Isoetaceae; genus Isoetes; species Isoetes taiwanensis. The sequence continues at coordinate 5,083,509 of JAJEKV010000025.1, read as the reverse complement.
TCTTGAATGAATACACACTGTAAGAAGACCGCACAAAAAAGAGGCACAACATCCTGATGAACCTTCAAACCTGCACCACCACATCATCATGAGGGACTTTAGGTATGTGTAGCGGAATACTCCCCGCGCGTGTTCCCGAATAGCCCTGTCAACTCGCCCCTCAAAGCGAGCTCGAAGAACTCCCCACGGCTAGTGACCACCCCAATACCAATCCTCCAAGGTGAGCCAGTGGCTCGCCTCCAGAACTTTCATGTCAGAGGCATGCGATGGCGACGAGGGCAAGTGCACAGGGGTAGAGGAACCCACAAGAAAGGAGAAGAGTGGTGATAAATTGAGGCATAATCTAGGTTTGAAGAGCACCGCGCATGATCCCAAGCCCTAACACTCACGTGAGAAAAGGGGATGCACGGGAAAGGCTCTGAGACCATACAAATGCCCGGGGCAACTCCACATGCACGTACTGCTTCCCCAAACGCCACACAAATGGCGAAGAGACTGCAACAACAACAACCAAGCACTGGAGAAAAATGCTCCATCCTCAGAAATGCTCCAAACAAACTTGGAGACCAACACCTTACTATCAGCGCCAAATCCGAATGGCCAAGCCCCCCATCCTCCGCGGGAGACACTTCCACCAAGCCACTTTAACAACCGCCCCTTCATCATCCCCGCCCCACACAAAATTTGAACAATCTTATCCAAAGCACGTAGATCTTACCCTCGGGGAGCTAGCATCGCAGATGTCAGATACACACGAGTGCTACAAAATGCGACTTGGCAATAGTGATCCCACACGCCATGGGCAACTTGCTACCCTTCCACCAATTGAGGTGTTTTACGCAACCCCCAAAATCTCATCCCACACCCTCCCATGGAAACATCCCCTCCAAAGGGAATACCCAACGACTTTAGTACACACATTACCGGAAGCACCTTCAAGGGAATAGAGCCAAACAAGGGGAGGCGAGTCACTGGGCCCATAATGCGAAAGCACTTACCCCAATTGAAGAATGCCTCGAGGCCAAGGAGAAAGTATCCAACAAACCCTTCACATTCCGCCAAATTCCTCTCTTCGCCACCAAGAAGAGGAAAGTGTCATCGACAAACCGTTAATAATCACATTGGCTACCATCCCCAGCATCCAAGCCCATCCACCACTCCCTCCTCCATTGCGACCAAAACAACCGAGACGATTGCCTCCCCACAATCAGTAAACAAAACGGCCAAAGGGGCACCCCCGACGCACCCTACGCCCTAAGGAGAAAAGGCGGGGGGTTCACCCCCGCACACCACCAGTGCCCGTGCTGGACCTATCGACTTCATGACGTTTCTCTCGTAAAAGCGTGGACCACGCCAACGCTAACATCATGGCGCATAAGAACTCCTAACGGACACTATCGTAAGCTTTGGCAAAGTCAAGCTTAAGATAGGCAATGTCTTGACACTCTTTTCCGCCCAATAAAGGCCCCCTCATAGGCTGCGGCAACATTAGTCAAAATGTTCCTCCCTGGGACAAACCCGGTTCGCACCTTACTAATGGAAGAAGTCAACAATCGGCTTCAACTTCTCTGCCGGGGCTTTCGCAATAATCTTATACACAGAGGACAACAAGAAACTAGGCCTCCAATCATTAATAGTAGAAGGCTGCTTAACCTTAGGAATCAAGGAAATGCATCGCGGTATTCAAGATCCTATCCATTTGAGAAGACTGCGCAACTCAAGATACACTGGTACACCGACTCACCACCCACTCCCAATAAGTCCGAAAGAACTCCCGCGGGGATACCATCCAGCCCGGGACATTTATCCTTGGCCATGCACATACATGCCGCCGTTAAATCCTCTCCGGAGCTCCCGCTCAAAGCTCTCCTTGTTGGTGAGGGAATAGATGGCTTAACAGCCCCCAAAACAAGCTCCCCCATCTCTTCCTCTAGGGAAGAGGCGATGTCGCGAAAAACCCTCGAAATGGGCATGCACATACCTCTACAAATCGGCGGGATCCTCCAAAGTCCGGCCATCGAGGGCAAAAGCAAGGGGCGCCATAGATCTTTGCATATCGCCCGTACCTTAGCCGCTCGAAGAACAAACCGAACTTGTGTCTCCCTCCTTCAACCAGGTGGGGGCCTTCACACGCGTTCCCGCGACTTTAACTTGCTCGAGGCAACAATACGCTGCAACACTTGCATTCTCCCTAATGCCATCGAAGGTTCGCCCGAATCCTCCAACTCCCGATAGAGACCATGCAACTCCCCGCCTCCTGCCGCACGCCCTACCAAAGACCTTGGCAAAAGCGGCTTCACCCTGGCCAACGCGGTCACCATACCGTGACATACCCTTCGAGAGATGAAAAGGTATCAAGCCAACTGGCTGCACCGGGCGAGAAATCCGCATCGGCCCAGTAGGGTGTTCAAACGGAACACCGCCCTAGAGGGCCGCAGAGGCAATCCGCACCATCGACAAAACCTCAGGGTAATGATCCAGAAATGGAGGTAGACGTAATGTTACTCGGCAAAGAGGGCACACCATCCGGATGGGGAAGCATAACACGGTCATGCCTAGCATACGCCCGGCCCGCACCAATCGCCTATTACAATAGGCTGAAAGATAAGTCCCCGGGGACCTCAACCAAGAAGGCCAAATCCTCGCAACAAAGCGACCACCGGTCCCCTCCAAAACCCATGCACAACACAGGTTCCGTGCAGGCGATCCTCTACTGCCTACCATATTGAAGTCCCCTAACACCAACCCACGCAACCCCGCAACCCACCAAGGGATCGCGAATTTATTCAACCGTGGCCCATAAAGCACCACCGGAAGGCCGATTAGGGGCATAAACATTAAAAATCCCCCACTCTTGCCCCTCCCCTCCAACCCTTAATTATTGCCCACCCACCAAACACAACTCGCTGCAGAGGCGTGGACTCCGCATTTCATCCATCCTCCAAGCAATAAAAGTACCCCCACTAGTCCGCCCGGAAGAAGAAGCAATAGAGGGCAAACCGCTATTCCAACCATATTCATGAGCCTGGACATATCACCCCTGTGGACATTTATGCTCTCAATGCAAACAATATCGGGATGCAACCGGCCGGCGCCAAAGAAACGCGGCCCTCTTACTTTGGAAGAGGACCCGCACCCCGCACATTCATTCAGGGGAGAAGTGTCAACCCCACATGCCTACCCACCAGGGGCCATCAGCCCACTCCCAGAGTCATCATCTAAAGCGGAGGATTAATCACGGCAATGTGACCCACAACCGCCTATATTGAGATTCCACTTCCAACCGTGTTGGGAAGTCCCCGAGCACCTCCATAGAGTCATGGGCCACCACTAGTCTCTACCTCCAACGGGCTCGCCAGCCACCTCATGCTCGGACATACCGCTAATGGACATCCCACCCGGGATCATCAGCCCCTCCCATGGCCTTTCCCCTCGGACCTAGCCACAACCAAATCATCTCGAGCCCTCCCCCAGCCACCACGCCCACTAGCCCTCCATCCACTGGCCGCCCAGCGACAAGCCTCCCGTTCCCCCACACCACCTCTCCCAACCACACCACCTCGCCCAACTCCACTTCATCGCACCACGGAAGTCCTTCGTGCATATGCCTCAAGAACGGAGGAATCTCGGCCCCCCTGTGCACCCAACCCTACCACATCACGAAGCACCGGCTAGATCATCAACATGGTCGATGATAGCACAATAGATGGAAACATCCGCGGATCTCGAGCCATTCAAAAGCTTCAATCTAAGAGAAAAATGCCGTGGACCACTACGACCGGAAGAGAGGGCACGGGCCGCAGCTGCGCAGGCAGCAACACGCATCTTGGGACATTGCACAATAGAATGAGCCAAATATACACCCGTGCCATTAGCCATAGAAACCAAGAAATCAGCATCATCCGATCGAGGAAGATCCTGAATCCGAACCAACACGGATTTTAACCGGCCACAAAGAATTAGTGGACATTGCCGAGTATAATACCGATACAACGATAAGATTCACCCAAAGTATCCATCCCCCACTAACCAATTTGCCGCACGGAAGACTCACCTCAAACATGATTATGAAGAAATTATTTGGTAGGAATTTCGTAGATCGATACCCAAAACCAATCCGGGCTGGGATGTCCAAGCTAAGAGCTAAACCTCCTCGTCCAATATGTAACCGTGAAGTAGCCCAATACCACAAATGAAACTAGATTCTCAATGGTCCAACATGTCCGGTATGATCAATATCTATCCATGGAGTCTCTAGAAGAGTCACCGCAAGTCAACAGAAAGTGATGATCCTCCACAAATTTCGAGCCTCTTGAACACCCGCAGTCCTACACTCTAGAGCCTTGGCGCTTGATCCAATCTGAAAACCCTGGCCGAAAGTGATGCGAAAGCAACAAGAGTCATTAAAACACGGCCAGTCGGGCAAGACAGAGTTGGGGCTGTCACCGGCATCCCGAGAGGTATCCGTGGGCACCCAGAGGCACATCAGCTACATGCACCCTAGAAGAGGGCGATCACCAGCCAGTGATCCCTTCCCCATGTGGGAAGAGGGCATCACGCATCCAGCCTCCAAAGGGCATGCTTGATGGGATCAAGACCGAGTCTCCAAAACACAATCTACCGGGTCTCCGAATTATATTGAGAGGAAGAGCAATCCACATACCTCTCAACCGGCGGGGATTCCAAGAGCTCCCTCATCTCGCCACTAATTGCATGCCACTTCCTACAGCTCCCTCTTCATGCATGCCGAGACCAGCCTTCCCCCTTTATCGGAGGATTCTTCCTCCTCGCCATCTCCTTTTTGCTTCAGCCCCAAGCCATGAGGCTCAATCGATCCCCATCAGCCCGCTCCCCAGGAGCCATGACATCCCAACCAGTCCGAAATCAGCTGTTTGCGGCAACAAACCACATGCAAAACAGCTGATGCTATACACCTTCGAAAGAGCTCGAACAAGCTTTCCAACGAGCCTAAGCACGCTGAAATCGACACCGAGATAAGAGAGATACCGCCGATCAAAGTTTTGCCGCCGAGAACCCCAACCGCCCAATTCGACCGCCTCCGCACTGTTATGTTTGTCCGCCTTGCACGAGAAACCGACGTGCTGGGCTGTCCCAGAGTAGCAGGCGACTCTTCCTTTGCCCCACTTTCCGTGGCATTCATTGAAAACGGAGTAGCGATGGTATCCCTCGCAAGTCAATAGTCTATGTCCAAAGATGCTTTCATGTTTCCAATGAGGAAGATGAGGGTCCATATCTATGGGGTAACCGAAGTTGAGATTGTCTCCCTTCTCGCCATGGAAGCCCCCATAATTCCAAGAGCCATCGCGCAGCACAATCCCTATTTGTCGGGCGAGGATGCGCAATGAGGGGTTTGGCGGTGGGCAGCACAAGGGATGGTGGTGGAGGTGGAGGCCGCATGTGGCATGCCTGGGAGTGGGCGTGTGAGGCCATTGTAGAGGGCTGAGATGCTTGCACGCATTTAGTGGCCTCAAGATCTGCATTCTTTCGGACCAACCCCCGCTGCCTCCCCGCTTGCGCACACTCTTGACTTTCTCCAACTCATGCCTCATGGTCCTCGGCTATGCCGGAGTCGATCCTCGGCCCCGTATAGGGCAGTCCCTTCAATCGGCCTACCTTGGAGCAGGATGGCTGCCGCTTCTTAACTGCCCCTCGACCGTAGGAACGTGACTACCGGTGATCGGTCAAGACGCTTGGGCTCCATGGCATGTCACCCTAACAATGTCTACCGGCATGTGCAATGTCATCAGCCGGGATCTCAATGCGGTCGGTTGATGAGGTGCTCTCACGCTTCCTCCTCTCAAGCCGTGAACCACCACATTGTAGCTCCCTACGTCTCCGGCGTGGAACTCAGAGATGGTCGGGCTCATGCTAGCCGCCGCGGCATGTGTGCTGTTGCGATATCGCGGGGCATGGGTTGTGGCTTGTGGTGGAGTGGTGGTGGCATGGGGTAGCTTGATGATGCCGCGGTGGCTGCCCCGTTGGCGTCTTGCGTTTGTGGGTATGTGGATCATCATGTCCCCTGGCGAGGCCTCGCTCTGTAGTCGGGGGCTCGGGCTCCCGCTGGAATTGTTGCCGCCTTGCCAATTCAGGTGTGCATTACCGTAATTGTTCATGGGCTTTCACGAAGGCCCTTGCCTTGTTAGGCTTACGGTACGCACGGAGCTTCTACAATTCTGATCTGGTATCACCGGCCTTCCTGCGAGCGTGCTCTCCTTCCGTTGGCTCGCTTCAAAGCCTTATGCATGCTTCATGGTGGTGGTGGCAGCCTCCACGACTTCCGATTGAGGCTGAGATGGTTGCCCTTGTCTCTTGATCAGCACGCCGCCTATCTTGTGCCATAGTCTCTATGATGGTGGAGAGGGAAGTCCACACGAGCCCCCGGTCAACTAGATCTTTATACTGCCGTTGTCTTTCTAAGTGCCAAAATCCGCTGGCTTTTACGCCTCGTCTTTTGAGAACATGGGGCACCGAGGGGCGGATCTCTTTGCCAAGTCCGCAATTTGGGTCCTCATTCCATTCCCTAGTTGTTTCAAGGCCATCGTCTATGCAGTTTGCCATCGACGGTTCGAACAACAATCAATCTCCTCTTGGGTCGATCTTTTGCTGATTGGGCCTTCGCCGCGTCTCTCTCTCCCTCATGGAAGTGGCCTCCCCTTGTTCTTACCGCCCGTCGGAGCCGCTTTAATGGGGGACCATCCTCTTGATTCTCCCGGGCGGCTCGCCCGGCCCTCGAGACTGGTAGCTTGGGGCATGCCTCGGGCATTGGTCTGGCCGGGCTCACCCGGGCTTGGGTCGTGGGCTTGAGGGTTGTCTCCATCCGTGGGAGGTTTGGGTAGGGGGGGTACACAAGTGGCCATTGTTGATTGGAGTCGCAAGCTCAAGGAGTAAACACGCATAAGGAGTATTTAAGAATTCAAAGATTAAAAAAAGAAATTATAAAGAATGCCCACCCTTAGTGGTGGGCATGGGGGTTTGAGGGGGTTCAACCTACGGTGAGGGGTTTAATTCTGTTATTTCCAGAACTTTTGGAATGGGAAGGAGTTGGGAGGTGGGCTATTCGTGCTCTTGGCTTTGAGCCTCAAGAGAGAACACTCCAATAACGTATTTTGATGCCGCAAGGATCTAAGGCGTAGAGAGAAGGCTAGGGCCCAAAAAAATAAACTGTACTAGGGGAAGGATGGAACAAGGAAGAAAGGATTGTGCAACAACCGTGAGAGAGGCAATTCTAGAGAGAGGAGAGAGGAGAGGCGAGAGAGAGAAGGCTAGGAGCAAGGTGCTAGATAAGGTATTGTGTAAAAACTATATAATGGTTTCTTACTGATTGATTACGTTGTTTATGAAGGCTAGGAGCAAGGCGCTAGATAAGGAATTGTGTAAAAACTATATAATGGTTTCTTATTGATTAATTACGTTGTTTATGTTATTGTGCTACATATTAAATAAGCATTGCGAATAGCCAGTATGAGTAACCACCTCTTTGGATAAAAATTACAAATAACCACTATGACAACTAATTTGGTATTAAAACCATAATGCAAATCACAAAAAGTTTTAGCAAACAATACTACAAATGTAAAATAAACTTGAATATATAGCACAATAACAAGGGGTTTCTAGGGGAATTTGATATGGATGCATGACCATAGACCATACCCCTAAAACAATTGATTGGATTATTATTAACACACACACATACGCACGCACGCATGCACGCACATAGATTTAATAGAAAAAATGAATACGTTAGCTTGATGGTTGCATTGGTTAAAGCATTCTTATTAGGATATTGAATTATTTTGGTAGAGGTTCGAGTCCTCATATTTCATGTTCTAAAACCTTAACAGACCTATATTTCATATTTCAAAATCATAGGCGCCCCCAATCATAAATGCCCATAATCAAAACGAGGGGTTCTCAAAGTCCCCAACATATGCCGTAAGATGAACGGATTTGATGGTTGAGGTAATCGAGGGTGCACCTCATTTAGAATATGTGGCACAATAACCACCATGATAACTACCCCATAGACCACTCCAACATAAAAACTAGCAGTAGGGCAGGCTTGGAGAAAGGGTTAGATGGAAAAATTAGAAGAAGAGAAACGTTAAAGCATTCCATTTGAAATGATTAAAACAATTGTTGAATGTGTTTTCACTTTCTTAAAGATAGGAAAAGCTTTGGTATGAAGGAGGAGATAGAATAAAACTTTCATTATTTTATTTGTTTGTACAGCAGGCTAAATGATATTTTCCTTCAGAGTTACAAAGAGCGTCACTATAATAATGGGAAAATCTTAATATCTTTTCTTGGTTTTGATTTGAATTTATGTACTTTTGGTAACCTTTTATCAAAATAGTTTTTTTTCATAAACCTTGGAACACAAATTTTCCATCTCTCGAAAGCATTATAATAGAATTTTCCAAATCAAAAGTTAGCATTCTCTCCCATTCAAGTAAGACATATTGATCTATAAAAAAAGCTCGTTGCTTATGATATTGGGCCATATCAATTAGATGTGCATCTTCAACTAAATGAGTTTGAACAATGTAGCATGGCAAAAACCTTTAGCATGATGAAGATTCGCCTAGAAGAATTAACAAGAATAAATTTTCTGTTTAACCAAGCTGCACAAACAATCATAAATGCATCTATATATGACATATGCCAAGTCTTCAAACGAAGCACTACGACTTTCTCCAATTTAGAAACTACAATATCTAGTCTTGTGGCTTGATGTTCCATTGTTAACATTTTAGGCTCACACATTTTTTCAAAATGGAAAAGCAAATAAGACAAATGAACAAGACGCAAAGCAAGAAAAGCATCGTAGCACTATAGTAGTAAAGCTTTTAATTGTTTCGAGGATACTCTAGCTGGTAGCTTGTTCAATGCATGTTTCCCATGACAATACCCAAATTGTGGTCATAGTCCGTAGATATATGGTCTAAAACCCTTGTTTTATAATAACATTCAAATCATATATCACAATCTAAGATTAATGGCCTAGTGTATTGTAATCGTTATTGATAGATTAAACGTTGCACCCAAGATTTGCAAAGATCTTGATCCACCAAAAATCCTAAGCAAGCAGAGATCATGGCCCAAGTGAGTCTTCAAAGGCCTTCTAGAACACTTTAGCATTGAAGGTCTTTCTAATTAAATACAACAATCATATGGAAACAAACAAATGTGTAAAGTTGTTCCTCATGAAATATTCTTAACTTACTTGCATCCATAAGGCCGGATAGTGATGTCATCAAAGATCTCATGGCGAAACTTCCACTTGCACCTTTGCCCCATTTATGCCCCTTTGCTAGATTAATATCTAGCTAAGCAAAAAGACTCCAGATGCTTGAGCAGAGGATTTTTTAGATTAGCGTGGACTTGAAAAAGACAGAGCAGAAGGCACATGCACGTTATCCTCTTAGAAATTTTGCTCCTGACATAAACTAGAATGTATGTATTGATGGTTCCAGATTGTTAGTTTCATTCTCTTTGTAAAGATGCGTAACATGAGGTTCTTTTTACTTCTTCATCTTAAGAAATGACTTGCTTCTATGACCTCAACTCAAAACCGTAATCCACGACTCCAATGCCTTCACTAGAGCTTTGGTTTGATCAAAAAAGTCCATATCTACTTTTACATACTTCTTCATCATCTTCAGCACCTCCTCACCCCCCCGGGCTCCTCGCTAACCATGCCTCAACATAATGGCATCAAAGGCTTTGGAACAAAATACTCAATAAATACCTCCTAACTGCGGAAGCTAATGTCACCAGATTTACCTCGGTCCATCAACAACAAGTGGAAAATCGATATGAATAAAGTGGACAATGGTAATTGCTTCATAGCTCAGAAAATCACCCCTACTAGTCTTATTAATATGACTAAAACTAAGATGTGTATTATCTTATAATGGTTTTTTACTTCCTTATCAACACTCAATGCTGACAGGAAATAAAGATCCCTCCTCATGCAATGATTTGAGCTATTTAAACCCTTAAGAACATGGTGAAGAGTCCCAAGCAAATGCTTTCATGATGTTGGAATAGCTGGTGTGGCTCAATGTTGCTGATCATTCAAAGAATGTTAGTTACAAGAAACAACCTATGTCTCAACAAACATTAGTAAAGAGTCAAGTGATGTTGCAGGTTGTAGAAGAAAAGAATAGCACGGATCTAGTTGGGGTCTTTGAATGGTTGACAGTTAGTAGGACCAGGGCATAATAACACAATGCTGAGAAATAAATAAAATTTAATTGCTATGACGTATGTGAAACCAAAGAGAGAAGACAAGACACTACTCAGTTTAAATCCAGAAAAAGGAAGGACCCAAGAAAAAGGAATACTTGGCTTGCAAAGAAGTTTCAATTTTTGAATGCTATACAGAAACTACTTGCATAGATACAACAGGATATCATGCTTTGACCTATTTAGAGAGAAATTTAAAGCATCAGGACAACAATGCATGCCAACATTAGAGATACTGGCCTTAGCAAAGCTAAGACAAAAGCAATTGATAGAAAGAACAATGTTCAGCTAGAGGGAGCAAACATAAAATATTAAGCTAAAATTAGTATACTTTTTAGCGCAACAGCCCAACCCTAAAGTCACAAATAAAAATAGGGCAGGCTATATCATCACAAATCTATTATATTACAGATATGCTCAGGGTCCTTAAACCATGGAAGGTATCTATCTAGAGCTTTGGATGATGTGTCTAGTTATGAACAATCTGCAAAATATTGCCGATGGATGCATAAAATCAAGAAAATGTCATTTAAATCAAGGCAGATATCCATCCTTGAGCTTCAAATGCGATGTTTGGCATGAACTATCAAAAAAGTATTGCCAGTAAGCATAAACACAAATACTAATGGACACCAGATCGATGTAGAAGGCCATCAGAAGATCTACCTGCTAGTTCGGGGAGATCATGCCTTCCAGCGAGGGTAACCTCTATAAATATTCAATTCTATATCGTGAAGGCCGGATGAAAAATGGTGTGGAAAGCAGATTTTGTTTTGCCAGACATAGCGAGCATGGAACTATGAATATGATGGAATTTGGATGGAATTCTTGATGGATTCCTTATTCACTCACATTCGAATAGCGGAAGGCAACATGGACAAAGGGATTTTCTGGATAATATGTAATTCTTATGGCCGTTGATGCAAATATATAGAAATCTAACGGTAAAAAATGAATGATGCTGATGTGTACAGCCACATGGATAGGGTAGAATTCTCGGAATTGTTTTAAGGGAGGTTAGGCAAGCCTGCTAAAAAAATACCCCATAAACTACTCCAACATTATAAGTGGTACTAATAATAGAAATTTAAGATGAATAACCATCATCGTATTTATGTGTTATTTGAAAAAACATACCTTAAACCACTATCAATTTGATGAACTATATCCTACGTGAGTAACCATCCTTGATATAAAAATATGCTATAAAATATTGTCATCTCAATAGACCATGAAACTAGTACAAGTAACCAGGCATAAATTATAAAGACTACGATATTACTTGCTGCAGGTGATATCGGGTTGGAAAGCCCTATATGCAATGCAAAATAATAGTCACAAAGTGGAGTTGTATGACTGGGCCTACCACACACTTATCTAGAGTCTTGATGGAGCATGTTCTTCTATACCTGGGTGGAAGTCCAAATCCCAAGGTTGTCCCTCGCTACCTGAATAACTTGGAACAGAGCGCAAAGCTTTTTAGCACGAAAATCCGGGAGTAAAATGCATGGTCCCAGTGATAAATTCCCCGCTTACATAGAAAGGCCCTTTGATTGCCACATCATCTAATTTCATAAGGTGGTCAACATGGTTGATGCTCGCCTCCCAACTCGCCGCAATGCCTCAAGGCCCACAAGAAAAGAGGGCCCAATAGCTTGACGCTTGCTTCTGGCTTCTGGTGAAGCTTTGGGATGCCAAAGACCTTGAGCATGTGTCAAGATAGTAATATTATCGCCACATAAACCCCACACTAGAACAGGACTCGCAACACTACCGCATACCCATCAGCTTCATAAAAAAAATGCAAATTCATCGCCTCCATTCACATGTGTACACCGCCACGAATTGAGATAGGCGGATGGATTGCGTGAGCCACACCAAAATAGGCTTTGAGTGCTGGCAGAGTTATCCCCTGTATCATCACATCCAAATTGGTCAGGCCCAACCAATTGCCGCATGTGATTTTGGGCATGGCTTTTTAGTGCTTGCCGGGATCATATCTTCAAGAGGTCATGGATAGGTGGGCTCAACTATGTCTCCTCAAGACACTGCCTTAATAGGTGGCACACAATCACTATGTATATTTATACCAATTTGTTAGCACCTTTCTTATCGCCATGGTTTTCTTCATCGTGAAACTGCTCGTAGTGGGGATTTTTTTTAATCCTGACAATAATATGTCTCGCCACACTTCCTTTTCCGGGTCCCATAGGCCGCTTTGATCTTCCCCGGACGATAAATTTAGTGCGCGCATTTGGAATCAGGAAACAGATTTGCACTTGATTGAAACTGCTTTTGCAATTTTTCGACTTCTTCTTCTAACAAATAATATCCGCATTGATCTATATGGTAGTATCCTTAGTTATGAGCATTCAATTAAAATATGTAGACTTAAACATTCAGTGTGATGGTGTTGGTTCGTGTCCTTGAATATCAATTTTCTTGATCATGTGGTAGGTGAATGATAAATGACAATATATTCTTTCACCCAAGAAATCAATAAAATGAATCAGAGTTAATAGTATTGGATTTCTATCCTTGCATATCAATATTTGATTATGTGGTGGTGCATCAAAAATGACAATGTATTCCTCTACGCAACAATTCTAGTAAATTACAACTTGCAAACCAACACAACAATAAAAGTTCAAGTCCCCTCAAAAATACCCCATTGAGGAACCCGGGGCTCAAGAGCAATGGGGGTCTTTGCAATGGGAAATTTTTGAATAAAAAGGACATATCTTATGGGAGAAGATTAGGTGGAAATAGGGATTCTTGAACAAAATGGTATATCCCAATAGGAAAACTAGTAGTTAAGATGGAAGATTAGTAGAATGAGGCTTATTCTGAACAAAAAGCGATTGTAAATGCACATCGAGTGTTTTCAAGAAAGGGGGATTGGTCAAAAGGAAACTCTGCAAATGGATTGAGTATATTCAAGAAAGGGTTCAAAAAATGGAATTACCACATAACACAAGAATTATAGAAGATTGCAAGAGATGCCGGCATTTTCTAGGAAAAGGGTATTATTTTCAATTGAATGTAACTTTATAGTTTATTACTCAGCCAAATATTCACTCAAATCAATTTGCATTTAAAAATATTATCCTATAGTAAATGGTCATATGTAGGTGGTCTGGACAAAGCAATGGCGGTAGTAGAATCGCCCTTTTTTCCCCTATTTTCTTACTTCCAGTCCAGTAATGGGTTATCAACGATGCCATCGCTCATTTTGAGGCTGCTATCTTTTGAAGGTTTATATCTATTTTACTTTGATTTTCTTGTTTTTTATTTTTTCTTTTACTAATAGTTGTTGATCTTTTTGAAGGGTTTATATCTATTGAGAAAGCAAATTATTTTTGAGATGAATGATTAAAAGCAAAGGTCAAATCTATGGAAACCCATCATAAACAAATAGTGTCATCACTAAAAACATCCAGAGAAAAAGAGGACAAAGAATCAATCAAATCAAAAGAAACCTCAATTGAACTTGGAACTTCAATTGAGCTAGATTTTGAGAGATGGCTGAATAAGCTATCTAGAATGCAACGAAACTACTCTATCCCATTTTGGAATGTGATAGCATTATTAAGCCGTTTTAATGGTTTAGAAAAATCTAATGGTTTTAATGTGTGCAATTCACCTTTTAGGTAAGTGAATAGCCTCTTCTTTTGAGATAATACAAGGTATTCTATTCTCAAACAATTAAGATTTCAGATATTAAAGATGTGGATGAAAATCAAGGAAGCAAATAATTCTTAAAGGCCTCTTCTTTCAGATAAAGTGCCACCTGTCAAACAAAAAGATTGGTATATTAAAGATGTATATGAAAATGGCCCGGCAAATATTTCTTGGAATTGGGTTGAAATGTTTTAAACAAATAATTACAAAAGAGGGGGGCTGGAATAGGAAGGAAGGAAGTATATTTTTAACGCCGCCCACGAGGGCTAACCGTTTACACCGATTAGAGTGTTGTGGCGTCGTCGACCTTCAATGCGCGATCTCCGGGCGACCCACTTGATGCGAGGAGGAAGAGTGCTTAATTTAATACCTAAGACCCGTGAGAATGCAAAGCGCAGAGGGTGCCGTACGGTAGGGCCTCGCTACGCCAACCGACAACGCTAAGCAGGGACCGCCAAGTTGTTGCTGTCATGGTCAGCTGAGCTTCCAGTGATGAAGACCTTTAAAGGCAGCCTTTGTTGCCTCAGGTCCCGCCATCGCGTCCCTCGGGCCAATGCGTCCACCGGACCATGGAAAGCCATGAGCTTGATGAGTATGACCGCCAATGCAGGTTCAGGGTAACTTTGAATGTGTCGGCGCGGGTACTCCATCCTTAACGGATTAGTAGAATCTCCAACGGTAATACGCTTGCCACCAGCATACCTTTTGTATACCTTATTTTAGCTTCGCACATGATGGTAATATAAACCCTAATCAGCCTTTCTTTTCTGTAGATGATCCGGTTTCATGTCCGTCAGCCATCCGGAATGCAAGAACAATGGTTTACATGGTATGATTGCACACCTGCTAGTTTCTAAGCTTTAGCTTTCCGATTTCTTAAGCCAGTTTCTTAAGCTTGCCTTTCTCGATTTAAGCTTTAGTTTCTGTCAGGTTTTCTCGATTTGAGTCATATTATCAAGACCTTTCTTGTCGCATGGTGATGCTTGAATATTTGTTTTGGTTTATGTTGCTTTGTTCAGTTAGTTATACAGCTCCCTATTCAAAAATGCATTCTCAAAAGCTCTCTTAGTTTTTAAGGATATGCACATCATCTTGCCATCTAGCTTTTGCTTTTGGCTTAGAGAGATCTAACTTCACAATAAGTCTAACCTTTCCATTATTATTTGTTTTAAGATTCCCCATGTAATATTTCCTTTTAGCTGCTAGGTTTTAATCAACATTTCAGGAAGAATGATACTGTTTGTGCTTTTCTTTGGTTAAGAAGTAGTCAAGTAGTTGGCTTGAGGATACACAAAGAAAACAGAATTTGGAGGTCGGCCAGATTGCATAGAGACTTTGTTCTGGATTTGCATTCTCTTTATATTTCCTATCGACTAAAAGCCGGTTTATGCTATATTTATTTGCTCAAAATGGGTATTTAAAACAAGGTCTAATCCTGCATTTTTTTAGATCAATCCTTGTTGATCCTCAAGGTCTTGGGAATAGCAGTGCTATTGGGTTCAATTCCTCAAATATTCCTAATTACGTATGTTCTAAATTTTTGTTTTGAAGATTTTTAATTTGGTAATGTAGCGGTATAATTAAAATTTTATTATAACTAAAGTGATGTTGGAACATAGGTACTTACATTTCTACCTTTCGTAGCAACATCATAAATCTTTTTGCATTTTTCACTGTTAGGATTATAGACATAACACACCTTAACTAAAACTCACAATTAGCAACATTGGGTTTTATTACTAGACTAGGCTTCCCTATTAAGAGTTTTGCCTTTCAAAAATAAAGGCAACTGAATTACCTTGGCATACAATGCTCCATTGAGCCTATTTAACGGATTCCTCGACTTCTAGGTGACCATTTGTCTCTGTGCTTCCCCTCCTACTCCGTGAATTTGCCTCCTCGCTTCTCAGGCGGCTCTTTGGAATTTATCATGGGCAGTCCATACGTTTCTCTCCTTCTTAGGCGTCTTTGGGCCCCATCATGTTGATCCCTTAGGTTTCTCCGGGGAGTACATTGTTTCAATCGCCGACTAAGCTTATCACATTGTCTTTATACGCTTTTAAATGCAAAGGGTACATTGTTTCAATACGCCAAATAGCTTATCCACGGCTATCTTCACATGTCCTTTTTCATTATAGTGACGCGGGTTAATTATTATTTCCCCTACCATCTTTGATCTCAAGGTTTGTTTCCATAATGGCAATGACATTGTTGTCTTACAGCAATTAGCCTTAGGCCCTATAGGGAGCCATTGTTATGGGCTCCCGGTGAATCCCTTTTTATAAACTGATGAGTATTTTTTGATGTTTTTTTCTCAAGCATTTTATTTTCCATAATTTTGTTGGCTATTATAGCGGCGAAAAGTAGTTTATTTATTTTTACGCTTCATATTCATAAACTTATTTATTTTTATTTATTCTGATATTACTTGTAAGTTGATTCGATTATTAATTTATCACAGCAATTATTTGATTTCATGTTACCATCTTTTTCATCCACGGAACCGCTCGACAATTACCGCTCTATTCTTATAGTTTTATGCGTCGGTTCGTCTTATCGTAAATCCCTCTGACTCTCTTATCTTCATGCTTCTACTTTCTGATGAAAACCTTTTTAGCCTCAATACATTTCAATGCACTGTTATATACTCTCTGTTGTATGTTTGGCTTTTCGACACCTATTTCATTTTTACCAAATCTTTAAATCTCCCTCCTAAGCTGATTTTCATCTCCCTTATCTTCTCGTAATCTAGTCTTAGCGCACTCTCTACTAATCGCTGACTTCCCTTGATAATTGCATGTTATTGTGTAGATATTACATGAGACCCCTCGACCCCTTTAGGCGATGCTTCTCTTGTCTTCTCTGTTTTATGGGTTCTTACATCTCCCGAGCTGCAATTAAAGTGGAAGGACTTGTCAATTTTTGTACATCCATGTAGGTGTTCATTCTTCATTCAAAGCGAGATCTAGTGGCTTAAAGGTATTACATTTTTCTTGGCTTTCGGTTTTTCCAATCCTTTGCATGTATAGTCTCCTTGTTGCAAATGTCTTATTAGCATGGGTCATTTTCCCCACATTATTCCTCCTTTTTGGCGTAGTAACCCTCTGTATCCTTGCTTAACCTCGGTCTACAGGTGGCTATCCTATTCCACGGCTTCTCTTTGGTGGCCAATGTCTTTTCTGCTAGTTAGACGGAAAGCGCGATGTGGTGCTCATTCAACTCGGCCGGGGAGGTGGAGTACGTACGGCCGGCGAGGAGATCCCAGGATCCAGTTCTCTGTGGAAATTTCCAATCATGACATGTGCTGTGTGATATGGAATAATTGTGTCTAGAGGAAGCGCCATATTGTTGAAGAAATATCTTTATAAGCATGGCAATGATTGATATTGTCATTTTAGATGGCAAGGGTACTTTAAATAGATTTGGATATGTGGCGATGAACTTTTGAGGCCAAGCTATTCTTGGATACATGGTCTTGGCCGGTCGGTCGGATCTAAAATCTGGCGAGATTCACTCAAAATATAAAAAGAAGTTAGGATAGGGGTAGATGTAAATCCCAGGATGGAATGATATAACATCGAATAAGAAATGCTTTTATTCTAGGGAATAAGTGGTCTAATATTATACATTATTTAGTAAATCGTTTTGAATAGTGGCCTTTACTTCTACAATAGTTCTTCTATTAAGTATTCGAAAGTAGATTTCATATTCCTATTTGTTTTTCGATTCAATCTTGCAATGCTTACTGGGGATATCTAACTTGTTCTATTAAAAATCTACAAGTGGTATCAGATTTGGTGCATCTACTGTTAGATTACTATGAGGTCTTTGAGGGAGGTTAAGCTTTGGGAATGAGAAAATTCAGCAAGTACTGAAGCGAAGGCCTTTGGAATTTGGTACAAGGAGTCCCGAAGACATACATACTAAGTGGCCAGAGGTAGCGCTTGGGGCATAAAATCCTGATTTTATAAGGTATCACAGAAAGAGTAAGCAATGCAAAAGTTGTAGGTAAAGGATTATATAAATTAAGATTGTTGCAAACATTGACTCAAAATTAGAAGGACATGTTGAATAAATATGGTTAAATCCACATCTCAATTGACATTATATGAGATAAAGTAGCAGCCTTAATACATGAATTCTATTTAGGAAGCTTGATATTATTTTTCTGATTATACAGAACGGCAAGCGGGCTTATCTGGGCTCACGCCAAAGTACATATATAGCAAGCAATATACGTAACTTGG